>JAJKFI010000037.1:6798342-6829379 GCA_029204185.1 Lerista edwardsae
TAAAAATGCCTGGTATGGGGAAGTGTTCAGAGTGAAACAGGTGGGTTCTCTTGCAATGGGGGGCATGGCAGGGGATGCCGAGCCCACAGATAATACTAACCCACCTATGTGTACACACACACACATTTACATAACTTATTTTCAGGTGTTTATATGAAGCTTCTCTGTAGGGAGTCAGCCCATTGATCCAAAGGAAACCATGCTGATTCCTGTACTCATAAGTAGCTTCTATAAACATTTAATCGATCCAGCTTGGTCACAGTTACTACAACTGGCAACAGCTCCCTAGAACATCAGGAGGTAGTTTTCCCAGCTCTGCTACTTGAGATCCTTTTCACTCACGATATCAGAGACCGGCCGGGGACCTTTTGCATGCAAAGCATGTGCTGTTCCACTGAGCTATGGGCTCACCCAACATTTCTGGCTACAGGCCTGACCAAGCAGCTGTTTATTCTATAGAGAACATTTAGTTCTTTAAAGGCACACCCCATGGGAACATCTCCTGTCCAGGCCCCTTCAAAATGACTGGGATCTTGAAAGAAGGCAAAAAGTTGTCCCTGATTAATTGTTCCCTTAATCAGAGAGAAAATGGAAACTATTGTCCAAAAATCACTTGCAACAAGTGTCACCGACTAACTTTGTTTTCCAACACTGAGGGCACCGTCCTAGCCAACTTTCCAGCAGTGGGGTGAGGGCAGTGCAGCTCTGAGGTAAGAGAACAAACATTCCCTTCCTCTGAGGAGGCCTCTGTGACTACTATTCCACTGCAGGATGCAGCACATTGACACAGCTATGTCAGTGCTGAAAACGTTGGTTAGGATTGTGCCTTGAATCTTTTCAGAAGCAGATCAAGGAGAAAGCAGCTAATCTAGAAAGATATGAATTCCATATCTTTTCTCCTGGCAAGTAAAGAGGAAAGCAGCTTGGGGTGGACAGCTAAGAGGATAATTGGTCAATAGGAAAAGGGTTTTAAGCACCTTCTACCCATCTTCTACCCATAGGGACGTGGTGGCGCAGCGAGTTAATCCGCTGTTGCTGGGCTTTCAACCGCAAGGTTGGGAGTTCAAGACTGCGTGACAGAGTGAGCTCCTGTTGCTTGTCCTAGTTCCTGCCAACATAGCAGTTTGAAAGCACCTAAAACGCAAGTAGATAAATAGGGACCACTTCGGTGGGAAGGTAACAGCGTTCCTTAGAGTCATGCCGGCCACATGACCACGGAAGCTTGTCCTCGGACAAAAATGCCGGCTCTACAGGCTTTGAAACGGAGATGAGCACCGCCCCCTACAGTCGGTCACGACTAGACCATTCGGTTGTGGGGAAACCTTTACCTTACCCATCATCTATTCTGAATTACAACCTAAAGTGGTCGCTTGTTGTTTTTCAGAACAGCGTTTCTCAAACTGTGTATTGGGACCCACTAAGTGGGTCACGAGCCAGTTTCACCTAGCACAGCCATTAGTTAAAATATGGGAAGATGGATGCTGGGTTACGCAGAACATTACGCAGAATTCCATGTACTCTTAGTTTGGCCCTAGGA
The DNA here is from genome assembly GCA_029204185.1 of Lerista edwardsae. NCBI lineage: Eukaryota > Metazoa > Chordata > Lepidosauria > Squamata > Scincidae > Lerista > Lerista edwardsae. The sequence continues at coordinate 6,799,880 of JAJKFI010000037.1, forward strand.
AACCCACAACTGTGGACCCCAATTCAGTGATCCTTGCACAGGGTAGAATGCTATGAACAAGGAGAATGCACAAATTTTCCTCCACCAAACAGAAGAGGATTACATTTTGCTGTGACTACTAATCTGCTGTTGGGGCAGAGTGGGGAAGGGGGTGCCAGTCTCCCCCTTTAAACAGATGATTCTGCCAAAACTGCTTTGCTGTATCAGGGCAACAGGCCGCAATGTTGCACATAACATGGAAATGTAAATCCCACAAAAGCCAGTGAATGCGCTGTAGCTCGCAGTGAACCATGTGCAGCTTTCATTCTCCCATAGAGAGAATGAGAACCATGTGCAGCTTTCATTCTCCCATAGAGGCCCAGTGTTAGAACTTCTATCAAAACTAACCTATTAATACTAGCATTGTGTTTTCTGAGAGTGCAAAGCATTTCATATGCATTATCAATGGGAACCTTTCAACAACTGATAAGGTGGGTATCCTTTTAGCTGGGAAGGCTGAGAGGGCCTTAGGCCAGCCAATGACTTCATAGCAGAGGTGAGACTCCAGTGGTGGGAATCCTGATTTTTAGCAGAGTTGCTTAGCCTATCAAGACTAACTGGAAAGTAGGTGCTTGTGTGTTCTGTTGGCTTTTCTCCCATATGCATTGATCCAAAGGTGGCCAACATTTTCCTGGCAAGTATACTCCAAAATCAAGTTGAAAGAAAATGCCATTCTAGTGGGTGTACTGTAGTATTGCAATGCAGTTCTTCTTTCTCTTATGCTGTAATCCTGTCTTACTCACCGGCGGAAACCAACACCTCTACTGAGTAGACATGCATAGAATTGAGCTATTAGTGAGATTCTTATCATGGTTGGCTAGTGTAACTACATAGCTGTCTTTGTAAATAAATTGTCTCTCTCGTGGTTAGATTTCAAATAACTTTGTGTATGCAAGTAAATCATATTTTGATTGGCTTTAGAAGGTATTGGTGGCAGCAAACAAGTTAGTAAACCATGATTATTTAGGTACTGCAACAAGTTATATTTTTCATTCTGATCACCTTTAAAAATAATTTTGATTATATAAGTAAGTAATGTTGGTTCTTAAAAGGACTTTTTACCTTTAATCATAGCAGGTAAGTTACCTTGTACTTAGGCTGGGCTTTAAATGGTTAAATGTATTATCTTTGCTCGACACACTACTGAGAAATGAATAATATACTTCATCACTTTTAATTTTCAAGGCTATACATTTGTATGAAAATATGACATTATGGATTGAAAATATAAATTTAATAAATAAATAAATGAATAAATGAATAAATAAATAAAATAATGGGCACAATTTAGCCAAAGCTGACCACTTTTAGGACCCATGGGTTACAGTGGAAGGGATTTAAATGCATTTTTAATGCACAACTCTCAGCCCAATCCTACAGAGGGCCTGTGCCAGCAGATCACATGTTTTGCCAGTGCATGCTGCTGCAAAAGCGCTGTAAAGCGCTTTGTGGCAGCACCAGGCCAAAGTGCCGTGGTGGGAGGGCTGGGGCCTTCCTGCTGGTGCTGGCAGAATGAAAGAGGCCCGCTGGAGCAGGTAAGTCCAATGCAAGGAGGGGGCTGAATGAGGTGGGGGAGGACAGGATTGGACCCAGGAGGGGATTTATGTTGGATTGGGCTGCCCAGCTGCAATTTACCTATTGTTTCTCACTTCAGTAGCACATCTTCAGCAAATATATAATGCTTTACCATTCTCAGCTATGAATGAGGGTAGAAAGTTCACATACAAATGTATGCAGTCATATGAATATCCAGAGGCCTTTCACATGAATGAAGTTATTCGTATGCTGGGACATTTCCATGATTCAGTCTGGCCAAACCAGATTTCCTTGCAACAGCTGTTATTCTTAGGAAATAAACTGATGTGCTAATGGCCAGCTGCTAAGTATTCTCAATTCCTGGTGCCTTTAATAAGAGTAAAGGAGTCTGATTTTATCTTGCAGGCTTTAGGAGTTCTTAAACACAGCACTGCAGTTACAGCAATACTTTCTTGGCACCTTGACCAGCAACTTGAGCATACTGAATACATGGGATATTTGTATGTTCTAAAAACCACTGACAAGCCAAAGAGAATGATTCTTTATTAATCCTATAAATTAATTTCTGCATAAGAACTGCTGACTTCTTTCCAGGACGGGCACTCAATTGTGCAAAGCTTTGCGAGGCTAAGCCATTTTGAGGCATCCACGCAGGCTAAGGAGTCATGCAAGAGAGAATTTGCAAGGGAATCAGTGTGTGAAATGGGGGGGGGGAAACATCGGAATGATCAATAATAAGTAAACAAAATATAAATAAGCTTTTTAAAAAAATGCAATAGAAGCAACACTTTGTGCAGAGAAAGTCTGAGGTTTAGATCTCTAGTTAATTCCGTGAAGAAATAACTGGGATGACAGTCAAGCATGGAATACTCTGAAATGATGCCCAAGCGCTTCAGATTGCCTTTCAGAGAGGCAACAAATAGTCCTTGCTGATCTACAGTTAATCTTATTCTGGCTGGCTGAGAAGCCCCTGACACTAATAATAGACTGAGCGCCTTGCTGCTGGGAAATTTAGACTACACCACGTTCTGAAGCAGAAATCAATTTTTTAAAAAGCACCCAACAAGGCATAACACTATCCTGATATTGGGAAGTCTGTTTTACTTCCCTTTAGTTTGTTAAACAATGTGGGAATATCACATACTGTGAAGAGTTATTGTACTGAAAATACAAAACACACATTTACCTGGTAAATGACAACCCGGAACTTGTTTTTCCGCAGCATTTCCTCTTGCTTGGCTTCGACCTTCCGCACATTTGCGTTCTGCTTCTCTACACGTGCCCTCACTTCTTTAACACGAGCACTCACTTTGCGGGTTTTCTCCAGCAGCTTGTTCACTGTGTACTCTGTGTTGCCGTGAGCCTGAGCGAGCTTTAGTATGTCAATCTGAATCGTCTTGATGGCATCCTCCATTTCTCTGTGTCTCTCTTCAATACGTTTCTGACTGGCCTGCACACTGTCCACAATAGTGGCAACCTTGTCCAGGACTCGGACAATGGTAAAGGCAGCATCTTGCTCCTCATCATCAGTTGTGACACCCGACAAGCGATTATGGTGGATTTTGTCCGTCTCCAAGGCAGTTTCACGATGATCCATGCTGCCCGACTTCAGATCGGTCTGCAGGAGCTGAAATATAAACTCCCCTCACGACGGCCGTTCAAGCCCCAGTGAGACAATTCTGGCACTAGTGCAAGAAGTTTGCTCGACAGCTGGCTTTAGGGGAATGCTCAAAAGCAGGGGCTGAAACTCCACCCCAGGAGACTTGTCAAATATTTATAACGACAAAATAGCCAGGCATGATTGTTCAAGTGCTTTCTGCAACATGAAACCTCTAAAATTAGGAAGTAGCATCAGGGAAGGAACATACGTTCAAAGAATCACATTTCTGTACCAATGAACGTGTTGCATTAATCCAGGAATAATTAAGCAACTTACTAATTAAGCCAAAGAGCGAATTAGCATGCTGTTAAGATCCACTGTTGCTTTCATTTTAACTAAGCTCTATTCTTGGGTGCAGGTTGGAGAAAAATTCTGCATCTTCCAATAGACCCTTGGCTGCTGAAACGAAAAGTTCTGCCACCCTACAAACCCTTGCAGTGCTCCTTTTAGCAATGAACAAACACACTCAGAAGAGATGAAACATTGTGAGAAAATAATGTATTGAACATGCCTTTCCAGTTCAAATACTGAAAGCCTTTTTATTGAACAAATTATTAAATCCTACATGCAGAATTGGAAAGCCTAAAACTACATGTTGAACAGCTGGAACACACCCTAGTTACATTTTAGCTCTGGATCTTCCGAACAACTACTAACATCCTATTAATATAATAACTACAACCAGCAGACTTAATTTGGATGAGACACGTTCTTAGCTCTTGAAAATATCCATAACAAGAGCACAACTCTTTAAATGGCATTTAATAATTTTTTTCCTTTTTTTTTTTGCGTTTTAATCACAAAGACTATACAATTGTATCTGTTGATGTGAAAACAGGTATTCTCTTTAGAAAACTGTAATAAGTATGAAAGCAGTTTAAACAGTGAACAACACAGGCTTAAACCCAATCATGTGAGTTTGATTATGAAACATAACCCTTTTTTTTCTTTTTAAACAATACACAAGTCTACCAAGACCTGTTTCTCTGGGACAAATGCCCTCTGCGTTACTGGGCAGATTTTCAGATTATGAAATGTATATATTTTTTTACAATTTAAAAATAAAGTGTCAAATATTTATGAAGACAGTGGTGCTTCGACCCAGTCCGTACATCTTATAAATATGTTACAACTACACACAAGTACACATCTTCACAATTCATGCGATTGGCAGTGTTCTAAAAAATCAGTTACTAACTTTCAAAAACATTTAAATATCTACGGTATTTAAACACAGTGTCTTCTAGTTCCTGGTAAGAAAAGTATGCTGTAAACATCTTTACCCTTAGGTCATGCCTGTGTTTGCCAGGAAACATGATGGGCTCCATTTTTGTTTGTTCTACAACCACTGGTGAAATGTCTCTGTTCGCAAAAATGTTACATTCCATGAGTAAAGCACAAGTCTATTATTATAACCATGTGATACAAGTACAGGAAATAAACTACCGTATTCTCCAAATCATGAAATGAGAAATTACTAGCGCAGTCCATCGCTGTCAGCTGCTTTCGGAATAAAACGAAATAGAGCTACACTAAAAAATGTCCAAAAATAAGGCCTCTGAAATAAATATTTCCATTCTTTTAAAAAAAGATAATAAAATTGTACATCACATGGTCAATGTAGGTATAAAAATCACGCTAAACCATTCTGGATGACGTATCTGATGTAAAATGGCCTAGATTTTGCTTTTGCCGTCGTCCTCTGTTGTTTTTTGGGCATTTCCTGTTACAGCAAGGAGAGAGAGAGAGAGATTAAGTGAATGACTTTCTAAATGACAACTTCACAACTAATTTACCCCTTTGTACAAGAAGATATTGTAAACATTCATGGACTATACCCATCCATCCTTGAATCTGCTATGGAAGCCACAAAATCAAGCGCTTTGTCATGCTGTATTGTTTAAGCGGGAGCCCTTCCGTTGTTCTTGTTCAAAGGTGTGTAGTGCAAGCTGCTCCCACCTCTTTAGCAGTATCAGAGTTGCTGCAGTGTCGGTCCCTCCCATGTATTTCAGCAATATCACAAGCACCAGTTCACATGGGAGGAAATTACAGCCGTAGCGCTTTCTCTGAAGAAAGATGATGAAGATCTCTGATGATGATGATGATGAAGAACATTGCTCCATGCAACACTGGCACAGGAAGGAGCCAGAATCTGGGCTCCTGGAACACTATCATCCTTACAGATAGAACTGAAAATGGCACTGTGGCATACAGCATCTCTGCCACAGCACTGCTACTGTCTATGGCCCACCCTGACCACGACTGGCCTGTGGCTGGATACAGGACGGCATAAATCCAGAAGTACAAATATGGCCAATATGTAGTCCTGAAATTCCCTCTTAAGGGCCACTTCCTCTTCAGGTAAGAAACTTACTGTAATGGCTAATTCAATGCTGAGCTCGCTTATGCAGACTCTGAAAAGTGGCCTAACTGCAAGCAGCTGACAATAATGAGCAGAAACTCTTCAAGATCCCAGAACTGTACACTCTACCCTTTAAATTCATCTACAAAAAGTACCAAAGTTTATATAGCAACATAAACACACAGCACCGTCAATTGTAAATGATGCAAGTTCCTTTATAGGGCCAGATTGCCATGTAATAAAACTGGGAGAAAAAAAAAGATTTCTGTTCAGTCATGTGTGATGATTTCAATTTAGTTGAGAATATGCTACAGGATACAATCTTATGCAAGCCTAAGGGCAAGGCCAAAATTTGTTGTGACCAAAGCTTATTTCATTTTAAGCCCACTCTTCACTGAAGGAACTCATCGCATATATGGTGTGTGCAACTTCCTTTATCTTCACAATAACCTTGTGAGGCAGGCTATAATAAGAGCATGATTGGCTCAAGGTTTCTCAGCAAACTTCATAGCTGAATAAAAATTACAATTTGTCTGAAGAAACTTGTGATTTCTTTTTCAACCACAAAGTGAGATGGACATAATTCTGGTGTAAATACATCACTAAAATAAGGCCCTAGCTATCTATTCCCTGGGCCCTATGACTCACAACCAACATATGTTGCTAACGCTGTTTGCCTCTATCTTCTCCAAGACCAAAAACTAACAGCTGGGTGAACTGGAGAAGACCATCAACAATGAGGACAAACAAAACCTTTAGGGATGAAAATTGAGCATCTTACCTACTAAACCACTACAAATCAGCATATTTTAAACATGATTATCAGCTCCATTAGATATACTTTCACTCTCAATAACCTTGTTTAGCTGACATACTGACACCCAAGCGCCAGGATCAAAAGCTAAGATTCAAATATAGTAGGGTAAGATCGCAATCCCTTGTAAACTTGCCTAGACTAGGGCTGCAGTCCTATCCACACTTACCTGGGAGTAAGCCTCATTTACTCTAATGGGACTTACATCTAAGTAGACATGGAGAGGATTGGGCTCTAAGCCACATGGAACTGAGTGGGTTTTCTGAATAAACATGCATACGATCATGAATAAACTCTATATATGAGCAAGTACTATTTTTAGTGTTGCTATTATGGCTTATGCCTGTGCCTGTCCACTACTCTCCCCACACCCAAGGAGTCAGTGGCGTCCTTTTACAGCATTCCTTTCTCCCAGCCCCAAAGCCACAGCCTGAACAGGAGGGGTTCAACAGTCACCCATCTACTCCGCTCTCCAGTCTGAATCTGTTCAACTCACAGAGCAAGGCTTTGAGTTGCATCTCCTCAGCTTCCTCTCCCAACTGTTGCAAATAGCACAACCAGCTGAACAACCTCGCAAGAGATTCTTAACGAGAAGGGCAGCGAGAAATCTCGCGAGACAGGCAGGATCTTGGGTGGGCTGGGTCTCTTCCTCATAGCTCATCCAAGCACTTCTTGCAAGGCCACGTCAAGGGTGATGGTGAGGTTGGTTGACATGTTTCTTCGTTCTTTATCCCGCTGCTCAGGGTCAGGTAAGGGGTGCAGGGTCTGTTCACTCATGGCATTATGGATGCCTGATATAATCAGGCTGGACAGGTCATCTGCTCCTTCATATTCTGACTCCACTGGAAAAGCAACTCAGCACTGGTCGCTCAGCACACAGGATTACACCTGACCCACAGTTTGGGAACCACTGCTTTATCTCACAATACTTACACACATTCTCTCTAACATAGACCAATATCATTGCCACCACACTATAGTTCTGGGATGGGGAGGGAGTGCTGAGAGAAAAGTGGCCTGTCTACAGCCGCTTAATGAGTCCACAGTTGAGGTTAGAGATTGAAACCATAGCCTAGCTAGCTCATAGCTCACACCAGCTTTGTGGATTCTCTCATGTCTGATACATGACCTTTCAAAATGCATACACCCATTAGCCCCAAGTGGAAATTGCAAGAATTGGGACCATGAGCAGACAGAGCAACACAGTTCCCACAGCAGTACAAATAAGCTAATCCAGTGGTTCTCAAACGTTTTGGCACCTGACCCACTTCTGAGAATGGCAATCTGAGGACCCACTGAAAGTGTTGTCCTTAATCTGGAAGTGATGTCATGGCCAGAAGTGACATCATCAAGCAGGAAAATGTTTTAACACCCCCATACAACCAAATCAAATCACTCAATTAAGGAAGTAAATTAAAAGTTTACAATTATATGTTTACAATGTATTTAAAATAAAGAACCCTCCTAACCCTCCCAAGCAGCTGCTGATCTGTTTAGAAAAATTTCCCCAAACATCCTGAAGGCTGCAACCCTATCCACATGTATCCAGAATTAAGCCCCATTGACTATCATTATTAAAAGCATACACAAAGTAGCCTGTTAAAAATACAGTTCTGTAACATTTCCCCGAATGCAGCCACATACCGTGGTAGTATCAAGTCTAATATATTTAAAAATATATACATTGACATGAATGGGGACCCACCTGAAATTGTTTCGTGACCCACCTAGTGGGTCCCAACCTACAGTTTGAGAACCACTGAGCTAAAAACAAGAAGGCCAAAAGACTATCTCTGGCCCAGTTTTCCTAACAACTTACCGGGTTATGCACATAACAATTGCAACAATAATGGCAATCTGGACCGCTCCAATTATTGCAGCAATGAGGACATGTGTGAGCTTTTGTCTACTTGGAACAACATAAAGTATGCTAAAGTCCGTCTTTTCACAATGCTGTCCTGTGTATCCAGATTCACACCTGGAAGAGAAAAGGAAAAAAAAACCTAGAAGCAGGAGTCTTTGCCACAAATATGGGCCATTTTGCAGGTAGTGCTGTAGTGTAGCTGTGAGGCAACGTGAAAGAATCAAGGCGAAGAGCCACATAATACATGAAAAACATTTAACGACAAATGGCAAACTATAAAATACAGGGCAAACAATATAAGACAGTGGACATGGTTTAGAAAACTAAAAGCCACCTTTTCAAAGTACATCTATATTACAATGATTGTATACCAGTGTAACCATCATGACTTCTCTCTCTGGGAGTAAGCTCCACTGAACAAAAATAGGACTGTGCTGTAGGCCTCTTTCTAAAACTACAATTCTCACGTTTGCATTCAGACATTATGATGTTTGCAATCACTGCAATATTAAGAGTGCAATCCTAAACTGTAGTTAGGCCAGCATAAGCTAAACCAGAAAAGTTTGGCCAGCACAAGGGCCACCATAAAGTGTTTTTGGACTACTCTCAGAATCAGGGAGGATGGCTCACATCTGTGTGCTGGCCTCTTTGACTCCAAGAGTGGTCCAAACATACTTTATAGTGTCCTTTGTGCTGGCCAAAATTTGCTGGCTTAGCTTATGCCGCCCTAGCTCAGTTCAGGATTGTGCCCTGAGTCTTTAAATACTGTAGTTAAAATTAAGAAGAACAAAAATTGGACTAACTTAAACCAAATCTATCTTGCAATTATTCTGGAGTGGCAGCAGCCCCAATCCTACCTAACTCGCTGTACAGCAATGCAGCAGTGCCAGAGCAGCACCTACTGAAACCCACAGGGGTGTTTTGGCCTTGAGATGCCTCCTTGGAGGAACATTTATTCCCTTCCCCCCAAGGTAAGCCCCTGCCAGCCCATTTGGACCTGCACCATCACTGGTGCAGGTCTGTGTTGACCCGTGAAAGTGGATTGGCTTTGGGAAGAGGGTTAGGATTTGTTGGCTACCACTACTGCTGCCAAACGCTCCCCCTTCACAGACCCAATAATCCACCCACCCCTGCCCTATCATTTCCCCATTCTGCCCCCTGCCCTTCTCCCACCCCCATCATCCTACCTGCGTTGGTGGGCCTTATCCAGTCCATCGGCATGCACAAGGAGGCTCCAGGCTCCCTGCTGGCACTGTGGTAGCGCATGACTCCAAACACTGCCAGAATGATTTTTGTGACTGCCATAAAGCAGTTTAAACTGGCAGAATGGATTGGGCTGTGTGGGTCACCTCTAGAAAAAGAGTCATGTGGCACTTAAAGACCAACAAATTTGCTGTAGCATAAGTTTCCACAGACTACATCAAATGCATGAAGTGGACTTATCTTTACCCAGCGGGTAATTAAGCTGTGGAACTTCTTACCACAGAAGGTGGTGATGGCAGCTGGCCTAGATGCCTTTAAAAGGGGATTGGAGAGATTTCTGGAGGAAAAGTCCATCGTGGGCTATAGGCCATGATGGGTTGTGCAACCTCTTTATGTTAGTAGTAAGCTACTTCAGAATGCCAGGTGCAAGGGAGTGGCAACAGGATGCAAGCATGTTGTTGTCTCGTGTGCTCCCTGAGGCACCTGGTGGGCCACTGTGAGACACAGGAAGCTAGATTGGCCTGATCCAGCAGGGCTCTTCTTACGTTCTTATGAATATAGTCATCAAAAGCTTAAGCCTTAGTGCACCACAGACACGCTTTGTTGCTATAAAGACTAACATGGCTATTCTTCTGAAAGTTGTCACTTATGGAACAGTCCCTGTAAGACTTTTGCCACAAGGCCCTTAATGTCAAAGAAATTAAATATTGATTAAAGTACAAGCTGTAGTTGATCATACATTCCCAAAAGCTGCTGCTATTGGTCAACAGACTTACCGGCAGGAAGCCTTCTGCGTAGAATAAATGAACTCACACTTCCCATGGATGCAATACCCATTGAAGCTTTCTGAACAAGGAATATGGTTTCCAATGTAGATGTCTTCTCTTTGATCACTTGCATCTTTTGTATAAAAACAACAACAGGCAAGATTAGCTTATTTTTCAGCCACATCAATGTATTCTTCTGAAAGGGGTATGTGAACAACTCTAAAGGGTGAATATGCAACAGCGTTCCCCTCTAAGGTGTGCACCTGCCCATCTGCTCTCACAGTATTCTAGAGCTCGGTGACGATGTCATCACTGAGTGAGCTGGTACTGTTCTCGCATGGCAAAGGCAGGCTCTGTGCAATTTCTATAAAAATTACAGGAACTCGAGGGCTCAATATTTCCCAATATCATTAGTCTAGGAAAATAACTGCATCAGTCATATGCTAAGATTATTTTAGATATTCTTATTTTAGATATTTTAGATATTCTTAAATGCCTCAAGCTATGCCTGTGAAATAGCAGGCACAGATCCAAGGAGTCCCATGGTAGCAGAGGAAGCTCAGAGCGCAATCCTAAAATGCGCTGGAGTGGCGAGGCTGGCGGGCCTGTGCCAAATCTAACACACCTTTGGTGTGTTGGGGAGCCTCCCCGGGGCAAGGGCATGTTTGTCCCCTTGCCCCAGGGGAGGTTCCAGCTGCCCCATGATCTTCCTTGGATCTGCGCCTGCTTCCTTGGATCTGCTCCTGCTGCCCATGAACTTGCTTCTCCCCTCTTTGGATGTAGCATGTAATCCGTTGGCACAGTTGCATCAGCCGGGGGTGGGTGGGTAGGAAGGGTTGGACTATAAATGTTGAGCCTTATTGACCAACATGATCATAAAATTACAACTTTCCCTTTACTTCTAGTCACCAGATTAAACAAGATAGTATTGGGCAGGAGGCGTGGTCTGGTGGTGCTGACAGCTGCCTGAAGTTAGCAAGCTAAGCAGGAGTGGCCCTGGTCAAATCTTGGATGGGAGACTGGAATGCTGACAAAAGCCTGTTGTGAGAGGACAGAGCCTAGTGGTGTCACTGGCCTCATGGTGAGAGAGTGATGGATTCACAATGATGAATGGGGAGTGAGCCAGCTGCCAGTGAAGGAAATTTATTCTCACATAGTGTGAGAATCAGGGAGAAAAGGCAGTATATAAATAAATAATATTAAATATCAATAGATTAAAAGGTGATCCATGTTCCTAACAATTCATAACTCTTCTTTAACTATAGTTACAGATCTGTTTGCAAATCTCTTGAAGAAAAAGCAAGGCATTTATCAACACATTAAAAACTGTTTGGCTGCCTTGAATGGAAATACCGAAATACAGTGATGGAACAGTGTGAAATGGAACCAAACTTATCAAATAGTTGGTAAGTTTCCAGTGAATACATTCATACACTTTACAATACAGCTTGGATATCTTGGTAAATGTCTGTCTAAACATTTAAACAGACCTTCCTCCAATGTCACCCAAGAATGAATTGCAAGCAGGAAAAGAATGTATTGCAATGCATTCTGGGGCAACACTGAAGGAAAAGAGGACCTTCATAGTGACCAGGAAAAGCCTGCTGGCAGCTCAGAAGACTGCCTGCAGTATTGAAAATGCAGGGGTTTTACTGCACTAAGGTAAAAGATGCTATTTTTAGCATTCTTCACTGTCCCTTTCTTTTTAAAGGGCGCCATGCACCTGTAACCAGAAAGGACACCATCCCAGGTCCTCTGTACCAGCTAATTTATCAGCATGCCCAGACAGGCTCTGAGCTCTTCAATAAGAACGGAAATCACAGGAACTACAGGTGCATTAAAAGTGTTCTGGGGTGCATATTCAAGTTTGCTGAAAAGAGATCAAGTGCTGCTTTAACACACTTTAACTGCCTTTTTGGCACAAAAAGAATGGCAAAGAGTGTAAAAAGAGCAGATACAGTCTAACTCAGTGCATGTAAGTTATGGATACAATCGAGGAGCAGCAGTTAGTTCATTCAGAGTCAATTAATCAGGAAATGGTGTGATAGTGTATATTTGCCCTTAGAGAAATGGCCCTGCATACTCTGTCCCAAGGAGAGCTTTAACAAAAAAGCCCAAAGCTTCTTTTTTTATTCTAGCACAAATTTCTTCAATAAACAATAAAAGGGAGGGAGAAAGTGACAGGAGGAAATTGCTTTTCTGTAGAAATCCTTTCGTTTCCTGGTTTCTGCCAGTGTTAAAAGTCACCTTTAAATCCAAAGTGCAGAACACAGGAAATCTATTTCTGAAGAATAAGTCATTCTTCCAAGCAAGACATAAAATTCTTCGGAGCAATACATAAGAGCTTGCTTTGCCTCTTTAATGACAAGAGCGTGTTTACTATTAATATAAGAAACACATAAGAACAAAAGAACATCACAACTTAGATTTGAAAACAAACAAAAAACCAAGAGACATACAACATCAGCTCATTTGAAACTACAATATTTCTATGCTAAATTTCCTTGGATAAATAAAAATGACTTTATTATACAAAATGTATCCTCACACACTCTGTGGCGCTGCCAAGGCCATCAGAGGTTCCAGTATAAATGGTATTTGTTCAAGCAAGCAGAAACACATTACTCTGAAACAGATTGGAGACAGCAAGTTATTTTAAACATGTTTAGGCTCAATTATTAAAGCATTTCAAAGCCCTTCCCAATGGCAAGGAAACAGGTCTTTCTCTCAACGTAAAACATGGCAATGTATGTATCTTGATTAAGACCTGCTGGAACTGCCATCTTGTAAGGAAAAAGTATTTCAATAGCAGCATGTATAGCTTATACATGCTGGTGTTTCTGCCAACTTTGTGAATAGGGGAGTAGCTCAACGCTGACATATTACCTTTCACATCTGGCCGGTATTGCATGCCATCATCCTTCTTCCCCAACAAGCTTGTGTCATCAGCATCTATGTGGGGAAAAACATTTTTAACTCTTTTTAACTCTTGTTGCAACATACTGACTCCTGCGGTCATATCAGCATCAGCAGGATGCTGATCCACGCCTTCATTTGGCTAAGAAAATGTTATTGTCCAAGATCACCAATGATGGAGCGAGAGATGATGTTGAAAGGGAAAGCTGAGCAGCAAACTGCCCACAAATTCCTCTGATAAACAATAAATATGGGCTTTCTCATTCTCCCTAGTGTGGTAGACCAAGCAGAAGTAACAAAATGTGGTCTACGTTTTATGATATTATAGCTCAGCATCATCAGCTGAAACTCAGCTCACAATATAGAGTTTGATTCCTTGAACTTTAAATTCCCAAATATCACTACATTCTTTCAATTGCTGAAATAATCAGAAGGTCAGGTTAGGTATAGTGAGAGCTGTATTTGACTGTTCAGCACAAGCACAGAAAAGCACACACATCTCACGCTTCTAGCCCATGTGGATGTAAAAAGAGGACTGAAATTGGCTAGGCAATACCTGATGAGGTTTCAGAAGCCAGAAGAGAGATGTTGAGATACATTTTCCAACAGCTAAGGGCTCAGAATTCAGCACCCACATAGCTCTTTGCCCCAGCCTGTAACTAGCAGAAGCCAAATGAAACTGGCTGAGTAAGAAGTATAAACATTTGTTTTATTTTTACACAATTTATATGGGGCACCAAAAAATTATTTAATTTTTTACGTAGTTTTGTGTGTGGCAATAGGGAGCTGCCCAGTTCTGTTTAACTGGAAAGTATATCTGCATGCAGTATGTGTGTCCCAAAAGCACTACTATCGATTCTCTGTAAATAAAGAAGCAGACAGTTGTTCAGAGAATGATATACTTAGTCTGACACACGCAAATGCATTCACACATTCAGAAGGATTTATTGCTTTCCAGTCACTAAAGGATATACAATCCTTTAGTGCAAGGCTATACAATCAAATCAAATGGTTGTGATCTCCATGACATTCCTATAGTGTGAAGTCACATCATGAGAGTGAGTGATAGTTTAGCAACTGGTAGTTTAGCAACTGCTAAAAATAGGCAGAAATTTTTATTTTCCAGAGTTGGGAAACATAATTTAAAACAGTGAATAGGCATTCAATTCACATGTCCACAGTGATCCTAGTTGTAATTTTCCATAATGCTGTGGCCATTGAGGGACTAGCCAACGGCCTACTATGTACTATGCCAAATGACACTGCTACAGGAAGGTGGAATGTGTCTTACATATCTTTAATGTAAGGTGAAGAGGCTGGCCCTGAGGCTGCGGGTGGAGGATTGAGACACAATGGCCCTGAGGGAGTACATAAGATGAGGAAATAAAGACTGGGATAAGATTGAAGACCTGAAGGCCTATGAGATATTGGTTACAATAACCAAGATATTGGTTACAGAGCCAATTACAAAGGCTAGCAAAGTTGAGGATTCTCTTTATCCCTGTTGAACAATATGTCACAAATATGTTCTCTTGGGCAGGTGGTCCAGTCTTTGCTGCCACAGAGAAGCAAAACATATAGGCAAATATAATACAGCTGCTACAACACTGAGGCACAAACTGCGTTGTAACATGGTACGGTTGTAAAAGGTTTCCCCACGACCGAATTGTCTAGTTGTGACCGACTGTAGGGGGCGGTGCTCATCTCCATTTCAAAGCCTGTAGAGCCAAGCTTCTGTGTTCATGTGGCCAGCATGACTATACGCCGTAGCGCACAGAACGCTGTTACCTTCCCACCGAAGTGGTCCCTATTTATCTACTTGCTGAGGCACACTGCGTTGTAACATGGTACAGTTGAACATATTCCTTTTTCAGGAGGGAGTAGGAGTCTGTTTGCAGGGATCTGACTTTGTACATGAAAAAGCACAGGCTATTCACTAGGTACCTGTTGTAAGCTGGCTCCTCAATACCCCCTCTCCTAAAAGGCTTTACGAAGCTGTCTGAAAGGCAACCCATGAAATCACTCCCATAGATGCTTCTATCTCCTTCTCTTAGAACACCTGCACAGACCACCCTGGATCCATGTCAAGTTCTGCTTTGCTCCAGTAGCATACTAAGGGAGGCAGTGTCAAATGTGTCAATGAGCAGTTAGTAGACCTGGCCTCCCCCACCCCCCACCCCCCACAGGATCTCCCTCACTTTGAGCAGTCACTCAAGGGTAGACCTGGCCTGTGCCACAAGATCCCCTGATGGGGGCTACATATACACATAGCTTTGAACTGCCCAGCATGTGCCTTGCATTATGTGATAAAGATCCAGATGTCTTAGTGGACCATGTTGAACATGAGCCAGCAGGATGATGTGGCTGCAAGCAATACACTGCTTGGCTGCATTAATAGAGCCACAGAATCCAGATGATAAAAAGTTATAATTCCACTCTAGACTGCACTAGTCACTTCTCACTCAGAATACTACTTCCAGTTTGGGGCACCACATTTTATAGAGGACATTGATAAGCTAGAGCGGGCTCAGAAAACGGCAGCAGACATGGTATGGGGTCTGGAGAGCAAGTGCTTCGAGTCACGATTAATAGAGCTTAATTTAAGTTTAGCCTGGAGAAGAAAAAACCTAGAGGAGATATGATACTCATCTGTCATGAATTAGGGAGGGCTTGTTTTTGGTGGTTTTTGAGAGTTGAAATTCCCTCAGGGAAGTGGATTTAGGCTATATCCAAGGAAGAACTGACTAACGTTAGGAGCTGGCTGACACAGGAACAGCCTACTACCTCAGGCAGTTGTGGGCTCCTCCTTATTGGAGACTTTCAAGCAGAGGCTGAACATGGCCATCTGTCAAGGATTATTTCACCCAAATTATTTCTGCAAACTTCTACTTCTGTACAAAGGGAGGCAGGCAGTCACGGATCCAGGGGGGTGCAGGGATGGCATTCCAGGCTGCGGGGGGTACCATTGCGCGGAGTCCGCACACCATTGCACGGAGTCCAGGCGCTTTTCGGCCCACCCACCCTCCTTGCGCCTGGAATGCTCCGAGATGGAGCTCTTCCGGGCGCAGGGAGGCGTGGCGGGGAGACGCACGGGGGCGGGGCGACATGCCGGGGGCGCAGTTTCGTTGCCTTGCCATGGGGCGCACTCCCGGCCCGGACCGCCTCTGGAAGCAGGTCAGCTTAAAGACAGGACAAAGGTGGAAAGTGGACAGTCAAGCATAAGGTTGACAGTCAGGATGTCCACTTGGTAAAATCTCCATTCATGAATGTTCTTGGTAAACTGAAAAATTAATATTTCCTTTAAGAGGGTCTGATCATGTAATGTTACGTAGCGACTCTTACAGCTTTTGAGCCTGCTGCACCCAGCATTGCCATAGGGTTTCAAGCGTAGCTTCAGGACCGTAAAGGCTATAAACTTGTTTATGTGCGCATATCTGAATGAGAGCTGAGATTCAAAAACCCAGCCCTGTACCCTTTCAGGGCTTCTGTGGAACTTATCCAAAGCTCTATTTCTAAACTGACCATGAAAAAGTAATAGTGGACTTTGCCTTCCCTGGACTGCTTGTACATTTAATCCACAGTCAAAAAATAACATTAGAAATACCTGAGCAATGTCCAAGGTGCCTGATATCAATCTGTTCTTGCCTCAGGCAAGACGCTTCTCGAACAAAGCATGGGTTGTTATAGGAAATTCCATCAGATGCACAAACAGGGTTAAAGCTGTACCCGCTGCAGTCTATGTTGCACACACACCTGTTAAACAAAAACATGTGCATAGGTCAAGACTAGTCAACGTAGCATGTTACATTTTATGTGACATTCTTGTTTTTGCATAATGTGTGTTAAAAAGAGAAGACATTGTACTGGATATTAGCAAAAATATGGTTCACTTCATACGAGAACGATCTAAAATGTACACAAGAAGTCACATTTGAAGATCACTGCACACCAGGTGCATTCTCATTTCTGTGGCCAAGGGTCTCACCTTTGAATGGTCAGTCAGCAGTGAAAAGCAATTGGCGCCATCAGCACTGAAAAGCCAACGAAAGACTATGGCTTCCAAATCTGACTATGATAATCACATGTTGAATGGTGCATAAGTTATTCAGGAGCACTACATACATACCCTAGATGCACACATGTTGGATTTCCCTCTTATAAACGTATTTTTTAACTGCTAGTTCAGACCAAAGTCCACTAATTCCAATATTCTCTTTCCAATGATGGGGAGGCGGTACAATTTGGATTTTCCACCACACATGCTAAAATGCCTTAGGCCACTTCTGCTCCCATTTATAGTTTTTAAGTATAAAAAGGCAAACAAATTTTAAAAAACAAAGTATGATATATAGATTTTTTTAAAAATCTATATATCATATTTTGTCTGTTTTTTGAAAAAGCCATATGAAGATTATGACATAGTATGACAGTATTCTTCAAAACGTGAAGTTGAGACCCCAGTGGGGGGTGACAAAGCCTCAGTTGTGGGGTCACAGCAATTTACAGGAATGAAAAAGTTGAAGACCAATGAACTAAAGCCCTACCAGGTAAAGAGGGAGGCATCTGGTGTACCCTTTTCAGGTACCAGGAAGTTGTGTCCCAGCCCTGCTCAGGTTCTTAGCAATCATGCTAAAATAGCTTTCACTAGTGCCAGGCTTCACGGTAACGTTTTTGGCTCTCACCATTATAAGAATATTTGGTTACAGTGCTGGGAGGGCAGCAACAGGGGTGGGCAGATTGGGTCCTGGGAAGGGGGCAGGTTTGACAGTTTGTTTTGGGATCATGGCAGGAAAAAGGTTGAAGACCACTGTGGTATAAATTTCTGCATCTTTCTATAGATCAGGACAACAGTGTTGGGTTTGTGTTTTGTTTTGTGACCTTTTTCTACTGCTGAAAAGTAGCAGTGCACAAACTGTACTATTTTAACAAAACATTCATTCATGCTTTCAAAACCCTTTCACAGAGGTTTGATTATGCTGTACTAAAAAAACCGGATTATACACAATCTGGATTATTTCCCATCATATTCAATTGAAACTGTACTTTCTCAGCAGAGCATTTCATCTCACCGACAGTGAGATGCCACAATACAGTGTATGCAGTGGTGTCATCTACTCTCTCGCAAGCCGGAACGCGGGCGGGACTTGAGTGATTGACAGACGGTCGACTCACTTCCGGGTTCTTCGCGCCCCCCGCGCGGCTTTCCCTCGCCTCGGAGGGAGCGCCTGCTCGCCAGGGGGGATGGGTGGGGGGCGCGCCGGGTGCCTGGGCGAGCAGGCGCCCCCTCCGAGGCGAGGGAAAGCTGCGCGGGGCGCGCGAAGAACCCGGAAGTGAGTCGACCGTCTGTCAATCACTCAAGTCCCGCCCGCGTTCCGGCTTGCGAGAGAGTAGATGACACCACTGAGTGTATGCATTCCATGTGTCTCAACAGCATGCCACAATTTCAACCTGATGCACCAAATCCATTACAGTTGTGTAACGCGACCCTGCAAGGAACCTGGAAATCCTTTTCCCATTTTCATTATACTAAAACAGGCTTTCATACAAAATGGAAAAGACAGTATAGTATCTCCAATTCTTACGCAATTTGCAAACCTTTTTAACAGGATTAACATTGCTTCAGGGCCACAACCACCTTACCAGCTGATCATTCACAGTCTAAATCAGGAGTGTCAAACGTAAGGCCCACGGGCTGGTGAACCTGTAGAAGCTCTTTACCTGGAACCACTTATAATTAGGCCCACCCAAATACTGCCCTTTCAACAGTTCCACTTCTGCTGAGGTGATGGGAGGGAAGGAGAGAAGGAGGCCCCAGAAGGCTAGGAATGGTGCAGGTGGGAGAAAGGAGACGTTGCTGAGGTACTGAGAAAGCTCAACAATCATGCGGGCCGCTCTTTCAGTGGCATTGCTTCTGCCAAAGCATCACTTTGCAGAGCACCTCTCAGTTGTGAAATGACGCCTTCGCAGAAGTGGAACTGCTGGCCCACATCCAGCTGGGGGCCCCCCAGTTATAATAATTGGGCTCTCCCATACCTTAAAAAATATGATCAAAGGACTTATTTCTGGCCATCATCTGCTTAATAATGTCACTTCCTGTTTAATGATGTCACTTCTGGCCCCCAGCAGGTGCCATGAATGCTATTCGACCTGTGGTATGAAACAAGTTTGAACTCCTGGATCTAAACTATCAGTTAGAATATACAGGTTTTGTATTTCTGCCTCCAAAGAGTTTTCAGCCTATACAGTACAGACAGAAAGGTCACGCAAAAAAGGAAGAGAACAAAACAGGCAGAGTGATGGGATGGCTGTAAAGATTAACGGTGCTATAGCACAAGCATAATGAGAGAAGGCAGTTAACAGCTTCCTTGTGTAAAACATAATGAACTCAGAATAAACACAAGACCTTAGTTTCCACCCATTCATGCTCATCGCTTAATAATGGCAACCTCCAATGATGATTTGCTTTTGTGAATGCGCTATCAGATGAAACATCACGGACAGATGCTTCATATGTTCTCACATCACTTTAAATGCTTTTCAGCTGAGATTGTTGCAACACTGAATTGCAAATCATCTACTGAACAGAAATCAAGACACATATTGCATGAATAAGGCCTTAACCTCTTCAAGTTTGGCCTTCTCTGCATACCTGTCAGTTCAACAATGATCACAGTTCAACACTGTGCACAATTAACACAGTGACAGTCATCTAGACAAAAGTTCTATTTATGCATATGGCTTGCAGACCAAAATAGCTGCGCTATGTGCTATAATTATGCCTCTAGTTATCTAGAAAGAAGGAAATGCATAAGGTCCAAATTCAACCTCCAGAGGCTTTCCATCTGACCCTCCCCAATATGGTCCCTGGTCTAAAATACTCCCACGACATGCATGATTGTGCACCTCAGCCATTTCCTCACTCCTGCAGGTGGGTTCACACAAGATACTTTGGTACAGTCCTCCACTTATTGTGCATACTCTGCTGTCCATTTCCACACACAGCTAAGACACAAGGAACTGGTAGTGAGTAGCTGAGGCATCTAAAGGAAGAGCCCAGTTGCTGGTGACAAATGGTGGAGAAGGGGTTGAAGAGCTTCTTGCTTGTGCTCAGGTGAGGAATCAGTGAGTAGGGCAAATGGTAGTAGCTTGCTCAGTTGAAAAGATGGCTGCCTTTGAAAATTAGCTGGTGACCAGAGAAGATTCTAGGCTTGATTTGACAGATACGGTCTCATTTTTCTCTGAAAAGATCCAAATCTACATACAGCAGCAGCATAAAGCTGAATTTCCACAATAGGCCATCTAAAACCAAATCAGCTTGTGACTAGAATACTGGCTTCTTTCTCAGTAGGAAACCAAAGCTGCCTTGAGAGAGGTGATGTTCCATCCCACGTGTTGCCATGGATACGTCCAGTCACAAGCTTCCAGCTGTGGTGCTGAACCCCTGTCAGTGTCATTCAAGGGTAATTGGAAACAACAGG
Organism: Lerista edwardsae; assembly: GCA_029204185.1. Classification (NCBI taxonomy): domain Eukaryota; kingdom Metazoa; phylum Chordata; class Lepidosauria; order Squamata; family Scincidae; genus Lerista; species Lerista edwardsae. The sequence continues at coordinate 6,820,519 of JAJKFI010000037.1, forward strand.
TCACTAAGCAGAATGGCATAATTTTTTCAAATGTCCAATCACACCAGCTCAACAAGGAAGGATGCTGCATTGCTCATCTTTGAGAGCTTTGGGGGAAAAAGATGTTTGCTTTGGGAAAAGCACATTCCCTTCAGTACACTTATTTATTATATTTGTATCGTGTTCTAACCTCCAAGGTGTTCAAGGCAGCAGCTCTGAATTATTCTCATTTATCCTCAACATAACCTTGTGAGGTAGATTAGGCTATGAAGGAGAATATCTATCTGAAAGTCACGCAGGGAGGCTTGGATCTGAAGGGGCTTTGAGCTCAGGCCTCCTAATCCAACTCTCTCCACTACACCACAATCCATCAAGCCACAATACACCATCGCTTCTCAATCCATCAAGGGTGGCATGGTGCAAAAACGGGATTATGGACCCGACCCCACTGTGCAGCTTAAAAAAGGTACTTCATGCACCATGTTCCACTGGGCTGTGCATGTATTAACCAAAGGGACAGAGCTATTGACCCTGATTCCTATTCTCTCTCTCTCTCTCTCTCTCTCTCTCTCTCTCTCTCTCTCTGTGTGTGTGTGTGTGTGTGTGGAATAATAGATTCTTGTCACCCTCACTCCTAGTGGGTCATTCATACAGTCCAAGCAACAGCACCCTCCTTCTCTTCAACAGGGAGATATTTGTGCGCTAGAATCTACAGTGCTGGCAAGTACGTGTATTTGATAGTCTGAACTATCCCAAAATCTGTGAGGACCATTACTACAAAACATGACAAGAAACATCCTTGGCCTGGTTCTCATAAGCATCACTTGATGGCTGCAGCATCAAGTGAGGGTGGCTTGTGCACACTCAGTGGGTTCCCCCCCTCTTTGAACAGCAGACTTCTTGCCACACCACAAGCTACTTTAGAAAGTCTCCTCCATTTCACAGATGGTTTACAGTGTGTCATGGGAAGCTGCTTTTTAAGAAACATAAGCCCCAACATGCCCTTTGACCTGTGGAACTAGCAGTACAGTTATTTAGATTCTAGCAATGATATTGTTTAACTTGCAAGTGGTATCCTGTAATTTTTTGTACATTGGCCAATGTTGAGTCTCAAGATTCAAAAGGTCAATCAGAGATTATGCTTTCAGGTTCCATAACATCTTGGGGCTGGCAATTCAATTTTCCGTACAAGAACTACCAATCAATCCACAAAGCACTTTACATTTCGTGTCTCCTCACCTGCAGGACAGGAAGTTTCAATGCAATTTCTTCATATTCCAGGAGAATGCAAAAAATCAAATTGGGGGAATCAAATTATCCTAAGTATAGCTGGCTTTTGAGATACAGACAAAAAAGAAAAAAGAAAAAAAGCAAATCTCAGCGGCCCTTAAGTTTCAGTAATGCTTTAGCAAATCTATATCAAATGGCATTTGTTTCAGCTATGAAAATCCAGACCATGATCTTCCCAGTGCCTGTAATAATGCTAATCATATTTGAACAATCCTCCTTGCTCTTGAAAAAAATAATAAATCAAATATCTTTGACAAATTTAGTGTGAGCTTGGAAAATTACATGCATTTATCTTCACTATGACAATAAGAAAGTATCTGCTAAGCAACTTGTTTCCTCTTGTAAACACAAGGTTACCATACCATTTTTCTTAGGAAGCCCAATTCTTAAAATGCATCCTGAATACATTCATTCACACTTAAATTCCACCGAACTTAATGAAACATAAACCATAGGTGAATGCAGGACCGATTCTCATTCACTACATTCACAGAAGGGTAGGGTTGAAAGGCAAAACCCTACCCCATCCAATAATCCTAGTGTCATGCATGATGGCAGTACAGTAGCTAGGCCAGGGCTGGGGGGAGGGTCCATTGCCTCCCCTGCATTGGAGTGTCGGTTTTCCATTGTCTCTGCTAGGAGGGGTGACAGTACTTACCTTTTGGAGTGCAGTACAGCGAAATGGGCCTTCCTGGCTGTGTTGGCTCCTGTACAGATCCAAAAGGAGCTGTTTCTGGGGCCAGGGCTATGCATGCGAGAAGGGGGGTGTCTGAGCAGGAGCAGAGGATGACACAATGACACAGGAGTGTGTCATCATGCCACCTGGCCAAGGTTCCCACCCACCCCCCAGCTATGCTACTGCATGGTGGGAACCTCCACAGGACATTAACTACAGCACAGGTTCTTTGTTCCCTGCTAACTGGGCAAGAGGCACGTTTTCAAGTGGTGTTTCTTTTATATTTATTAGGGGGAGAGTAATTGTCCCTCTTCACCCCTGTGCAGTCTTTCTAGTGGCTGTTGCTGGTGGTCTGCCTTTTTATTTATTTTTTAAGATTGTGAGCCCTTTGGGACAGGGAGCCATTTAACTTTATTATTATTATTTGCCTGTAAACCGCTTTGTGAACTTCATGTTGAAAAGCAGTATGTAAGTACCGATTGATTGACTGATTGATTGATTGTCTGTTGCCACATTCCTATGGCATACATTCCCATCATCTATGGAGAAGGGGGATTCAGGACAGCTACTCTGCTTTGTCCATCATCAGTTCCACCTATGACAACAGAAATGGCGAGCCTATTCATATTTAGCCTATTCATATTTATATAATACATCCAGGGGTAATATCAAGAGTTGTCCTGGTTTGAATGAGAGATTATAATCATCCAAGAACTCACTTGTTCAGACTGACCCCGAGAACCTCAGGTAGCAACAGCACCCAACATACCATCAAGGGGTGTGTGTGTGTGTCCCAAAGCAGAGTTCTGTCTGCTTTGGGACACACACCTGGGCTTCTAGATAATGGGCTTCTAGCAACCTGGCATGGACACTGGTTTCCTGCCCAACTGCTCTGAAGATGTTTGAAAAACCACAATGGAACCCAATGGCTAATGTCACACCATCCAATTCCCCACTAGTTCCCCACCCAGATAATCCCTTTAAGCCATTCAAAAAACCTTTATTGGCATAATAAAAAATAAATACAAAGACAAACCTAACCTATAATCTTCAGAATTTCTGACAAAAACATAGCAACATTCAGAGTAATAGCAGGCTGATAATCACATAAAAGAAATAAATAAAAATAGTATCAGAAGAAGAAAAGGAGAAAGTAGAGAGAATAGGTTGAAGCAAAGAAACACGAAGGGAATGATGGGAAGGACAATTTAAGAGAATGTGTTGAAGGGAGTCAGGAGAAGAGTGACAGAAAAAACAAATTCTTAGATCACGCGGAATCCGAGAAAAGCGCCCCAGATGGTACGCCGTTGGAAATATGTTGAGGCGCGCCAACATAAAAGCTCTGCGTTGAAGGGGATTGGTAAGTTGAACTTCCTTCAACTGAGCAAAGAAGCCATGCTACTGTCTGGTAGTGTATGAATCAGATTTCAGTGACTGTGATGAAGCTTAAAAATCTTTGGAACAGGACAAATGGCGTATAATTTCATTTATTTAATTTAAATACAGCAAGTCCTCTCTTAAAGTTGTTAATAGGTTCTTGGAAACTACAACTTCAAGCAAAATGACTTATAATGAAACCAGTTGCCTGTAGGCAGCCTCAATGACGCTATCTCAAGGGGTGGGCTAGCTGAGCGTTTTCCTATCATCCTGCAAAGCATTGGTGCACCCCACAAGGCTACCTGCAAGGCGTTCTGGAGCACGACAAAGCCAAGAAATGGATACCACACCCAGCACGGCCTGGAGGCAGCTTGCAATAGCCCTAAAATGTGCAGCCAAGGCAGACAAGTAGTATAGGTCAGAAGGTGAGATCCGCTGACCAAGTTTAAAATGAAACAATGTTGAATGAAACAACTTTTGCTGGTATCTCTGTTTTGATGTTTTTAATTGGTTTTATTCCAAATAGACAGTCGCTAGTATATTTTACTTCATTTTCCATATATTTTACTTTTCATTTTCCAAGCAAAGTCTTAATGACTTTTTCACTGCTTGTCTTGGCCAACAGAAGATAGTAGGGATCAGATCTGGCTTGTGCCCGTCTCTGTCATCTGTCCAAAAATGAAAGAAGAGTGCTAGGACCAAACAAGGTTCTACAGCTGACTAGCCTTACTACCAGAAGAAAACAGCCTACTTTGGGATTGAATTCAGCCTCTCATTAAGAAGGTAACATGGGACTCAGCTGTCAGGAGGTGAATGCTCTTTCCAATGTCTAGATGCTATAATGAACTTAGGGATTTTGTGGCAGTGATGACACCTCTGGCAGTGATGTACTCAGCTGCCTGGCTATCACATTATGCTGAACATTTAAGGACTGCTCTGATACGGTTTCCAACTCCCACTGGGTCAGCAGTGCCAATTATAAGAAAGGCAGGTAGAAGGTCCTAGGAAGGAGGAACATTGAGAAGGAAGAAAGGCTGAGGAAAGAAGTAGGCACAAGGAATGAGGTGGGAAAGAGTCAGAAAGAGGAATATAAAGGTAGAATTAATATCCTGCCTCAACCTTGTGCTTTTAAAGCCTGTCCGATCAACACTGCTTTGCAGCATAAGAAAACGCTTGACGAGCCCGCCACTTGAGAGGGTGTGATTGACCCTGCTTTCCCTAGGCATACAGCGGCAGGAGGGCACACTTTGCAGCTGTGGGTATGAGTAGAATACCTAGTGCCTCACTCATCCATGTCCACCCCTTGTCGGAACTCTTTCCACAGATACTCAAACCGACTTTTTGTGTATCTTTTATCTACCTCTTATCTACCTCTTTCATGTGATTATCTTAATGAAAATAGTGGAGTAACTGACAGATGTGTCATTAAGAGATGTGTCTTATTTGTAACTTGAGAGTGTTTGTACATTCCATAATGTTTTGGTCTACTTGAGAGCATTTACACAAGTCCGTCTCTTTCCCCCAGACCCTATATTATCTGTAATTTATACATGAAATCAAAAGCCAAGAATGAATTATATTTTTGTGATATTTTCTCAGTAGGCTCGCTCACATATTTATAAGCAGGAATGTCACATAGTGTACTAATCCGAATCTATCTGAATGTTAATTTTCCAACCACGCTGTGTAGCTCATGACAACCACCTGCTCAAAATTCACTTTTTCTTAATCAGCCCAATAAAAATTAAAATAAAGCAAAAAAAAATTCTGCAGAGATAACCAAAGTGATAAAGTTGTTCCTATTTCTGCAGTGAATGTGATGGACCGTGAAACCTTCAACCGTCTAATTACAGAACATGGCTAGGAATAAAAATGCAACTTTGCAACGTTCTGTACAAATAAAAAAAATTCTTCCCAGGATGCTTAGCTGAAGCGATTCCATCACAAGAGTTGCACGCTCCAGTAGAGTGTGGGATAGCCGGCGTTCTTTAAAGGTAAATGGGCAGCTGGCGTGAAATGCAAGTCTTGGTCCCTTAGTTCTCTAAACTTTTAGAGCTTTTCATCCTACCCGCAGCCTTGAAGCTTTGGTTAAAAAATGGCACTCAGTCTAGGACAGAAGAAGTGGTGCGGTTTATCGCTCACTTCTTTCAAGCACAGAACATAAATACTCAGATTTTTTCATAAAAATTGAGTTTTTTCAGACATATTTCAAAACTTATGTCCTAAGATGGTGCCAGTCACATTTGTGGTCATACATGTAATATGAACAGTCAGCTGAGAGTACTTCTACCACCAGCAATTTTTCCCAGGAGGATATGTCCCAGGACACTGCAAGAACAACTGATGCAATCTTCATGCAACCCTCATAACAAAATGATACCCATGATTAGAGATCTGCTTTTGAATTTTTTCCCTGAAAAGGAACTTCATTTTTAAAAAATGCACTAAATTTCCTTGTAATATCTGGATAGATATAATGAGGAATACTGTTGCACTTTAAGCAGCAGGCTGAAGAGCCTCTTCTAAAATTGTTTGCATGGGAGAACTCCAGCCTCCCATTTCAAGAAGCCCATGTGCTCCACTGTGTCTCCACCTCTTATTATTTCTGAGCTGATTTTTGCACATGTTATTGAAAACTCTAATGCCCCAAACCTAACCCCACTGCCAATGCAAGTGGCCCAAAAGGTGTGTGCTGCATCCAGTGGGGGGGGGGAGCAGACCCAAGGGCAAACAGGAGGTAATTATAAACATTTATACTGTCCTCCAAGTAAGCCTAGGACCACCTATGGATCTACTTGGATATATGTCACCACTTTTGGTGGTGTATTTCTGAGGAAAGAATTGGGTGAGGAGCTTCAAAACAGAGGGGATAGGATCCGGCATGCATCACTGCTGCCAGATCCACCCCTCCTGCCACCTCCCCACCCCAGTTCCTCCCTCCTCCCCACTCACTTATGGCCCCAGTCCTCCACTCCCTCCCCCTCCCCACCCATTCCCCCATTGCTGACTTCTTGGGTCTATCAGGCACAGCAGTGTCTGGTGGCAGTGCCAAAGTTCTCTTGCAGCAGCACCTGCAAAATGGCCACTGACGGAGCACTGCATGTGCCATTGACACCCATTTCATGACCATGGAAGTTGCTTCTGCTGTTGTAACCTGCTCCATCTGGGAGCCCAATCTTGATGGGATTGGGCTGTTCAGAAGCAGAAGAAAGAAGGTAGGCAAAAAGAGAAAATCAAAACGAAACAAAAAGGAACAAAAATGGGTAACAGTTCAGACCTACCCTGACATACAAAATGTGTGGACCTTCTGAATCTGTATTTTTGGTAGATTCACAGCTTTGGAATCAGCTGTGAATCACAGTTCAGTTGTCGGTCTCCTCATGATGGAATGCATGGACCCAATCCCTCCCCATTACAACTGCTACACACTTCTTAGACAAAACTCTTTGGAACTGGAGATCTCTTAAAATTCACCTTCTCCTACAGCGAAGGTAAAAGCCAGCATCAAGTCCTGCCATTGGTTACTCTGGGTTTTGGGAGAAGGCAATCTATTTCTTTGGGGAAGCTTACTACTTACCCAACATTTTCTGCATCTTCATCACATTCAGCCCTGTACTTGCAAACGCCACACTTAGAATGTTTTCTATGAACTTCTGTTCCAGATCCTTCATACTCTAAACAAAATAAGACCGTATCAATAGGCAGTATTAATCATATATCATGCATTGTTGTTTATTTAAAACATTGTCTTCACACATTATTTATCAGAATTATATCTTTGTTTTCTTTCAAGGAGTTCAAAATCGCTTTTGAACTATATTTGATCTTCCCCATAAACCTGTGAGATCGATAGATGGCAACTAAGGCCATCCCTGGGAACCTCGTGGCTTGAATTCAGGTGTTCCTGGTCCAACACTTCAGCCACTATGCTACACCAGATCTCGTCATTGGCCCAATAATGTGCATATCCAAACTTCACTGCCTGAGATGGAAATGATGCATGCTGGCAATCTGCTGACATTTACTGCATGCTAGTTACCGAATCCAAGTACACTATCTAAAATAGCTGCACTACAGAATGACAAAATACTGAAATGGAAATATTTTCCATGCATAATTGCTGCAAATTTATTCTATTAAAAATGCATTTCCTGCAACAAATAGACTCATTTTTGTCAGGTTAAAAATAATCAAAAGAACATTATTTTGTTTCAGGATTATATAAAACATGAACCTTTCAACTATCAACGTTAGTGACTTGATATAGGCATTATGACTTGTGCCAGGTGGCAGAAGATCTGTGCAAGAATAAGAATTCCCAAGACCCAGGCATGCAAGCTTTCTGCATGCAGAAACCTCCCCACAGCACAAGCGAGATTCACAAAATCTGGCGTTTCAGCGGCAGTAATGTGTAAAGTTCCATAGTGCTTTTGAGAGTGCAGTACCCTTCATAAACATTTTTTTACAAAAGCTCTCTAAGGCAGGCCAGTATTATTATTATCATCCCTGTTGCAAACTCAGAGGATGAAGGATGAAGCTGAAGGAAAGTGGCTTTCCTAATGTCAAAAGCAGCCCAATCCTATCCAGACTGCTGGTGTCACAGTACAGCTGTGGAAAAACAGCAGTTGCTGTATCCCATGGGGTCATGGAGGCAACCACAGATCTCCTCCAGATGAGGGAACATCAGTTCCTTTACCTCGTGTCCAGGACCAAGCAGCCTCTATGAGTAGGGTTACCAAACACAAACTGGGACAGAGTGCCTATACCTTTAACCACTGTATAGAAGAGGGCATTTTAGCAGGTGCAGCTTTTGAAACCCTTCCATGATGACCTGCCCCTGCCCAAATCCCCTCTTCTATACAATGGTTAAAGGTATAGGCACTCTGTCCCCGTTTGTATCTGGTATGGGGCTGCTTGGATCTGCACAAGCTCCATAGCTGGTGCTGATTTGAGTAGCCTGTGTAGGGCTTTCAGATGTGGGAGGAGGGGATAGGATTCAGCCTGTGCCATCATCTCCATGCCCAGGCTACCCCCACCCAGAAACACCCCTCCCCACTCCCATTCCACCCTCCCCACATCTCACAACTGTTGGTGCAGACCTTGCCGCCAGCAGCCCTGGCCTCCACAATGTGTTTTATGGTATGTTTGCAACCACACACGTGTCCATTACACCAGCGGTAGCTGGCACAGGATCAGACCCTTAATGCCTACAGGGCAGAGACAAGATCTGTATCGGGGGCTCGATTCATAATTCAGCCTCTCAGCTACTCAGCTGACCGCATCTTCTAAATACACCTCTTCAAATCTCTTTAAGCATCTCTGATTGAGACTCGTAATATTTTATTAATATCGTTCTGCAAATGATGTGAAGAAAGCTACGAAAAAAGGTCCAGTCTCTTCAATTGTATAAAAGTACTGCTGTTAAGATTTAGAAACTATCAGTCAAAGCCTGTAGCAGCCAACAAGGTACGGTAGTGCCCAATGAGCATTACAGACAGATGGCAGTCAGCTGAATAGCACACACTGATTATCAATTTAT
>JAJKFI010000037.1:6829389-6889389 GCA_029204185.1 Lerista edwardsae
GGCACCATAAAAAAACAGCTTTTTGCACCCCTCTAGTGACACCACTGATAAGCGCATCCTGCTTTCCTTCTTGGAATACCATTTACTCTTTCCTAATCACATGGGACAAGCAGCTTCATCCAAACTATCCCCCCCCCCAAATACGATGGGATGGTTCACACACCTTGACTTGACTAGGAGAACTGGAACGGTTTGCTGGGAGATGGTACTTAGTCAAATGTGGGCCAGATGGAATAATCCAAACCAATCCTCAGCCATCACATCAGTTAAGCCTGCTTAATGGTATGGCATGATGTTCAGGATGAGACATTGCCAAAAAAGCCTCCAATTTACTATTTATGAATATTAATTAAAGCATGATGTATGCTAAAGAATTGTCCTCATAAACTGGAGCAAAGTCCTTGTGTCCAACTCTCTTCCCAGTTGTTCAGCACTTTAATTAAAACGTCTCCTAAAGCAGTATTGTACATATCATCCTGCAAGCCTGCAGCTTAAAACATTAGTGTTTTTTATTATCCATTTTCTAGCATACTTCCTTTTCGCTCTACCTTTTGGACAAAGATCTTTTTCACTATCTCAAGTTTTATTTTTTCTTAATTCTGCAACAGTGCTAAGCTAACACAATTCCTCTGCTATAAATTCTTTCCTGGAATAGATAAGTTCAGACAAGATGCTCTCACAAATAAAGCACTACTAATTAAAGTTAATTTGTATCAGTGTTTTCTAAATAAAGTCAAATTTGGCCATATAATCTCCCCAATTATAACAATTAAACGTTTAAACTGTGTGGCCAAAGCAATTAGAATGTAGAAGAAAGGAAAGACACCTGCACAATCCAATTCAGTCTTTTTCATGTATAAAAGACTTTAACAGCTGGAGCCTTACCCAAAAGTGATAGCGGTTTGAACTACCGCCTCATTGTCAGTACTGCATTTCCATATTGTATTTGGGTGGGTTTAAAGAAATGTTTTCACGGAGGGATGGGTGGTCCACACTGTGTGCTGTGAGGAGCTCCCTGTGACCAAATGCCAGTGATGTCATGCAGGGGGAACGCGGGGGAACTCAGTTCCACTAGTTAAAATTAGGGCTGACTCCGCCCACTTCACTCTCCCTCCTCCCCCTCCCGATTCCTCTGCAAAGAGCTTTTCTTCTTGGTTGGCCGGCACTCAGAGGGTTAAAGGGAGCGACTCCGGATTCCTAGGGGGGCGAAGGCAGTGGTGTCATTCCGGGGGAACGGACCAGAATGGGCGTTCCGGATCCTAATGGGCTCCATGGCTGGTTCCGGGTTCCCAACAAGTGCCAATCAAAAGTGAGTTCCTGTTCCTATATCATTTGAATGACACCACTGCCAAATGCTCCCCTGTATTAAACTCTTTACATTTCAAAAGTGAGATAGGAGGGGAAAGAGTTATAGCCCAAAGTATGCCCAACTATGTTTATTTGCTGTGAGTAAGGAATGATGGGAGGATTTGTCTGTGTGCGCGCACGTGTGCCTGAGAACACTTCCACACACAGACAGCAGGGCTTTCCTGAATCTGAAGCCCTTCTAGTCCAGCATTCTGTTCCCCACAGAGACCCACCAGCTGCCTCTATCAAGCCCACAAGCAGGAAGGAAAGGCAGGGTTCTCTTCTGTTTTTGCTCCCCTGCAACTGGTATTCAGAGTTGCTCCTGAGTGGCACTTCCGGCCAGTTTCCCAGCAGCAATACTTCCTGTTGTCTTAACATCCCCTCCTCCTTTAAGCCCACTCTGCTTGCTAGCCATTATCATCAAGGCTCAAGTTGTAGCAGGCGGTTTTCTACCTAATTGCCCAGAGCAGTCCTGCCTGAGACATGGCCTTAAACTGTTTTCCTGGCAGGATGCAGAGGCTGATCATCCCGTCTTACAAGTGTCGGCAAAGTGTTCCAACATTTTCTCTGAAAATGCACTGTCATTGGCGGTTCACTTGCAAACAGGAAGGCCAGCTTTAGGTTGAATGCAAACTCATTCTATAACTCCCAAGGCCATTTTACACACTTCAGAGCAACAAACCTGGGTCAATCCCCAAGTATAATAGCTATATGATGACTGAAGTTTCAAAGTGTTCTGTCACTTTAAATTTTTAGGTCTTACACACTTAAGTCTACACACCTTAAAAGAAGCAATGTATGAAGAAGCTCTCACTTTTGTATGCTGGGTTTTCATGCTTGGAAAGCTGCTTTCTAGCAGCAGAGGTAACCAACACACTTGTGAACTCAGATGCTTATCAGAAATGCTTCATATGCACTATTCATCCACCTCTGAGAGACTGAGGGCCAACCCTAGGAAAGGCTTGTGCTCGTTCCCATGCACAGTGCAGGTACAGGCCATAGGTTTTGTGGTGTGTACATGTACAGGCATTGTTGAAAAATGTCAGAGGCCAGCAGATACCCATATGGGTAAACAATGAAAAGAGCAAGAGGAAGCATTTCTCATTATATTTATGCCATTATTCCAAAATCCAGACACCTTCCTGTCCCAAACAGTCTGGATAAGGAGTACACAACCTGTAATCACGATGAAGAAAAAAGCAGGCGGAAGAGTCCTGTTTCAGTCGCTTCCTTCCCTTCTCCTTCTTGCCCAGGAGGTGGAGCAAATCCTTCACTCCCCCAACTTTAAGCATTGTTACTGGCTAGTTCCCACCCTGCAGAATAGAGTCCCGCCCCAATCCCAGCATGCTCCACCAGACCATGCAAGGGGAGTGGAGGATTTGCTCTGTCTCCTGGTAGTGGAGTCCAAGGTAAGGTGTCATGAGCCAACCTTTCCCTGCCCTCCCCCTAGCCTAGCCTGCTGAAATGGTTGGGCTGTCAAAGAGGAAGAGGAGGAAATACGAAGCATGTTCTGATGTGTCCAGGTGCAAAAATAGAGGGTGAAAAATTAGACTGCCGCTACCACCACCATCTCTCTCCTGTATGAAGGCAGTGGCAGCAGGGGAGGGCAACAGGAAGAGATGGCTTCAGTTCAGGCACCGTTTCTCCTTGGAACAGGCCTGGCTACGGAGCTACGTTTGACTACTCCGTAATGAGCACTGCACATCTTCCCTTCCTATTTTGTGCAAAGAAAACAAGTATGCGCATGGCAAACTTTCCAGCAAAGTCTGAATCTGTTCCAAGGCAGAGAAGAAATAGGGAATGGTAGTAAGAAAGCGAACAAGCCTTCATAGGACAGAGAGCTCTAACAGCACATGGGGCATCTTTGCCTTTGTCAGTTATGGCAAAGGGGGAAACCTGTGTATGCACAGCTGCTTTGCTAGACTGTGGCCACAAGGGCCATGCTTCATTTAAAAGATTAATGACCCAAATACACCGGTGCAACAACAGCCCCACCAGTGTACAAGCCCATCTGCTGAAAAATTAGACATCACAAACACGGAAGAAGGCCATGCTGGTGTAGCTTGATGCCAGTCAGAGTGCAATCCTAATCTGGAGTTAGGCCGGCACAATTAGGCCACCCAAGTTTGGGCGGCAAAAGGGCTACCGTAAAGCGCATTTGGACCACCCTTGGAGTCAGAGAGAATGGCCCACGTCTGTATGCTGGTCGCTCTGACTCCGTGGTCCAAGCATGCTTTATGGTATCCCTTCTGCCAGCCAAACTTTGCTGGCCTAACTCCAGGTTAGGATTGCGCTCTCAGATGCCAAGAACAACTCCACCAACAGAAGTGCCAAAACAGGGAAGAGACTAGAGCATGATGTGGAAGGGACAAGGAGGAGTCAACCCCTGTTCAGACAGCAGACATACCCCCAAAGTCAGAAAAATGCTATGCCAACAATAGAGCTGGAATAGGAAGGAATAATTCCATTGCAAACAATGGGTAAAGGAAAAATAGCAGAAAACTGAACTTCCTGCAACCTCCCTGTCCTGCTCGCTTTTGTACAACAGAGCACAGGATACAGATTACAAGTCCAGCCTGTTTATCCGCGGATTAGGGACTAACCGTGGGTTCTGAACCCATGTCTGTACCCAAATATCCCAGGTGACTAGAACTTTGTTCTGGTCACATATGGACCCTCATAAGAACATAAGAAGAGCCCTGCTGGATCAGGCCAAGGGCCCATCTGGTCCAGCTTCCTGTATCTCACAGTGGCCCACCAGGTGCCCCAGGGAGGCATGAGACCACAAGATGCTTGCATCCTGTGGCCACTCCCTTGCACCTGGCATTCTGAAGTAGCCTACTATTAATGTAAGGAGGTTGCACTACCCATCATGGCATATAGCCCATGATGGACTTTTCCTCCAGAAATCTGTCTAGTCCCCTTTTAAAGGCATCTAGGCCAGATGCCATTACCACCTCCTGTGGCAAGGAGTTCCATAGCTTAATTACCTGCTGGGTAAAAAAGTATTTCCTTTTATCTGCTTTAACTCTCCCAACACTCAATTTCAGTGGATGCCCCCTGGTTCTGGTATTGTGAGAGAGGGAAAAGAACATCCCTCTATCAACTCTATCCCTCCCGTGCATGGTTTTGTATGTCTCAATCATGCCCCCCCACAGGCGCCTTTTTTTTGACTGAAGAGCCCCAAATGTTGCAGTCTTTCTTAGTAAGAGAGGTGCCCCAGCCCCGTAATCATTTTTGTCGCTCTCTTCTGCACCTTTTCCAGCTCTACTATGTGAGATCAGAGGCCACGTGCCTCAGTACATCTCTGGACGTGATCGGAACGATTAACTGTTGCTTTTAAATTGCTCCAGCCGGCATTCTGAGGCTCACAGAGGCCACACACAGGCCACAAAATGGCTGTGAACACCACTGAAATGAGGTTCCCGTTGCATTCACAGCCCTGTAAGTCTGCAACTTGCGGATTTCATTATCCATGGGTTTCAGTATCTGGGAGGGGGGTTCGGGAACAGATCCCCAAGGATAACGAGATTCAACTGGCATCCAATCACAGCACTCAAACCCGTTTATTAAAGCCCATGGTAGGAAGACTACATCTCAGATGAGAAAATGTGCTGCATGAGCCTATACCCCTCTGAAAGGGGAACTTTGGTGGTGGGAGCCATGAGGACAGGACACTTGGTGCACACAGGGAACACTTTGTAGACCTTAACCCTAATCAACAGGTGCAGCCACACCGCACTGTAATTTGTTCTTTGGCTGCTTGTTGGATAACTGGTGACAGCACAATAGCTCTGCTGAGAGGAAGTGGTTGGGAACCCCATCTGTGAGTTTCTCTTTCAGATGCTACTTTGCCACAGTCCAGTAAGACCTCTGGCTGGATCACCCCTGTTGTCTATTAGCAGACAGGGATCCGTTCTACTCCCCCATGCCAGCTGGTCTCAGGGTGGCATGCTCAAGGGTCCTCTTTGTTCTCGGGGTGTGCAGCATCCTTACCCCATTAGACTACTGCAGCAGGTGCCCTGTGCCACACACCAGCTCAGTGACTGGCCCGTGCAGTGCTCCCTCTGATGGGCCTACGTGCTGCAGCCTCCCAATCAGGTGGCCTGTTTGTGGAGATGCCAAGTGCTTGCCTGTCTCTTACAGTGGATGGGCAAGTGGCTTTGTGGGTTCTAGGCCCCCTTCTTTTCTCCCTGCCATGGGTGGTTCTGGCCAGTCATGCAAAAGGGTGAGTGCCCTGGCAAAAGACGAGTTGAGGCAAGTCCTCTGGCTGGGCTCAAACCTGCCTCACCCAGCTCCTAGCCTGTGCCCTTTCGCAGTGAGCCACTGGCCATGAGGGCTGATGAGGCTTCCCTTATGACTTGGCCCTATCCTGGCAAAAAGGGCTCCTTATAGCTGGTGGATGCCCCCACAGGGACTCAAACCCTTGCCCTGGAGAGGCTTGTGTTATTTCACATGGCTACCATCTTCCAAGGGAGCCATCATTCTACACATGCTCTGCTCAAAACGTTATCCAAGTGTTTATATGGATAGGATGAGGAGACATGAACCTGAGGTCCTTTGAGGTTTTAGGCTTTTGCCCCTTTGCTGCTGATGCCACTGTGACGCCTGTAGGAGGTGGGGGTGCTGTTGCATCCTTGTCATGGGTGTGTGTGTGTGCGCATGTGGTGTCCTTGGTGTATCTACCGATGGTTGAGGTCATGCTTGTTGCTCATCTCCTTCCCTGTTAACCCCCTCCCTGCCCTACCCGGTCCAGAGCTTACTTGCTCCAGCACATGTCGAGACTCATGGCGCTAGCGGGACATCATAGGCCTTCTCACCGGCACTGTCATAATGTGCATTATAGCACAGCCTGAGCTGGTGGAGTGGTTGCTCTGCCAGCACAGCAGCAGCATAGGATTGTGATGTTAGTTTATTATTCCAAGACAAAATACCTAAGATTCCCAGCTTAACACTGATGAGGAGATTAAATTGCACTGCTGACTTTATTTCCTCCCCTGCCCCCAGCCAAACACAGTATGTTGTTGTAATTATGTTTCTAAAATACAAACAGGCACATACTGTAAAATCCAAGGCAATCAAGATTCTGAAAAAGAGCTTGATTATTTCAGATTGAGGGGCATTAGTCTGAAATTAAATGAAGTCTGGAGAGTTCTAGTCTTCCCTGCAGTGAATGGTGTTATTAACAGAATCAGAGGGGCTTACAAACATCCAACAGAGCATTGGTGTTTTCTTTTAATAATGTAAATAGCACGCGTGGCTTTTTCCAGTTTAAAAGATGTGATAAGAGAGCCAAGAGTCTGTACTTTCTAGTAAACAGGTTTCTCCAAAAGTGCACATTCAGAAATCCCTTATAAAATTCAACTGTGTTCACTGTGCATGTTTAATTTTATGAACGTAGCAGAAGTCAATCCTGGGAGCAATTATATATGCTGCTGCAGCTAAACAGAAATGCACAGAAATGAAAATAAATCATAACAGCGTAACCTTTATTGCTGATTTATCAATAAGATGTGTAAATGAGTAAGGGCCTGTTTGAGCTGTGAAAATGAAAACACACTAAGATATTATTTGTGTGCGAAGGGAAAGTAATTTTAAAGAGACTGAATATTCCCCGAACACACAGAAGGTAAGTACAGATGTAACAATCCCAATACCTTAAAAATAATTTACAGCCTAATCCTAACTAGATCCCCCCCCCCAAGTCAAGGCAGCTGTGCTGATGGAACACATACTGTATTCTATGGGGGGGGAGCAGTCTGGTGGCCTCCTTGAGATGAGGGTACTGTCATTTGCATATTCCAGAGCAAACTTCCACTGCCCCAAAGGGTCTCCTTGGATCTGGGCCAGCTATTTTGCTGGCTTAAGTCTGTGAAGAATAAGGGAAGGGAATAGGGAACAGGGTTAGGATCTGGGGCATGCCAGAGCTACCCAGATCTTCATCCTCCCTGTACTGTTCAGTCTCCGGCACAGTGGTGAACTCAGGATGGCTCCTAGTGGCACCAACCAACCAACCAACCAACCAACCATTGGATTTGGTAGAAAAGGGGTTTTATGCTGCAATCATCCAAATAGTCAGCAGATGGCACTGAAGCCCTGCAGAATCTCATGCATACGGTGTAAGAGTTAAAGGTAAAGGTTAGGTAAAGGTTTCCCCATGACTGTGCGGGTCAGTCCCCGTGACCGACTGTAGGGGGTGGTGCTCATATTGGTTTCTAAGCCAAAATGCTGGTGTTTGTCCTAGGACAGTGATGGCGAACCTTTTGGGCTTGGTGTGTCAGAATTTTGGAAAATTCGTAACTCAGCTCTGCTGGTGTGTCAACCCCCTCCCTCCGCCAGAACAAAAGAAAAAAAATTACATATTAGAACCCATTGCTTTTTATTTGATTAATTAATGAGCTTAATTAATGCTATGTAAATATGAAGTTGTAAAGAGTTTGGGTACACCTGCAGACCTTGAGAGAATAGAATTCAACCCTTCTGGGTTACAACTAGCTTACCTTTTTGACAGCAGGTTTAGGTGCTTGGACTTAAGATTTCTCTCTATAATGAATTCAGATTGGGGCTGGCTGGCTGGCTGGCTGGCTCTCTCTCTCTCTCTCTCTCTCTCTCTCTCTTCCGTGGTCATGTGGCTAGCATGACTATATGCCAAGGCACACGGAACACTGTTACCTTCCCACCGAAGTGGTGCCTATTTCTCTACTCGCATTTTTACGTGCTTTCAAACTATTAGGTTGGCAGAAGATGGGACAAATGACAGGAAGTCATTCTGTTGCGCGGTCTTGAACTGTCAACCTTCCGGTCAGCAAGCTCAATAGTTTAGCGGTTTAACCCGCTGCACACCACCATTTCCCTATAACTCAGAGTTACAGCCTGCTGAATACAATTTACTGTAAACAAAAGAATAAAAGAGACGACTGAAAAGGAGACAAACCCCAAAACAACATACAGTAAAAGCTAACTATTCTGATTTATAACTATTCCTTATCTAATTCTACCACCACCAGTCTCCCTTTTTGTTTCTCAGTGGGTCTGGTGGCCTCAACCCTAGATGGATTAGGAGAGAAAGCTTCTGGCTAAGGACTATTTTAATTTGGCTGGAATGAAATCATCTTGCTATTTGATCTCTACCTCCCTGAAATCAGCTGAACTAGTAACCATTGAATCAAATTTGCATTTCTTCTCCACGAAGCTGTCTGTAATCTGCATCTCAGCTCTGAATAGGCTTATGGGCTTTCTTACGTGGGAGCAAGCTTAAAACTCAAAAGCCCATTAGACAAAATAGACAAAGTATACCTAGAAATAGACATTTTAAAACAAATGCAAACATGAAGAGGGAAGCCAGTGAGGCCAGCAAGACAAAAGGGAGAATCAAATAGTGCCACTTTTCCTTATAAGGCTCTGTTTATACTATGAAGCAAAAGAAAAATCCTGCTGCAAATTTTCAGAAACTGAAATGAAGAGATACCATATGCCATGCAATATGAAAAGCATGGCACTAGCCAAGGAATTTAAACAGTAGACCATCTCACAATGTCGTAATCCACAACCATATTATCAGGGCAGACCAAAGACATTTTGGCACCTATGTTGGAGAATCCAAAAGTCACTTCCCCATACACACAAACCAGTGAACAGGGGATACAGTTCACCAGGAAGTTATCTCGCACAAGGATAAATGAAATGAATGGGAGCTGCAGAAATGCTGCTTTGATGCTGTGACAATGTGGGCGCAGTGGAACAGTGGCATTCCTAGAGGGGGCAAAATGCTATGAGAACTTGTGTAAAGCAGCCCCTCACCTTCAGAGCCATTTGGAGCTCAGAGGCTTTGCACTCCAAGCTGTGGATGGCTCTGAAGATGAGGGGCGGCTTTACACAGGAACTCAGGCGCCTGCAAAACTTGGCATTCCCCCCCTCCAGAATGCCACTGCAGTGGAAAGCAGAGGGGCTGGACTGCTCCTTCACCTTCCTATATAGTACTTCAGAAGAGGCCTTCAGGTACCTCCGATGTAATACTATGAACTCAGCATACTCAGAAGTTAACTGTCATAGTTTCCAACCTGATTTATTCCATAGTATATCTGCACAGAACTGTAGCCTTACTGGGATAAGTTCTTTATTGGTATTTTTCCTTCACACTGTGTAGTACAACTGAAGAAAAGGTAGCGAAGCGCTCTCATGACCCAGGAGATTTAACCTTTCCCCAAGGGGTGGTGTCAAGGGAGCTGTGTGGGGAATGATTTAATAAATGTTTCCCCTGCGAAAAATACAGTCCAGCCTCCTCCAGGAGGAGGAGGAGGTGAACTAGCTTAGGTGAAGTAAAACAGCTCCTTGATATGGTTCTTACACTGTGTTTCAAAACTAGTGCTGTGCAGAAATGAGGAGCACTCTCAGGAGAGGAAGAGCTTCCAATAAAAGAATGCCTATTTATTAAGCAAGTGAACAACTATCCAGCGTTGTCATTCAGCCGGAACGCTGGGCGGGAGGAACGAATGAGCGGCAGCCCGCCCGTTGCGTTCCGGTCTGTTTCGCCGTCTTCCCACAGGGGCGGGGAAGCCGGCAAAATGGACCGGAATGCAACGGGTGGGCTGCCGCTCACCCGTTCCTCCCGCCCAGCGTTCCGGCTGAATGACAACGCTGCAACTATCCAAATAATAGCCTTCCTGGCATGTATGTCTTGTATGCCTGACAATGGTGTGCTGGATCATATCTCCTGGTCCAGGGTCCCCCAGATGTACATCAGCAAAAGAGATGGCGTACGTTTTAGATTCTAAAGAGACCCGTTGGGGATCAAGAGGCTGACAGGGGGAGAAGTAAAAAAAAAAATTTACTTCTCTCTCCTTGGCTGGCTGGTCCCCAGCCAACCCTCAGCATGCAGCTCAGGCTGTGTCGGTGGCACTGCACACACGGGGCAGCGAGAGATTGGACCGGGATGTTGGAAAGCTCCGGCCTGGCCCTGCAATAGCTATATGGGCTCTCCTCTCTCTTTCCTAACTATGCTTTGCAGTCTCTACATGGTTGAACAAAGCCCCCTACTTTTTTATGACCCTTCTCATTTAATGGTCGCTGGAGTAGTAGTTCTTCCTCTTCTTCCTTCCTCTCTTCCCCCCCCCCCCCAGTCACATCCTCCTTGTAACTCTACTCCTGGATTTGGGCCTTTCCAGTTAGAAGTATGGTTCTCCTCCCTCTCTGCAACTGTTCCTGGGCAACTCCCAACTACGCCAATGAGTCTTGTGCAAGAAAACTACCTGACGAATGGTACCATCACACACACACCCCATCAGTGAGATCAGGCTGAGCTGTGCCATCTTTCATGGCACCCCAAATACCTACCTGAGGCAGCTTTCTCACTCTGCCTCTAACGTATCAGGATAGCGATGGGCATAAGTTACTTGCTTCCAAAAAGAGGATCTTGGATCCCACTTTCTAAATTAACTCTGTGTCTCACACTCCCTATTCTTCGTTGATGAACTGAGGATGCTGCTCTCTTCCCTCATACTTTGACAAAGTGATATTCTTTGTCATGCAAAGAAAGAACTGTTTTTGAACTGCAGCCAAAAACTTGAACTAAAGTCAAGTTCCCAAGAAGGTCATTTGAACCACATGGTTCAGATCTGCCTGAGGCAATGGAACAACATTGAACCAGCAGTCAAAGATAGTGACAGTCATAGTCTCTACTGTTTATCTATTCCATAGTGCCAACAGTGTCCTACACATTGACCTTACGCAACATCCCCGAAAATGTGTTGCCCTTCCTGAGTTCCAGGAATTCCTTTGTTTCCCAAATGCGGGATGTGATCCAACCAAAACAAAGCATTTTAAGTCTTCAGCTTGGCAGATCAAAGTTGACAGGCAGACATTAATGAGTAGCAACATCTGATTTTTCAACACAAAAACTAATAAGAGTGCATTGCTTTGAAGATACATAAAGCATAGAGTTACTTTCTCATTCCCACTCTGAAAACTGAAACTACTGCATAGCATAATAAGATGCTACAATATATATTTTCCATTTTAGCATTATATTTCTTAATTTTTCTGGTCTTTTAAATAATGCTAAAACACTTCTAACCTCCTTAAAAACGTTGTTTTCATAACAATGCAATGGCACCTAAATATTCAAAAAAGCATTTTAGCTCAAATGAAAATGATTTTTAAAATTGATAGAAAATGTGAATTTGTCTTTCCCCACCATGTGGCTACATCACTAGTGTGGATGGAATATAGCAGGATGGACACACAAATAAAGCACTATACAGTGGGCCCTCAGTATAGGCAGGGGTTCCATGGATACAGCAATCCATGGGTATTGAAACCAGTGGATTGGGACCCACCCCCATCCTTCAAACCCAACTGGAGTTGAGCTCCGGTGCGGTCCAGAGGGTCTTCTGAGGCCCGGAGAGGTAATGCGCAACTGCCTGCACACTCTGAGGGTCTCAGAATGGCTGTTAGGGCCCCCCCCCCAAAGCAACCTCCCGTTTTCTGGAGCCAAGAGGTGTGGATTGATGGTTGAGCTGCCACGACTGCCTGAAAAGCAGGAGAATCTGTTCTTGTATCTCTGGATGATAATGCCAGGCTGTGACAAGCTTCTGTACCCATTGTGGCAGAATGGAGTCGCTAATGAGTTGATTAGCCATGCAGTGAGAGAAGCGTGTGAGAAGGCCAGTTGGCAAAAAACGGAGAACAACTTGGTCCAGGCTTGATTTACGATTGCCTGCTGAAGCTCAATGGCAAGCTGCCAAAAGGAGAGAACCAAACTGTGAAGGCAACATCTGGGATCAAGGATTTTGTGAATCACATAATATACATGTAAAAACCGCATTGAAAAATGGTATAGATTAGCCTGCCATGTAAACCGCCTTGAATGCTGTCTAAAAAACAGAGAAAGGTAGTATATAAATACTGAAATAAATAAATAAAAATATATAAGTGGTGAGCTACATTCAAGATCCAGTTCTACTTACTTAAGCATGATATATTTATCACGCTTAGTTCTGCCTTAAATCTAGAGCTTTTTCAGGACATATCCCAGAGACAGGACTGCTGCACACATCTGTATCCTCCTAATCAATGAATTGAGGAAAAGATGGGAAAATCCGATCAAAGAAATCAGGCTATTCCATCAGTAAAGGCCAATGCTGCTTACTCACCTGAGTAACAAGGTCCTCTGGAAACAACTGTTATTTCTTTCTGATGCTTGCAAGCAGCTCTCCTGAGGAAGCATTCGTTTTGGTAAGTGTCCCCATTTGAGCCACAAACAGGAATATAATTTGTATGACACTGTGGTGGGGGGAAAAAAGTTGAAAGAGAGGAAAGATCAGTTGTGCAACCCCCTGTGAATAGCTACTGAACGGAGGCACTGAAGATGCAATCAGAGAGTTCAATTTTGTGGCTCCCAGCTTCCTCCCAGAGGCCCACTCCATTCAGCTGCAAAAACAAACCACAGCAGCCCAAAGCAGCAGCAACCACAACACAGCAGTGCACAAGCTACTGGTGATTTCAGATTCCCATGCTAAAAGAACAACTTGTTTGGGATCAGCACGTACTTACTGCAGGCTGCATCTTGAATGCCAGAGGACTGAAACAGAATGCAGTTATTTATATTAATATTTCTAGGCTGCTTTCTGCCTGATAGGGCCTTCAAGGTGGTTTACAATTAAAACAACAAAACAACAACAACACAACATGAGATGACTAGAAGCACCACACAGTAGCAGCACAGCAGAATGGGAACAATATGGATTTTTTTAAAATTAAAAAGCCTATTAAAATGCATGCCTAGATACGCTTTTCATCAGAGTTTAAATAAACTCTTTTCCTACCTAGAACACATACATTTGCAAACGTTATATCAGGATAAAAATTCTTTTCTGCCTCCACAGTGGGGTACAGCATTTGAAACAAACCCCAAATGAGGAAGAATACAGTCTGAAAAATGAGTTCATTTTTGTAAAGAATGGTCAAAAAAATTAATTTTGTAAATTAATATACATACTAAGGAGAGGATCAGGCCAAGGGCTCATCTAGTCCAGCTTCCTGTATCTCACAGTGGCCCACCAGATGCCTCAGGGAGCACACATGACAACAAGATTCCTGCATCCTGTTGCCACTCCCCTGCATCTGGCATTCTGAGGTAGCCTACTAAAACCAAGAGGGTACACATACCCATTACAACTTGTAACCTATGATGGACTTTTCTCCTAGAAATCTGTCCAGTCCCCTTTTAAAGGAATCTAAGCCATAGACCATCACCACATCCTGCAGCAAGGAGTTCCATACATGTTTTTTGTAGGAAAAAAACACACAGAGAAAGATGGATAACTCCCTGAATTGCAAGGGAACAGAGAAGGCCAGGATTCAATTTGCAAAACATGTTCATATGCAAGGCAAATTGCTAAGCTATATGAAGAAAAAGCTGAGACCACAGTTTGGGATGGCACACCTGTCTTCACCTTGTATTGTGTCTATATTCATCCTCTAAAGAGACGGCTATACCAGATTATATGAGTCAAACTCTCAGACTGAAACCTTTTTCACAGCACCTCAATATTTCTGAACATATCAGATAACAAATGTGAAAAATCCTTACCTGAAATTGGCATGCACATTTCAAACTATCTCCTTCTTCCTTGCAAACACCCCCATATTTACATGATGATTCGTCACATACTCTTGCATCTGATTCCTTTACATTTAGTTCTGGGGAAAAAAAAAAAGATTAAAAAAAATTATGTACTCTGATTTAACACACTCAGGAAGAGGATGAAAAGAAAAGCCTTTCTACTGTGCTGACTCAGGAACAAACTACATATAATACGGAAATGCCTGTAATAAAGCCCTGACAGCCTTTTTTCTTTCTTAAAAAGCTGCCTCAGGGGGCTGGAATTTTGATGACAAGCGCAGTGGGTAGCCGGGGGGGGGAGGAGCTTAATTCTGTTGCTGCTGGCCATTTTCTGTTCAAAACTAGTCCCTCACCAGCTGCTATTTCCCCAATGGGGTTTTAGGGGCAAAATTACATTTTTAAAACCTTGCTTGGGAGGAAGCAGCTAAGGGGATGATTTGGAATAGAAAAATGTTTAGTACAAGGTTCTACTCCCTTCTCACTCAAAATCACATCCTACTTTCCATTTTTGAAATAACTGAATGAAGCTTTATTATGTCCATTTTCATTTATTATGTGCATTTTCATTGAATTCGCCCCTCATTGCCATTTCCCAAGAAGAATGTGTACTATTGTATCATTTCCCTATTGAATATGTACAAAGATTAGCACATACAAGGCTCCTTCTAATAATTCACCTATTGTATTTATTTCTTACAACTCACTGGAATGCCTCTGACCAGAAAAATCCTGGATTGTGAACAACATCGATCACAATTTATCTATTATCTCTGGTTATGAGTCCAGTTAGACCTAGGCAGGTCTCTGAGAAGATCAAGTATTCTCAACCATCCACACAAACAACTGTTCTTTCTCTGGTGCTTTCACATGACCTGTCTCATGCGAACGTCTTTTGTACTTGCCACTTACACGACAAAAACCGTTGACAGGATTTGCTGACTGGACTGAAGAAGCAGGGAAGTAGGGTAAAAAGGTGTGATGAGCTAGACAGCAAACACATTTATAGGTGCAGCAGGGCAGGAACAGGAAGCTAAGGGATGCTAGAAAAGTGTGCAGTAGGCACTGTTTAGTTCCATGCCTATACGAGCATTAACAACAGGCATTCCCCATTTTAAAGGAGTGCCTGGAGGACAAATACATTAAAAATTGACAAGATGCCAAATGCTGCAGGTAATGAGAACCAGAGACATATCTCACACAGACAGGCAGCTCCTGTTAAGATTGGTGGTGTTATGCACATGTATAGAAACTATTACAATATAACTGTTGCCTATCAGACACCCATAAGCTTTCCTTAGCTCCTCAGACTGTATACCATAAAACCCTTGGAATCCCCGTATGCTCTTAAACTTACAAAAGTTCCTCAGTGAGATGTTCAACAATGGTAGAGCAGATTCCTTAAAAAAAAACAGCTTGTTCCCCACTGCTCATCATGCCCTGAAATGTACAGCTACAAAGGAGGGTTACAGGTCATGATCTCAGTTCACATAAGGCAACATACAGAAATCACTATAGTTGGGAAAATGAGGTTGCCAGACTTGTTCCATTGGTGCTAAAAACAAAACTCCCAGTGATTTGATTGAATATTAAGTAATCTTGCATATATGATAGCTGAGGTAAATGGTATGGCTGCAACAACATTTGATCTGATCCTTGGAGAGAAACGGCTAGGTACTATATCACAAAGTGGGTTGCCAACTTTGACTGAAGCTATTCCTGAAGTTCTGCTCCCCCAACATACTGTTGGGAATTCCTGGCAGCCCTCTTCAGACCTGCAGGGTAGCTGCAGGGTTGCTGCCTAAAGTGAGATAAGAATTGGGAGACTTTCTGGTACTCGGTCCCCTCTCTTGGCTATCACTGTAATCAGATCCTATTAAAAGGTTGGTTGGTGTGAAATACTTGAGTAACATAAAATATACATTCAATTGCTAGAGTATTCAGCAAAACTACAATGAGATTCTAAATGCCATTGCAATCACAGTTCTCCCAACTGTGAAGTCAAGAAGATTGCCATGCTTCCTCCTTATCCATATTCATTTTTCCCTATCGTAGTACATCTCTCAATATTAAGGAATAATATTCCTTAATCAAGATATAGCAGTGGACCATCCTTATGAGAGGGTTTGGCACCCGTGGATCTGACTCAGGGCGCAATCCTAAACTGGAGTTAGGCTGGCATAAACTAAGCCAGCAAAGTTTGGCCAGCACAAAGGCCACCACAAAGTATGTTTGGACCACTCTCAGAGAGGCCAGTACACAGATGGGAGCCATCCTCCCTGACTCTGACTGGACTACTCTCGTAGTCCAAACACACTTTATAGTTGCCCTTGTGCTGGAACATCCTGCACAGGATGCGGGACATTCTGGAATGGATGTCCTGCAGAGACAAAGGGTCCACTGTATTTCACTTTTGGTTCCTCATGGCTACACTCTAGCTTTTTCCACAAGTTGCAGGCTTTTCTACCTGATGCTTGACTGCCTGTATCACAATAATGTTAAATCATCCAATCAAGTATGAAAAACAACATCATAATGTAAATGTTTTGGGACCATGCCTGACAAGATGTTGGAGATCCATGACTGAATTACTGAACCTCCTGCCTCTCTAAAACTGGTGTAAAGGGCCAGATTTGGCCCAAGACCATGGTGCTCAGTTAGAGGACATTAAACCCAACCGCCAAAGAAGTTATTAACCTCGCTCAGGAAAACGTACACATTTCCACCAACAGAGCAAACAGCAATTGGAGGAAAGGTTAAATTGTACAGAGGAAACCTTCACCTTCATTAACCTGCCATCACTGCAGTCACAAGCTTATTCACCTCCATTACTGTATTTTGCAAAAATTTAAACAGCTCAGAAGCTACAGTTAGTGCAAAATGCAGCAGCCCGGGTGGTTACAGGGACTAGACAGTTTGATTCAGCAGGACCACTTCTTCAGCAGCTACACTGGCTGCCTATTAATTTCCGACTCAATTTAAGATGATGGTGTTGACCTTTAAGGTGCTTCCTGACTTAGGACCAGTCTACCTGGAGAACCGCCTGCTCCCATACATACCAATCCACCCTCTTAGATAATCTAAGGGGCTTTCCTTGAAGTGCCCCCTCTCTCCCGAGTTAAAGGGATGGCAGCTCAGGGGCGAGCCTTTTCTGTAGCAGCACCACAAATATGAAATTCCTTTCCAGAAGAATTAAGAGCTACACATTCCCTCGTGGCCTTTTGGAGAGGACTCAAATTATACCTATTTCGTCTGATCTTTGGATAATGGCTGTCTGTCTGCCCTCTGTCCTTCTAGAGTAGTGCTATAGTTTGACTGCTCCATTGGATAATTGCTTTCCCCCTTCCCATGGCCTGATGAGATGTAATGAGTTTTGCCCTGTTTTGAATGTTTTGTGTGTTCATGGTTAAATGTTTAATGTTTTTAATTGCTTTGGTTATTTTGAGGTGCTTTACTTACTGTCTGTTACACTGTACTTTTATGTTCTCTGTAAGCCACCTTGGGCATTTGCTTCGGCATGGAAAATATAGCTATAAATTCTAATAATTCTAATTCTAATTCTAATTCTAATTCTAATAACAATAACAATAACAATAACAATAACAATAATAATAAGGCAGAAGATACTATCACAGATATCCTAATTTGGGGCTTATTCATATTGGTTCAGCTGATTCAACAATTGCTGCTTGAACAACAATTGCGCTCTCTCTCTCTCTCTCTCTCTCTCTCTCTCTCTCAATTGTTCTTTCTCTTGGCCTACTAGTGGACCCTGGACAGTGCCTCTTCACTCCATTTACTTTCTGTTTCAGTAGCTTAGAGCCCATTATCCAGGTTGTTTCAAACAGAACAAGGGAGAGGCAACAGGATGCAAGCATCTTGTTGTCTCATGCCTCCCTGGGGCACCTGGTGGGCCACTGTGAGATACAGGAAGATGGACTAGATGGGCCTTTGGCCTGATCCAGCAGGGCTCTTCTTATGTTCTTAGAAATCAGGTGGAGTGAGAAGTCTGTGCCCAGGATAGCCAAAGCTGGAGATAAGGGAAAGGGATAAGGTCTCCACAATTCAGCTTGGCTCCCTCCCAGTCACCAGGGAAGAAGACTGACATTTTGTGGTTTGCTCAAATGGCAGGTGAGCACCAGTTGGCCTGACCGTTGGAGTTAAAGTGGCATTAAACCAATTTAATTTTACAGTGTAATGCAGATATGTTCTTAGTCCATTGCTTTTAAATCTTGTTTCAAGAAGGCTCATTAGAATCAAGTTCCATAATTCCCAAACTAAAGTATATCCTGGATAACCTGGAAATGACCCAGGTTTACTAAGCAGTAAACGGGTAAGAAGATTCACAACAAGCCTCTAACAGCAGTAGCTACTATGAGGAAAAAAGAAAACGAAGGAACACATTCCTGCTTCAAGCCCTGTTAGAGTCTCATCAGACCCCAACATATCAAAGTTACATATCAGCTGTAACTACTGAAACCCCTCATTTTACTAGTTTTGCACAGAATATAAACAAAATATTTTCGATGTCTGACATACCCTTCTGATCACCTAATCTAGCTTCCTGTATGTAAAGTCTGTGAAATGAATCTCTGTTAAGTGAGAACCGAACAAAGAAGAGGCAAGGGAAATAATTAGGTCATTCCCACTTCAAAACGGTTATTCCCTTTTTTGCCATAAATATGAGCTAATATGGCAATCACTAATAAGGATGGCAGAAATTTGTTTTTTCTCTCAAATCACTGCTGTATGCTAAGGCTTGGAAGACTGATAAGACTAGAAGGCTTTCTTTTTTGAAGAAAAAAATCAACAAGAAGAATTTCAATGGATTTGTTAAAAAGGGATTGGGAACAGGGGTTCACCGAACAATCCTACAAAAAAAAACCCCAACCCTAGAATTACACATGATGCTGACAAACACATTGTGCTAAAGCTGGACATGAAGAGGAACGAAAGTGAGAAGGATGTGCAACCCTTCCCTGCTACTTTTTTCATTCTAATCCACAGCATAACTACTTAAGGGGCAGGGTGCCCCAGGGGCTACCCAGGGTGGGTGTTACCACCAGACCCCAAATTTTAAAAAGGGTGGATTTACAAAATAAAGTCATCATGCTATATACCATTTGATGCAGAAATTCATGGGGAATTCAATGAAACAAACAGGAATGCAATATCTTTATGCTAGTAAAAGTTATGGCCAAAAGGCTAAAACCCGAAAATACACCTTCTTCTGTAAAAATCAAGATTTGTTAAAATTGCGGATTTATGGAATAATACCAACATTCAAGGGACGTGGTGGCACAGTGTGTTAAACCACTGCTGCTGGGCTTTCCGACCGGAAGGTTGGGAGTTCAAGACTGCGTGATGGAGTGAGCTCCCATTGCTTGTCCCAGCTCCTGCCAACCTAGCAGTTTGAAAGCATGTAAAAATGCAAGTAGATAAATAGGGACCACTTCAGTGGGAAGGTAACGGCATTCCGTGTGCTACGGCGTAGAGTCATGCCGGCCACATGATTACGGAAGCTTGTCCTTGGACAAACGCCGGCTCTACAGGCTTAGAAACGGAGATGAGCACCGCCCCTTAACAGTCAGTCACGACTAGACCATTCGGTTGTGGGGAAACCTTTACCTTTTTACCAACACGTTATATACCTTTCTATGTGGAATTTCACAAAAACCCAGAGTGTAATTTCATTCTATCAAAAATTATGGCCAAAAACCCCTGGCTTATGCTAGGGTGTGTGTGTTCAACATGAAGTCCGCGAGATTGCAGAACGTTTTTATCTGACCCCCATGTTGCTTGCCTTGTTCTCTAGCCTCTGACTACAAGCAAGCAGCTTCAGCAGCAATTGGTCATCCAGGTCAGCAGGGGGAGCTGAGAGGAGGAAATGAAGCACCCACCAGTGAAGGCACTGAGGAAAGCACGTGCAGGAATGTGGAGTCAGGCGCGTATCTTACCTGTAGCCCCAGATGGCACGACCCATGGGGCGCCGGGCAGTGGCGGGGCGCCATTGCGTGCAGTCCGGGAGAGACTACGTGGTTCTCGGCCCTCCTGCCCACCCACGCATCCCTTACGCTCGGAAATGGAGCGTTTCCGGGGTAAGGAAGGCGTGTCTGAGCGACGCGCAGGGGCGGGGCGACGTGGGGGGTGCAGTTTCAGCGCCAGCCGTGGAGCGCGCTTGGGCCTTTGTGCATGCCTGTGTGGAGCAAGCAAAGCCTACAAAGAACAGCCATGTGTGAGTATTGCCCCTAATCCCCCCATGCCCCCAAAAACCCTCAACTAACTTATGTAACAAAAAATGGATTTCTTAACTCAAAACTGACCAATGAGACTTTGTTCTGACAGCTGAAGTGTTATTGTGATACAGTATGGAACCAATAAGTTATTATGACAGCTCCCTTTTCCATGTATCAGAGCTAATGCTAGAACCAGCTGGCCACTTTTTTTTTTGTTGGTTACTGATTTGCTGGCTAACCTGTACTGTTCAAATAATTAATTAAACAAAGTTAATGGGGATGACACCATATGTTACCTCACCAGTTGACACCCAAGCTAGTGATGTCACTGGTGGGAAGTATGCTGTTGGTTATTATTTCTCACGTTTAATGTTTAGAATCCACTTTAATTAATGTTTAGAATCCACTTTAAATGTTTAGATTAATGTTTAGAATCCACTTTAAAAGTCATCCAAGCCAGTTGGCTTGGATGACTTTTAAAGTGGATTCTAAACATTAATGGGGGACTATATCTGTCATTATTAACTATGATGGCTACATTGAACCTTCAGATTCAGGAGCGTATGTCACTAAGTACTATGTGCAGTGGAGCAATAGCAAGGGAGCACTGATGTTCATCCATTGCTTGTGGGAAAATATTCACTGCATTTGTTTTCTGGCCACTATTACATTCATATCATTGCTATTATTATCTGTCAGACTCACTTCCCGTGAGGGTGTGAAAAAAAGAAGTGGAGGAACCATACACACCAACCGGAGCAACTTGGAGGAAGGGTAGTATAAAACGTGAAAAAATAAAAAATTTTGACATGGCGGTGTCAACAATTTATGGATCCCAGTGTCAAATGACCTAGCTATGCCACTGATTCTGAAAGCCAATTCTTCCTCCGAAGAGACTTACACATATCTGAAAACCCAGCTGAGGAAGGGGAGTTGTGAGTGAAAAGCAGCAGGCAGGGAATCAGCTGAGCACAGATCCCTTTGATCTGCTGGTTGGAGTGAGAACATGTCGTTCCAGCCTAACTATGCCATTGTGTTACTCTGTAAAACATCATGCACGCTGAAGAGGATATAAATAAAATAAAATAAATAAATAAATAAATAACTGGGGCCAAATCCCAGCTTAGACTCACGCACAGGACTTATGCTAGCCTAGTGGATTTTTTTAAAAAATTATTTGAACAGCTTGCTCTCTCTCTCTCTCTCTCTCTCTCTCTCTCTCTCTCACACACACACACACACACACACACACACCCTTGCAATATCATGAACTGCTGCTGAAAATCCCATCAGCTTCAAAGGCAGGTTTTCATGTTGCCTGGATAGTGGTGAGACTGCTGCTCAAGAAGCAAACAAATCTACAACCATCTTGAGCTTAGATAAATTTCGCATTTGTCTGAATCCTGGGCAATCATTAGTAATAATTAGAGGTGGGACTTTTTGGTTTTGGTTTTCACACATTTCATTTTTTGACAAAATTTAGTAGTGAAGGAAATGGTGTTGTGTTTTTATTTTGTTTTCACTGAAAACCCACAATTCAGGAAATAATATTCAGGAAATAATATTAAAACAAGCAGGACTGGTTAATAATTCTGATGTAGAGGATGAGGCCCTACTAATAACAACTGTATTAGTAGGGCCATCATGAATAACTACTTATTTATTTAAAGCACAGACAGCCCAATCCTATGCATGTCTACTCAGAAGTATGTCCCACTGCCTACTCCCAGGAAAGTATCAACAGGATTGCAGCCTTAGATCCTGCCTTTCCCTAGAGGTGTTCAAGGCAGCTTGCATCAAAATTAAAAATAGGATCTTTAAAACAAGCACTAAATAATAGAAATAATAACAAAACCACAGAAAATTGAAAACGGCAAAAGGAGGATCGCCCACACCTAGAAAAAGCAGAGAGGAAAAAAAAGGTTATCAAAAGCCACTGAAACACCTGCAGGGAGAAGACCAACCTCCTTTCAGACAGGAGGGAGTTTCACATGTGGGACATCCCCATTATGAAAGCCCACCTTTGCACTGCAGCCAACCAAACTTCCTACAGTGGCAACACCTGCAGTAGGCCCCCTGCAGTAGACAGATGCCCCCTCCAGCTGTCTTTCAGACACCCTGACTCATGTAGGACAATCACCAGTACATGGAATTGGACCTGGAAACGGAGAAACTACTACTGCAGTTGGTATAGCAGTGGTGGGTTTGACTGAATCCAATGGCTTGACTTTGTTCACTGCACATGCAGCTACACTCTGCACCAAATGAAGTTTCGAGGTGGTCTTCAAGGGCACCCTCAGGGGGTACATTTTACAGTAATCCAATTTCAAGGTTACCAACATGAGGATAACTATACTCATCTGACTAATATGGACACAGCTGGTATACCAGCCCAGGTTTGACAAATGCCCCCCCCAAGCCACCCCCACTACATGGAAACCCAGTAGCAGCTGAGCGCCTAGGAGACCCCTATACTGTAGACCTGTTCCCTCAAGCGGAGTGCAACCCCATTCAGGGTAGATTGACAGTCCATTACCTGCATTGCAGGTCTCTTGACAAACAACACCTCTATTTCATCTGAATTGAACTTCAGCACAATCCCCAGTGAAGGCAATTCACCATGATGACCAGGATTGTTTTAATACCAAAGCCTGGTCATAAGCAAAACTGAAGAGCACTGTGCCCTCTTCTGCAGCTGGGCAGCATCACAACAACACCTCCAGATGTACGGCAGTGACAATCACATCATCAATGAACTTCCAAATTGCCAAGCTCCGCACTACACAGAACTCGGCTGACAGCTGTGTGGCCTCTTGGCCATGTGCCTTAGAGAGAATGCTGCTGAAAAGTACAGAAAACCAGTCCAAAACGGCACCTTGACCAAAAACAAGAGGTTTGAAACTGGCCAGTTAAGTATGTTTTCAACATAGTAGATTCCAGGGAATGTGTGGTACACCTGCCAATTTGAAATAGGCTGGTACTACTCCCTCACTCAGAGATCTCTTTCTAACCCTCTCTGCTCATTTGGCTAATAAGAACTGACTTGGACAGGCGAAGAGGAACGAAACTTAGCAAGCAAATGAAAAGTTCATGCTTCCAAGAATGCTAGCCATAAAAGAATCCATAACAACTGGATAAACAGGCACAAAGTGTCCATTCATGAAAGTTGTCAACATGGAGTTCAGGTTGTGATGGATGGGAGCAATTTTATCTGCTAAGTGCCTAGCAAATTCACTGCATTCGACAGCTAGGTGTCCTCTACCCCACCTTGAAGGGTAAGACATAAAAGGCCCCAAACAAAGCAGAATAGCTGCACTGGATAGCTCTCAGCAGATGCAAAGATGGCAGAGACATACACCTGGTTCACTACCATCACCGCCACAAAACAGGCTCAAACATGGGCTCTGGTCTGTGCTCAGTCAGATTCATCATGCATTTTCCTCCACCATCATTCAATACGCCTGCCTAAATGTTTCATTATCATTCCCCAGAGAACCAGGGAGCCAGCTTTTCTCAACAGCTAAGCTGAGGATGCTCAGGAATAATAGAGTGCTTCCCAGTCTTGGCCATCACGACATCCCTGTGTGCTGCAAATACAATGTGCAGCTCCTGGAAGTGATTGGCACTGACATCACCAGTCTCTTCCAGGTTTTCTGACCAATGTGACATTATGAAGGATGGTAAGGGGCTCAGGATGGGCAGGAAGGATTTTCAAAGTGCGAAAAACTGTGTAAGGAGCTCAGCGTGGAGAAATGAGGCTGCTTTGTAGCATCACAGCCTTTGTAGCATCGTATGTCCTTTGCCACAGACCCCACAACTCTGCTGGGAGCCACACTTCACACTTTGGGGATCTCTGAGTAATAGTATCAATAGTCCTCCTCATTAGTCACATGCAGGCAAGTGCTAAAGAAGATGCATTCCCCCCATGTGCATCAAAATACACACCCAACCAATGCAGGAAGGATTGAGCATCTAGGTATACATCCACATCGGCAACCAAACAGGAAGGCATTTATCCTTATAAAAGGTTGCTTGTGTGCATGGGTCTATCTTGCAGGATAGGGCCAACTTCATATTACAATATTTTAACAATCAGTCGATCAACCAACAGTATTTATATAACGCTTTTCAACACGAAGTTCACAAAGCTGCTTACAGACAAATAATAATAAAATTAAATTGCTCCCAAAGGGCTCATAATCTAAAAAAAGGCAGAATACCACCAGCAACAGCCACTAGAAAAGACACTGCGCAGGGGTGAATAGGGATAATTCTCCCTGCTAAATATAAGAGGAACAAGTGAAAAAGTGCCCAGTTTGCAAGGGTGATGAAACAACATTAACAGGAGCGTAACATATTTGAGAGCTAGATTTATTTATTCACAGTATTTTAAAACAGCTTATAGAACAGTAAAAAAAAAATACATATAATCTTATGAAAACCCAGAGACCTAACGGGCAGACCAATCCTAAGCTGCACCAACATAGTAAGGCCGACATAGCAGGGCCATATCCTAAGCCCAGCATGAGGCAGCAGCAGCTCAGCATTGGGCAAGGTTTTCCCCTTGCAACTGGGTAAGCCCCAGCCAGCCCTATGGGGCTGCTCAGATCTGCACCTGCTATTTTCAGGTACAGGTCAACGAGCACAGCAGTGGCCCAAATCGGGGCCGCCCTGGACAGAGTTTAGGGTTTAGGATGTGGCACTACGTCCGTTGTGCATCACCGCCCCCATCATCACCCACTGCGCCGCACAGTTACGCCCAGTGGTGGGATTCAAATAAATTAACAACCGGTTCTATGACGTCATAGCCGGAGCTAAAAAACCCCGAAGCCAGCCGAGGTCAGCGAGTGGGCGGGGCCCGGCCATTTAACAACCGGTTCTATAGAACCTGGGTGAACCCCCTGAATCCCACCACTGGTTACGCCCTTGGAATGCCCCCATTGAGGTCCTGCACCGACTGAGTGCTGCTGACGCTTGAGCAGCAATCGACTGGCGCTGCTGACAGGCGCAACAGTGCCCGTGCACAAACGCTGCTGCTTGAGCCGGTCCATTGCAGATGCGCTTGACGGCACGTTTGCTATAGCGCTGGACCGGCGCAAGAGCATAACACCATTGCAATGCAGGTATAGGATTGCGCTCTAAAAGTCAATTGAAATACTGTACATTTATCCTGAGCACTAGAAAGCTATCAAGGATGAAGCAGTTTTCAGAAGGCACTCCACAACCTAGGTGCCACCAACAAGAAGGCCCTTCCTCTAGCCATCACTCCCCCTCCAAGAGAGGCAGCATCTGTAAGAGGGCTCTCTCTGATGATCTAAGAGAAATGGGTCAGATTTTGCGGAAGATGGTCCTTCTGATAACCGGGTCCTAAACGGTAAAGGGATTGTTTTAAATTCTAGATTTTAGTTCAAATGGAAAAGGTTTAGTGGGACTGCTTAATATCTGCTGTTTCTAAATGAAAGACAAGCCTGCAACTATCATCAGTACGTCACAGAGTAGAGGGGAAAGAGAGAGCTAAGAAAGAATCCTTGATTAAGATTTCATGGAATACAACAGATGAGGTAAGACAAAGTGATGTGGCTGGTAAGTGAAAGACAGAAATTTGGCAGTTGTACATTGCCTTTCCACAGGAAAAGCCTCACAGGTAAGAAAAGGACAAAAAATAAAAATAAAAAACTCATCTCAGACTAGTCCAGGGCCACTTTGAAACGTATGCAAAGCAGACTTAGCAAAATCTTCCTTTGAAATTAATGAAGTGCAGCTCCTGAGAAGTCGGATACAAGAAGCAACAATTCCTGAGTGCACCAGGTTCATGTCTAATTTGTTCTCATACAGAAACGTAGCCCCTTTCTACTGGAATATACTGGAATTTGTGGCACAAATTCAAAGTCAAATTGGGCACATTGAAATTATTTTAATAGTCCTAGCTTGCTTAAAAGAACACTGGGCATTGTAGTTTTATGAGAATGCTGGAAAGTTTGTTAGCTGCTTTATGGAATTATAGTTTCTAAGCACGTAAGAACAGCCTCGCTGAGTCCAGGTTAAGGGCCAATCTAGTCCACCTTCCAATATCTCTCAGTGGCCCACCAGATGCCTCAGGGAGCTCATACAACAAGATACTTGCATCTCACTGATGCTTCCCTGCATCTGACATTTACCCTCACAAACCCCAGTGAAGACACCAGACTACGGCTTGGGTTTAGCTTTATTAAACACTTGTGACCAATTTTTAAATCACAAAACCTACTGAATACATTGTCCCTCCCTCACAAGTCTGGGGTTCCTCTGCCAGACAAGGAACTATGACTGCCAGACAAGTTTAAAATATGATTAAATCTGGAGTATAGTTATGTCCTTATGAAAATAGGGTATGTTGACAGCCACATCATTCTCTCATTAATGCAGACTATGGAAACAGAGGTGAAAGAGAGGGATTGACCACCTTTTGGGTCATAGAATATGCAGTAGTCCCAGAGTTTTTCCAAGTCTAGGGTGACCACTTAGTCAAAACTTTATCCTCTGGACCAGCTGCCAGAAAGAGAGGATATGAAGACAGAAAAAACATTAGAAAAGGGAATCTCTAGGGAGATTTCACCTGGAAGGAGTGGTACCACAGCAGTGGCATTCCTCCAGGTGGGCAAAACACTGTTGCAGGAACCTGAGCTCCTGTCTTATGTGGCCCCTCCCCCTGGCCTCCAGAGCCATTTGATGCTTGGAGAACCGGCTTAGAGGCTTTGCTCTCTAAGCCAGGAATGGCTCTGAAGACAAGGAGGAGGAGCCATGTTACACAGGAGCTCAGACTCATTCTTCCCACCCCCACAGGAATGTCACTGCACCAGAGGATGCAATAAGCCCCTGCCTACCGTGCCTAAGGAGCAGCTTTAAAACACCTTTACATTTTGATTAATAAACTTTTAGAGATGCTTAGATACTACAAGTTGATCTTTACACTTGCAGGTCTTGTGTGTGTAGGAATATATTTATACTTCTCCATTTGGGGATGCATTTTTGCTCCGATATGACCAAGCATGTGAGTGTGTGCATGCATGCAAAAGGCGACAGGTAGCCAGCCACCTGATTCTAGCCCCAGGGCCCACTGTATTCTGTATGCCCTTGCTGCATACTGCTAATGGTGGGCTTGGCAGATATTGCTACTGTGCCACAAAGATCAGATGGCAACAAGGGGACAGCAAGGTTTATTCTTTGGTCCTGTAAAGGCACTGCCGGTGGCCTGGTTCCTATGAGCAGCTGAGCTGATCTCAGACTCCCCTGCCATCCAGCACTGTCAGGGATAAGGAACAGTATTTTCCCCAGACACAGCATCTGATGCTGGTAAAATGCACAAACCGCCACAACACGTATGTGAGCCACAGGGAAAACAGCTTGGGCTCTGCATTCACAAACAGGTATCAAGTTCACCTTTTTTTACACTAAAAACTGATAACCAGGGAAGAACCTCTGATTAACAAGCTGTCAGAAGATTAGTTTAGCATCTTATTCCGAAAACCTGGCAAGCAGCCAGTTTGCCAATTTTATTTTGCAGTGTGGAAGTCTGACAGTTCTTCAGCAAAGATTTGCAAAGCCTGTTCTGGGAAATTTTCCAACCACTGGAAAAGTAGGCCAGCCACAAAGAAAAATAAATAAGTTATGAGGCCAGAAAGAAAGAAAAATCTAGGCAACAACATAAACAAAAAATAATGCTACTGTTTAGAAATCGATACCACATTGTATATCACGCTAACAAAACAATACACTTTTCACTAGTTAGAAAATATGTTGTAGTTAAAAAAAATATGTAATACTGATGATAATAAATTGCAGGGGAGACGGATCAGCCCTCTACTCCAAAGCTATCACGCTTATGAAGGCAGAACTCTGCAGAACTGAACGGGACGTGTTTCATTGTTCAATTCAAATGGGAAGCGACGGGCTCTCAACCCGTGTGGCTCTTTGCCACATGGACTGGAGCTACTCAATAGTGCAAAGCTATTTGGTTCAGGTTTTAGAGATTATTACTCAGATAATAGTACGTATTTATATACTAGATAACTGATTTAAATATGAAAGAAAGAAGTCCTGCAGGTGGAAGTGGCCATTTTTTTCTTTTTTTAGCTGTTAGGAGGCTCCCCAGACCCCTCAGGAGGCTAGTGCTGCATGCGTTAAGTACTAAAAAAGGTCATTTACCCCCAGCAGCAGCACAGATCTACCCAGCGGTGTTATGCTGCCGGAACGCTAGGCGGACATCCAGGTGATCGACAGCCCGCCCGTCGCGTTCTGCAGCGTTACGCTGTTTGCGTAATGTACGCAAGCGGCATAATTGGTTACGCAAACAGCGTAACGCTCCGGAACACGACGGGCGGGCTGTCGATCACCCGGATGTCCTGCCCAGCGTTCCGGCAGCATAACACCGCTGGATCTACCCAACTGTATTGCTGCCTTTCTCCCTCCCACTTCCCTTTAAGGGGCCAGTGACAGGGCTTTTCAGGCTAGGATGCCCCAGTTTGAAAAACTCTGCCCTATACAGCTCTATGGTGTGGCCACATATGGAATACTGTATACAAGTAGGGCTGTGATATCTGCAGATTTGGGACCCATGCATTTCAGAATCTGGAGGTTCCAAATCTGCAGGTTCCAAACCCGCAGATTCTGGTCGAATCCAGACTCTTTGAACATGACTGGAGATGTGCTTTTGTCATGCCCAAAGGATATCCTGAGGGCCAGGGAGCACACGGCCTCCCCAGGCCATAGAATGCCCATTTCAGGCAAAAAAAATGCAAACCATTTGGGGGAAACCAAAAGTGACATTTTTATGCCTTATGAGGCATCCTGAGGCCTGAGGAAGACTTTCTGCCGCAAAAGTGGAAGTCACATTTTTGGGCCAAAATAGCCCTCAGAAAACCCTCTGGATCTGCCACAGCATAGCTTGGAGGGTGGGCGGGCCCAAATCTGCAGGTTTGAATACCCATGGACTTTGGTACCCGCAGGAGTTCCAGGTACAGAACACTGCCAAGATAATGAAGGCCAACCTGTGCAGCTCTGATCACCGCATCTCAAAAAGGACACTGTACAGATAGAAAACAGCAACCACAAGAGAGAAACCAAAATGATCAGAATTCCCTTACAAAGAAGGGGGCATTACAAATATTTGTGGTATTTAACCTTGGAAAAAGTGGTTAAGGGATTGACAGCCAAGTCCTAACCTGTCCTGGTGCAGATGTATCCAGCGCTGGCTAGAAGCAGGCTGCAAGTCTCCTTGGGGGGTAAGGGGATGTTTAACATTGAATATTTGTATCTGGTGTTGTTTTTTCCTTTTTGCACATTCAGAACATTTGTGTCCTAATATACAGTATGTATATTTACATTAGATGTACTTTTTAATTTTTAACGTCCAAAGCTATGGTTAGGACTGGGATAAGAGGCTTAGGGCGCAATCCTGTTCTGTGCCGGAATGGCAAAGCCAATCATGACGCATATTCTGTGACGCCATATCCTGACGCAGTATAGGAGAGGCTGGAGCCTCTCCATGGCAAGGGCACATTCATGCCCTTACCATAGGGGAGGTTCCAGCCTTTCCCATGTGCTCCTCAGATCTGCGCATGCTAAACAGCCGGCGCAGATTCAAGGAGACTGCACAGCCCAAATTGGGGCTGTGCGGCCTCCCAAACGGATCTAGGATTTGGCCTTATGGCCAAATCCTGGGCACGCCTCCCTCCTGAGCCGGCACAATTTTGGTCACTAGTGGTGTCACCTCTTTGCTTGCTACACCACTACTCTCAACCAGAAACATACGTTATGATAATGAACGCTAAAATTCGTGTCATATATAGACACTAGAGTGGATCATAAAATCACCCAGATTACACTGAAATTGTTAATTCTTCAAATACTCTTTAATTAATAAAATGTGGCAGAACAACATATTTGCAATGTTTTTGTGTGTACAAAGTTACATGAAGTTTTGCCAAAAGAATTAGAAATCCTGTAAACAGATTACAAGTGAACAAAGATTACATATGTACAAAGTATTCAGTAAGTTTTATAACAACTTTGAAAATTAGTACTTGGTAAAGCAAGTACCCACATGTTTACAGATAAATTAGCTTTTGCTCTAAGACCACCTGGTGATTTTCTGACTAACAGCCTAATACTGACCAACTTTCCCATGCCAGTGCAGGTCAGGGAACAGGGAGATTTAGACTTACCTGTGAAACCCCCTTCCCAGTGGACTCCTTCACAGGCTCAGTCTGTCTTCCCATCCATCTAGACAAGCCTGGCAAGGAGATCCCACTGGGCAATGTTCCCTTGCCTTGAGGAGGCCTCCATGACTGCCCACTACCACAAGAATGAAGTGTACGCCCCATTTGCACAATAATTGCATCAGTTCTGGAAAACTGGTTAGGATTAGGCTGAATTTTGGTTCTTTTTGGGACTTCCTGCTCAAGACAAGTCGGTCTTTTCACCATCACCCTCCATCACATCTCAGGGTGTGCACATCTTCCACAGCTGAATATGTTATCAATTAATTTGGAAAAGTATTAGATTTACTATTTATTGCCCTAGTCTAGTTCAGGAAATGTTTGGGGGTGCTGTTTTTAGCGTTCTGCTCTGGAAGTTGCCACACTTATGAAGACAACACTGTTTCTTTTTGTGGCTTTTGAGAGACCATGTCAGGAGGTTCAGAAAATTCCCTTTATGATCACCCCTTCTTCTGCAACCAATTTTTTTTGTTTCCGATATGCTCTTAAAAATGGTGCCTTTCCATTTTCACTCACATCTAAATGCTTAATTTACCAACTTAGACCGCGGAGGGCAATTTAATTCCCTTCACTATTGCAAAGAGGGAATAATTTGGCTGAATTCTGGTTTGATGTTTTTCTGAAAACACAAGGCATAAATGTCAGACTCTACATTCCCCAATGTATATTCTTAAATGCATGCACGTAACTCCCACTGAAGCCAAGAAGACTTTTATCAAAGGAACGTATTTTGGCTAAAAGCCAGTAATATCCTCTTTGCTAAAGTAAATCTTGGAACATAATACTGTATCATTTTTCGTACTCTTAATCAGAGAAAATAGCATTCATATTTTCTTATTAATCCTAATAATCTTCTTTATAAAAATGAATTAGCCACCTTAGCAGTGGTGTGGTGGGATAAAAGCTGGAGGCACAATCTGCTGAAAGTTAAGCATGCTTACGTTGTATTGAAATCAATGGTACTGAAGCTCTTAAGTTCCTTTGATTTTAAAGGGGGTCAAAACATGCTTCACTTGCTGTAGATTAAAACCTTAAGTGATTAGAATTTCCAGATTCTGTGCACAAATAATATCACACCATGTCCCTGTGCAGTACATTGCATCCAATGGCCTTGCTACTGTAATTAATTTGTTGCATTTGAGAGGTGATAAAGAGAGAACTCCAGCTACTGGTCCTGAAGGGGGTTGTGGAAGCAAACTCTAAGAGAACACATTGAAGCCACTTCCGACTTTTCTTGTTCTCTCTTATCGCCTTTGGAGAACCAGTAAAATAGGATAGAACTACTGAAATCCTCAAACAGCTCACATTCATGTGCATGTGGCTGCACTGTGACTTTCCAGTCTTAAGAAGCAGCTACTTGCAGGTGTCACCATAATTTGAGTAAAACCAGTTTGTGGAGGGGCAGTAAAACAGGGTCTGCCCTAAAGGCAGACCACTTATGGGGTGACATATGGTGGCTGCCCTGAGCACCATTTGTGGAGAGGCACAGGGGCTGCTGCCTGTGTCAACCTCTCTCTTGCATTTGGAATCTCCTAAATGGAGCTATTCTGGACATTAGGGGTGTGGCGGGGCCATGCAGGGGGCAGGGCGGGGCAGTTCTAGGGGGTGCCATGACGTTGCCCCACCCCATGTGCCTTCAGAGCCTGCGACGATTCTGGCCTGGCCATCTTCCTGGCTTCCACACATTTATCATCATGACAACATAGTGCAAATGCTCACCTGTCCACACACAAATCTATATATATGCACTCTGCAGATATTGCAGCACATGCATTAACAGGAGTCAGAAGCATTATGCAGGGGCAATCCTGGGGCAGGGGTGTCGGAGCCTGGGGGCACACCTCCAGGTTGGCCGCCCCCACCCCCCAGCTGTAGTTGCTACCCCCTGCCAGAGCAGCTTAGCGTGGCTACCAAGCACCATGCTGGGAAGTGGCTTCTGCAGCTAGAACTAGCCATCGAAACTGGTTCCCGGAGCAGCTTCATGTTCCTATTCAGGCAGCACTGGAAGGCGGCCGGTGTCGCTACTTCCCAAGCCCAGCGCCTGGGACATTTGCACCCTTTGCCCCTCCAGGTCCGCCACTGGCATAGGGCACATGATCCTGCTGCT
Source organism: Lerista edwardsae (assembly GCA_029204185.1). Classification (NCBI taxonomy): domain Eukaryota; kingdom Metazoa; phylum Chordata; class Lepidosauria; order Squamata; family Scincidae; genus Lerista; species Lerista edwardsae. The sequence continues at coordinate 6,861,955 of JAJKFI010000037.1, forward strand.
TCACAGTCTGCTGACTTTGTTGATTTTGTACATCAAATAATCTGCACGGCACCAGGCCCTCCTCCATGTAAGTGTACACACTGCACATCCACATTCTCTATACCATCTACTTCAGGATTTGCTCAGCAAATATCAGGACTAACCTCAGGCAAATTTAGAAAGACAGCAATTTGGCACTTATATTGCTTACTGGCTGAAGGCTTGCCACATTTGACAAGTGAGTAAGGAGTCCTTTCCCAGTCCCCATCACACCATAAGCCTCTCCCAAAGCAGAGAGTTGTAGCAAAGTTGTACAACTCTTTACCTGCTACAACTCTACCTGCTACAGCAATGTCCTATAAGGCTATTAATAAAAGTCCATCATTATGAGGGCCAGGTTGTGCGTGAAAGCTGGTTTTTTGATTGAGCCTCAGTGGGTTTCCCATTCTGATGAAGTGTGCTCTAGTCCACAAAAGTTGGCGCTGAACTAAATTTATTAGACTTTAAGGTGCTGTAAGACTCTGCTGTTTTTGCTGCCACAGACTAACATAGCTACTCCTCTGAATAGCGTTCTGGATAGTAGAGAACTGACTCATCTACGGACAAAGCGAGGGGCGGTTTTGCTCACAACACATTTTGTCTACATAGCAGCTGTTTACTAATATTGGAGAGTGTAAATAGGTGCATTGCTAGGGATTTTTGTGTGTGTTAAAAACACATAAAAACACAGAATACCACCTTTTTGGAGGGGTTAAGATATCTTAAATACCAAAATGCGATGCTTTGTATTTTTATTCAGATATTTTCCAGAAATTAAGAGCACAATCCTACCTTATGCCGGCCTACTAAGGCCGACATAGCAGGGTCATATCCACAGGCCCATTCGTAGGCAGCAGCAGCAACGTGCAGGACAAGGGGATAGGAGGTTTTCCTCTTGCACCTGCGTAAGCCCCAGTCACCCCTATGGGCCTGCTTGAATCTGTGCTGGCAAAATAACAGGCGCAGAGATACGTGCACGGGAGCAGCCCGAATCGGGGCCGCCATGGCCGGGAATCGGCATTAGGATATGGCACTACGGCCATCCTGCATCACAACCACTGTCTTTGCCCACTGAGCCACCCAGTTACGCCCCCGGAACACCTATGGAACACCCTCATGGAGGCCCTGTGCTGACCAAGCGACGCCAGGGCTCGCTGGTGCACAGCTGGTGCTGCAAATGGTTGCAGCAGCGCCTGAGCGTTGGTGCTGCCGCTTGCGCCGGCCGAACACCATAGCACCGACGTGGATGCGCTTTACAGCACGTTCACTACAGCATTCGGCTGGTGCAAGAGCGCAGTGCCGGCGCTAAGAGGGGTATAGGATTGCACTGTAAAGCAGATTACTTTTCCAGTTAGAAATAATACTGTGGCTGTATCTGCTGACACCATATCACGTATAACATCTATCTAGTACACACATCATCTACAGTATCTAGTACCTTTTAAAGCATTTAAAATTAATAAATATGTGAACTTGGAATGAGAGTGTAGAACAAAAACACAAAACACCGCAATTTGTGATTTTAATTAAGAAATTTTGGAAAAAATATCAAAAACACCTCATGCAACACTATGGTGGAGGGTAAAGTTTATCTTTATCCCTTATTACTGCGGACTTTAAGAGCAAGTTGGCTTTCATCTACATAACATCAATCCTAAATTAATGTGCCCCAAAATTAAGAACTGGCTTTCAAAATTAAATTATCTATCTACATTAGGATATATAGAGTAGGCCGGATTAGACAAAATAGATAACCTAAATCAGTATTACTCCAACTGTGGGTTGGGATCACTAGGTGAATCCTCATTCATTTCAATGTGTCTTTTCAATATACAGGTAGCTTACCCCTTATCTGGACAGCCAAAATCCAAACTACAGGCATGCATTGGTATCTGCTGGGGATCTGTCCTGGACCCCCCCCCCTGCATTGGATACCTGAAACCATGGATACTGGGGATTGACTTCCTATAGGATTGCCCAATTGGATCTCCTTGCAGTCCAGGGGACTCTCAAGAGTCTTCTCCAACACCATAATTCAAAAGCATCTATTCTTCGGCGCACTGCCTTCCTTATGGTCCAGCTCTCACAGCCATACATTGCTACTGGGAAAACCATAGCTTTGACTATGCGAACCTTCATTGGCAGGGTGATGTCTCGGCTTTTTATTAAGTTGTCTAGATTCATCATAGCTTTGGGGTGCAACCCTATGTGCAATCCTACATAGCACTGGAATGGCGAGGCCAGCCAGCCAGCGCCATATCCGACACTATGTCAGGGAGCCTCCCTGCGGCAAGAGTACGTTCATGCCCTTACCAGGCACAATGAGCCTAGCCTCCCCGGTGCGCTCCTTGGATCTGCGCCTGCGAAACAGCAGGCGCAGATCCGAGGAGACCACGCAGCGCAAATTGGGGCCGCTCGGCCTCGGGATGAAATCTTGGATTCAGCCGTATGGCCGATCCCAGGGTCCGCCCCCGTCCTGGGCTAACACGCCTGCCAGCACGCCAACAGCCGACCCTGCACCCGCCCAGAAATGCCCATTCCCCACCCTTCCTCCTCCCAGAACCTCTCTTGCGCCAGCTGAGTTTGGCTGACGCAAGGGAGGTTCCCCTTCGGCGCTCTCAAGCCAATGCTACTGAGAGCTTTAGCACTGACGCGGGGGTGCCACTTGGCGCCCTGCATTGGCGCTAATGATGTAGCATCGACACAACAACGTTGCATCGACGCTATGTCTACAGTAGTATTGCACTGCCCATTTCATGGCTGCAATCACCATCTGCGGTGATCTTGGAGTCCAGGAAAGTAAACTCTGTCACTCCTCCCATTTCTTCCCCTTCTATTTGCCAGGAAGTGATGGGAGTGGTTGTCATGATCTTAGTTTTTTAAATGTTGAGCTTCAAGCCAATTTTTGCACTTTCCTCTTTCACCCTCATCATTAAGTCTTCCTCACTTTCTGCCATTAGAGTGGTATCATCTGAATATCTGAGTCTGCATATCTGAGGTTGTTGATCTTTCTCCCAGCAATCTTGATTGCAGCTTGTGAATTATCTGGCCCAGGCTTTCTCATGATGTACTCTGCATATAAGTTAAAAAAGCAGGGTGACAGTATACAGCCTTATCATATTCCTTTCCCAATTTTAAACCAATCGGTTGTTCCATGTCCGGTTCTAACTGTTGCTTCCTGACCCGCATACAGGTTTCTCAGAAGACAGATAAGGTGGTCTGGTACTCCCATCTCTTCAAGAACTTGCCACAGTTTGTTGTGATCCACACAATCAAAGCCTTTATTGTAGTCAATGAAGCAGAAGTAGATGTTTTCCTGGAACTCTCTTGCTTTTTCCATGATCCAGTGAATGTTGGCAAATTGATCTCTAGTTCTTCTGCCTCTTTGGAAACCAGCCTGTACTTCTGGTAGTTCTCAAATCACATACTGCTGAAGCCTAGCTTGTAAGATTTTGAGCATAACCTTGCTAGCATGTGAAATGAGCACAATTGTGCGGTAGTTTGAACAATCTTTGGCATTGCCTTTCTTTGGGATTGGAATGTAAACTGATCTTTTCCAGTCTTGTGGTCAGTGCTGGGTTTTCCAAATTTGCTGGCATATGGAGTGCAGCACTTTGACAGCATCATCTGGATCATCATCCAGCATTCAGCTGGAATGCTGTCACCTCCACTAGCTTAGTGATGCTTCCTAAAGCCCACTTGACTTTACACTCCAGGATGTCAGGTTTGAGCTCAGTGACCGCACCATTATGGTTATCAGGAACATTAAGTTCTGCCTTATATAGTTCCTCTGTGTATTCTTGCCACCTCTTCTTAATCTCATCTGCTTCTGTTAGGTCCTTGCCGTTCTTGTCCTTTATTGTGCCTACCTTAGCATGAAATTATCCTTTGATATCTCCAATTTTCTTGAAAAGATCTCTAGTCTTTCCCATTCTATTGTCTTCCTCTATTTCTTTGCATTGCTCATTTAGGAAGGCTTACCTAGCTCTCCTTGCTGTTCTCTGGAAATCTGCATTCAGTTGGGTATATCTTTCCTTTTCTCCCTTGCTTTTGGCTTCCCTTCTTTCCTCAGCTATTTGTAAAGCCTCATCAGACAGCCACTTTGCCTTCTTGCATTTCTTTCTCTTTGGGATGGTTCTAGTTGCTGTCTCCTGTACAATGTTACAAACCTCCATCCAAAGTTCTTCAGGCACTCTACCAAATCTAAGCCCTTATTTGTCACCGACACTGTATATTCGTATGGGATATAATTTAGGTCATATGTGAAGGGCCTAGTGATTTTTCCCTACTTTTTCAGTTTAAGCCTGAATTTTGCAAAAAGAAGCTCATGATCTGAGCCACAGTCAGCTCCATGTCTTTTTACTGCTTCAGGTTTTTACTGCCTGTATAGAACTTCTCCACCTTTGGCTGCAAAGAATGTAATCAATCTGATTCCGGTGTAGACCATCTGGTGAAGTCAATGTGTAGAGTTGCCACTTTTGTTGCTGGAAAAGGGTGTTTGCTATGATTCTCGTATTCTACTGACTATTAGTCTTTTCCCTGCTTCATTTTGTACTCAAAGACCAAACTTGCCTGTTATTCCTATTACCACTTCCTACTTTAGCATTCCAATCCCCTATGATGAGAAGGACAACCTTTTTTGTGTGTTAATTCTAGAAGGTGTTGTAGGTCTTCATAGAAACGTTAAACTTCTAGCATCCGTGGTTGGGGCGTAGACCTGGACTACTGTGATGTTGAAAGGTTTGCCTTGCATTCAAATTGAAATCATTGGAAAGGGTACAGATTTATACAGTACTTTTAACAGGCTACTATATATATGCTTTTAACAATAATAGGCATTGCTCAATGATGAGCAATTGCTTAGAAAGGTTAGGAGTGTTCTTTATTTTAAATAAATACACTTACAGTATATTTGTAGCAAATTTAATTTGATTTTGTCATATGGAGGTGTTAAAAGTGATGTTAAAAAGTGAGGTGTTCCTGCTTGATTATGTCACTTCTGGCCATGACATCACTTCCTGTTTAATGACATCACTTTTGGTCAGTTCCTACAGATTTTCATTCTAAAAAGTGGGTTTCAGTGCTAAAAGATTTGAGAACCACTGACTTAAATTATCCTAGTCAAGTCTAATCTATGTAATCCAAACAGACTAATTATTAGATATACACTTTCTGCCTCAGGCACAAAATATTTTGGGCAATCTCTGACCATGTCCACAGGGCTACCTGATAAAATGCCCTCCACACAGCTCTCCACAACATCATCACCTTCATGTCACTGAAGTTTCAAGAAATGTGTATGTTCTGTAGGATCTTCTTGATCTACCTTTGTTTATTGGATTGCCAGCTTCAGGTTTCATTCACAGACCTCAATACACTTGTAAAAAGCAATCTCAGCACTAATGTAGAAAAAGTATCAATTTTAGAGAAAATGGTAGAATAGGGTTAGAATACCTACAATAACAACTCCTAAAACTCTCCTGTTATTCCAATTATACTTGCGTTAGCAAATGCGTCCAGGACCAAATTCAATTTAGTTTTATTGCTCAAAGCATTCAATTTTCCACAGCAAACTCCACATCCTCACACACACACACACACACACACACACACACACACACACACACTTTTTCACATAGTCAGCCATTGCTTTCCCTTCCGCATGCACAAACAGAACATAATTTACAATGGCATGTCATATGAATTTTTTAGGTGTCTCTCTCAAACATGAACTGGATCATCAGAGCTTCCAGTCAAGCAATATCATGTTTAAGAGCGCAATCCTTACTGGAGTTAGACCAGCACAGTTAGGCCAGCAAAGTTTGGCCGGCAACAGGGCCACCGTAAAGCGCATTTGGACCTCTCTCAGAATCAGGCACACATCTGCATGCTGGCCTTTCTGACTCCAGAGTGGTCCAAACATACTATACAGTGTTACTTGTGCCAAACTTTGCTGGCCTAACTGTGCTGGCCTATCTTCAGGCTAGGATTGTGCTCCAATGCTCTGTTATGCAAATGTCTTAAGTCTTCCTCATCAGAGCCTGCAATATACAGAAGCACAAGTTTACTAATGAAAGAAGAAAAGCTCTACCTACCCCCCAGAGACTTTAACTGCCCTGACACCACCAAAGCTCCCAGCTAGCCAGAACTCCATCTTAAGAGACATGCCTTGTAGACTGCTGTTTCCAGACACTAATCATTTGGGGAGTGTTTGGGGTATAATGTATTCCATCCATCTACATTGCAGTAAGTAGTCATTGGTCTGCCTAGGGCAGGCTCTCAATTCTACACATAGCCCCAAATTGGCATGAGTTAAGAATTGCTGTGGAACTGTGGCCAACATTCCAAGTTCTCACACACGATAGATGGCTTCTGCTCAATCTACTGGCTGCTGCCCAATGTCATCTTCCATTTTCTCCTCCCCCATCCACTGCATTTTAATAGCTGAATGTACTTTACTGTGTAAAAAGTACAGGCATGGGGCTCATCAGATGCTTGAATGGTGCCACTTTTCCTGGCCTGCTGCCCTCACTAGGCCTTGGAACAAGCTGATATGAAACTTGCCATCTAGTATTCCATATCGAAAAGAAAACACAATGTAATTTTAACATGATTTGTAACGAACTGCCAATTTATTACCTCATTTTGGTGTCTGTTTATAGGGAGGGTCCAGGTTGCTACCAACTATTTCTTGAACTTGTTTCCTGTACAATGTACTGTCAATTTACTGCAGCTATCCTGGAGTACCTTATAATACTGAGGAATTTTTCCTCAATTGCCCAATAAAAGTAGCAATGTGCACACCTGAAACAGGAATCTCTGGAGACACTCAAAGAAAGCTGGCAGCAGAGTCAAGGAGAAGGAGAAGAAGAAACACTCTAAAGAGGATACAATGAACACCAAGAGAACAATATGAAGCAACAGGAAGGACAAAAGAAACACCTTATTTTCCATCAGTTCTTGGGGGGGGGGTGTAAGTTCAGACAATTTTATCCAACCAGCAACCATATATGGGTACAGTCTCCCACTTCCTTTAATGCAACATAGAACACTGCCCCAACTGGGGAAAACAAAAGCACAAATAGTAAGTTGTTTCATCTTTTCAGTTTCTTCCCTTACTTATGCACAAGTGTTGGGCTTCTCAGCTAAGAAATAGGTTTTAGGTAGCAGCCCTACCAGTCCAGGGGAATCTGGATTTTTGACAAGCAAATCTTAGACTCCAATTGATGAGCTGAATCACGCCAGCCTTTCCTCTTCCCCCTTTGGTCCTTCCAGGGCACTGTCCTCACAAGGATAGGTACACTGGAGACCAGAAGCTCCTTGTACTGTTGGATAGTTGCCACTTGGCTCAGTCCCCCCAGAGCTTTCCCAGAGAAGGTCAGTTGTTTTCTTTCTTTCCCCCGCTCATCTCTTTTTTTCTCTGACAATCCTTCTGGACTCTCTACCCACTATCCTTTCTGATGCCTTCTCAGCCCACTTCACCTAGTCCCTCCTTCCTTGTCCTTTTTCATTCCACTCCTTTTCCCCACTCTCTACCTCCTCATGCTCTGATCCTCCTCCACATGACTATCATCATCATCGCTGTTGCCTCCTTCTTCAGCTCTTCTCCTCCATGCTGTTCCTTGCCTTGCAGCCCTTTAATGGGCTGGTACCAGCTCCTGGTGTCACTGCTGGGAACTGAGGAGCAGTCACTGCTGTGTACCTGCACAGAAGCTTCAGACACGTTTCAGGTGAGCTGGTCCCATGAGGAGCCATGGCTTAGGAGCAGACAATGCAAGCAATGCCAAGAAGAGCCAGAGAGGTATAGTGATACTGGAGTTGGACCTAGACAAAAATGCGAGACAAAATATTTATCTCTTTAACATCAGAAGATTCCCAATGGATTAGGTCAAAGGCCCATCCAGTCCAGTTTCTTATATCTCACAGTGGCCCAGCAGATGTCTCTGGGAGCATGCAAGACAACAAGATACCTGTTCCCTGTGGCCATGCCCTTGCATCTGGCATTCTGAGGTAGCCGACTTCTTTGAATCCTGAACCCACTGCCAATCAGCTTCATTGGGTGACTCCTGATATCTAGGGCCCAATCCAATCCCACTTTCCAACACCAGGTGCTTTCCAACTGCCAGATGCAGGGGAGTGGTAACAGGATGCAGGCATCTTGTTGTCTCGTGTGCTCCCTGAGGCATCTGGTGGGCCACTATGAGATATAAGAAGCTGGACTAGATAGGCCTTTGGCCTGATTCAGCAAGGCTCTTCTTATGTTCTAACACCAATGCATCTTGCAGTCCCGGAGGCCTCCTCAAGGTAAGGGAACATTTGCTCCCTTAAATTAGGGCTGCACTGCAGCTGCATCGGTGCTGAAAATTGGATAGGATTGAGTCCTTTGTGTAAAAGGGAAGGAGAAATGCTTCCTTCTGCATGATGAAGCCTGGGCTGGGAGGGAGGGAAAATGACAGTCATATGAACTCCCCCAATTAAAGTAATGGCTGCCCAAACCATCATCTAAAAAAACTCAAGGAACCAAAGTGGCTTTTGAAAGGCATCTTTTCATTTTCAGTTCCCTTTCCTTGCTCCGCGTAGCAGCTCCCTGCCTTTTCTTATTATCACAGTCTCACTCTATTCCTACTCGTCAAGTCTTGCTCTCTCTTCTGGTCCAATGCGTTGCCATTATTACTTGTTCAACTGTCTCCTGCGTGTAACGCTTCAAGAGCATTAGTTAAGTAGCATATTCTCATTGACTGGCACAGACATTTACCTCCCAAAGCAAAAAAAAAAAAAAAAAGGCCTACAGTGAAAATGATCAAGGGCAGAACTGACTGCAGAAAAGCTAAATGTAATACGAAGGGAGAAAAAAGATGAACCTGCAGGTGGGCAGGCTGGCGTTTATAATACTGGTCCTACAGCTTAATGCACGTTTTTCTGCATCAGGGGAGCCATGTCTCTTTCTATGGATGCTGAATTGTGGAGCTACATAGGCTCTCATTATGCAGGCATTTCACGTAAGAACTCATAGTATAGAGACAATGAAACTGGGCTATGAATCAGGACTGCCCTAGCTTGAATGTGTTGTCTCTGCCATAAACTAACTCAGAGCCCAATCCTATCCTTCCCCCCACCTGCCCCAGTTGGTGCAGCCACACTGAAGAGGACCACGGGGAAGCCACACTGAAGAGTATCCAGCGGGGGGAGGGCTCAGGAGGCTTCAAAGGAAAGATTTAAATTCCCTTACCCCTCCCTAAGCCTACCACTCCACAATGGGCCTCCTCGGACCTGCACCAGCAGAATTGCCTCTGAGGCATCATGTTGTAAGGCACCTGAGCTGTGAAATGATGGTAGAAATGACACAGCTGAAAGAGTGGCCCACATGATAATTGGGCTTCTGCAGCGTGACAACTAGACTCTCTCGTATCTTTAACGTGTGATCAAGATTTGCATACCTTCTCTCATTTGCAATTATTGAGTTCTAGTGCAGAACAAACTGCTTATTTCTGGCAATCATCTGCTTAGTAATGTCACTTCTGTCCCTCAACAAGTGCCATGAATGCTATTCTGCCCGCTGTACGTTTGTATTTTTCACATTTTTCTATCATTCTTCCACCAAGGAGCACAGGGTGGTGTGCATAGTTCCCTTCTCTATTCCACTCCAGCGTCCCATACATGTAAACAGGTGTCAGATGAACGCATTGACATGCATAGGATTGCCATGTAAGAGATCTGCATTGGAACCACAAAGAGAGTTCATATAAGTACTAAAGCTAGGAGAGAAAAATTAGTTTTGTTCAGCCTGCTTAGACATCTTCCCTGGTTCTGTACACAATGAAGACGACTCATTAATTTTTCATGCCACCCATTTCTCTGAAGAGAACAGAGAGAAAATGCAAAAGTTTTAGACTCTCGCTTTTACATGTCCCAGTGTAGGAGCTGTTCTCATTGAAAAAGGAAACAAACCTTATATCTTATGTAACTAACCTGGTGTCGTCGGCGTCCCCATCAAGTCAAGATGAATAGGGAATATAAGAGAACAAAACCTTTGGAACAATAGTGCTCAATCTTTAAAAAGAATATTAAAACGGTAATTCAAAACACAATGTGCCTCTTTTACATTGTATTTCAATTATACAAAAGTACTAAATTATAACTTCTGTATACATGGGAGGCATATGTAATTAAGCTTTCCTCCTGACAGGTTTATTCATCTATAATATCTAAAATGTGTCACTGCTTTACATTATGTGGATGCAGGTGGTATTATTTAAAACAAGACTATCAGGATGACTTTTTCAATATTTTATTTAAAAATATACGTATTCCACATGGCTATCTAGAGAAATGATGGAAAAAAGGTACCTGCCTCCTACAATTTTTTTTTGTATCAAACTGTCAGATATTATCTACCACACTTCAACCCTCTTTCCCTCTTTTTATAGAGGGCAGAAGATTTAGTCGAGAGGGTTAATGCCTCCGTTTGCCTGAAGATAACAGCTGAAGATCTGAAGGTCGCCAGTTCAGGACTACCGGAAGTCTCTGTGAGCAGCAGACCTTGTAAATTGTGACTGATTAACAGCTGAGCTGTCTTTGGCTGCCTTGTGTGAGGGGGAGTTGTGCCGAAGTCAGCTGCTTCTCTGGTGGGAGCAGGGAAGCCACTTATCAGCCAGCAAGAAGACAAACAGGTAGCCAGAAAGAAGGACTAAATCCAGAAAGATCCATCTGTATGTGCGTAGTTCTTGAAAGATAGAATGTTTCTGTAAAAAATTGTAAAAACCTTCGGGTTTCTGAATAAAGTCTGCCTATGTAAACCGCCTTGAGTCATTAGAGAAATCTGGTGACCTAAGAAAGGCGGTGTATATATACAGAGAATGATCCAAACACCCGCAGTTGGCTACAGTTTTGGTGATGAGGCAACAAATATTACAGCTGTGGTGGCAGCTTAATCCAAGAATACTGAAGTATGAGAGCTGATGAAGAGTATTGCCTGAGTGTATGCTGAAGAAGTCTTTCTTTCAAGTTTTATTCCAAACATAATAAAGAAATGGGGAACGTGAACAAATCAGTGCAGAAATGCCAAAAATGTCCATCCCGTGATGTATTGAAAAACTCCAAAAACTTATTTTACATCAGTAAGGTTGCACTCCAATATGCACCCTTAGCCAAGAATAAGCCCCACCAAACACAGTAGTTCAGGCATAGGATTGTACTGTAAAGCTCCAAATGGCGGTAAGAAACTATCCAAGATCAATGGATAAAGAACCCAAACCTCTCTGGCACAAAACCAGGCTGTTATTCCAAATGCAAACATCAAAAATAGAACTTTGGCCTCAATTCAGACACAATGCTTATCAATGGAGTCAGTTCTCAGATTCACCTGTGAATCATCAAGTATTAGCCGATAAAGTTATGTTTGTGCATGTGTGATGGAGGGTTTGTGTGTGTGAATTATGATCCACTGGGCGTGTTGTTTTTTTAAACTGTATCTGTTTTAATTTTGTTGATTGTATTGTTTTTTAACATTGTTTTTAATTGCTTTTTAATGTTAATTTTATATTGTATCTTTTTTATATTGTAATGCCACCATGAGTGCCTCCGGGCAAAAAGTCGGGGTAAAAATCAAATAAATAATAATTATTATTATTATAATTTCTAGAACAAAAAAAATGTATTTCATTTTTAGCTACTCCTTCCTACAAGATCCAGAAATCAAAATTTAATTTTAATTCACTATTTTGATTTTCATAAAAAATATAGTGGGTAACTTCAAGCAGATTGTGCTTGTGCGCTAATGAGCCATCTTTCCCACCCTGTTCAACCAAAGCCCTTGAGCTCACCTCCTCCTCCCCCAAGTAAAAGTTAATGTTGCCAGAGAGCAGAAACACACAAAAGCCAGGGGTGGGAACTCCTAGCAGAACATCCACTAGTACATATCACTCCTGACTGCCAGTAGCTTTGTTTTCAAGGGCTTTAGTTGGAAGGGGGAAGTGCAGGTAGCTTATAGCCTTGCATGAATGTATACTGTGGCTGCAACCAGTGCTTTTAAAAGGCCTGTTATTGCTTACTGATAAAATGTTTTACTGGTATCATTTTTTGTGACATGTACCTGTAAAGAATGCCAATTCTGTGGCAAGATATTCTGTATATCTTACTCACTGGCAAAGGCAAAACAAAAAATAAACAAAAGAACCCAAACCACTAACTCTCTGCCCATCCAATCTTGCAAGAAATCCTCCAATGTCAGACCGGATATTTGTCTGTAACAATAACAAGAACACTGCTCATATGTTTCCTCCCAAAGGATAACAGCTGGAATAACTTAAAGCCAAAAGTCATTGTTTTTCTCCCAACACCATTCAGTCAAAGCCTCACTGGCATCAGATTTTGCAGCCTTTGGTGCCAAGCTAGGCCACAAAAAACACACTACTCTTGGACCAACAGCGCAATCCAAACCTGACAGCATCCCAGTGCAGCAGTCCCTGGGCTGGCCGAGGCCATCGCAAATGTGCTGTAAAGCTCGTTCCAACACCCAGAGAGAAACAGGGCCTGTGGGGAGGCCTGCACCACCCCACCAACGCTGCATCCAGAAAATCAACTGGCAGTGGATGTAAGAGAAGCACCAGGAAGAGATGGGAACATGGATCAGAGGGGGGGGCATTTCTGGGCAGAGGAAGGCAGAACAGGAGCAGATCAGGCCCAGAAGGGGGGATGGATTGATGGAGCAGGCTTCTGCCATATCCTATCCTCCCACCCAAGCCTGAATGCCCTAAACAGGATTGCTCAGACCTGCGTCAGCTAAATAGCTGGTGCAAATCTAAGTAGCCCCATAGAGCAGGATGGAGTGTTATTTGGGGTAAGGGGAAAATACTCTTACTCCAAAGAGATCTCCAGCGTGCTCCTAAGCCATGCTGGACGCAGTGGAGGCCATATAGCCCTGATGCACCAGTGCAGGTTAGGATTTGGCTGCAAGCTCACATGCTTGAACCTAAATCAACATTTCTAAAGAATTATTCCAAGCCAAACCAGAATTATTCCAATTATTCCAATCCAAGATTTAGGGTTGCTTTACACATGCACACTCATCACTTGATGATCACAGCATCAAGAACTGGCTCAGTGCATTTGGGAATGAGTTATCCCATTCTAATGACACATCTTCTATAACTTTACTTCACACAACATTTTTCAGTGGAATCAGTTTACGCATTTAGCTGTGACTACAATCATCAATGTGATTGATGCACCACGTGGCGCAGCGGGTTAATTTGCTGTTGCTGGGCTTTCCAACCGGAAGGTTGGGAGTTCAAGACTGCGCGATGGAGTGAGCTCCCATTGCTTGTCCCAGCTCCTGCCAACCTAGCAGTTCGAAAGCACCTAAATGCAAGTAGATAAATAGGGACCACTTCGGTGGGAAGGGAACACCATTCCGTGTGCTACGGTGTATAGTCATGCCGGCCACATGACCACGGAACCTTGTCCTCGGACAAAATGCCGGCTCTATAGGCTTTGAAACAGAGATAAGCACCACCCCCTACAGTCAGTCACGACTAGACCATTCGGTCATGGGGAAACCTTTACCTTTAACAATCATCAAGTGATGCTGTTGTGGTACACATGCAATGTATAAACTGGCCCTTAGCCGCTTTCAGATGGAGTCTCTCAGTCAAGCTTCCCTTTTCTCCACTAGGAGTTGCTGACTTTTACTCTTTGCAGAAGATGTGCCAACACAAATCTTGATCAAAGAGGTACGCAATGTTACATATCACAGCAATATCGCCAATACTTAATAAGGCAAATGAAATCATTTTTGTTGTACATGAAATACTTCCTATTTGCAACGCTTCTGTAAAGCTAACAACTCTTCATGGTTACTTTTTAAAAAAGAAAAAAGGCAGCTCTAGAAATGCCCTCAGGAGCAATATTATTAAAGTACATTGCTTAGGGAGCAATCCTAAACTGGAGTTAGGCTGGCACAGTTTGGCCAGCACAAGGGACACTGTAAAGTATGTTTGGACAGAGAGGCCAGCACACAGTTGTGCACCATCCTCCCTGATTCTGAGAGTGATCCAAATGAGCTTTATGGTATCCCTTGTGCCAGCCAAACTTTGCTGGCCTAACTCCAAGTTAGGATTGCGCCCATAACCTGCTCCAAGTTCTTCAACTGAATCAGTCTTACACCTATAAAACAAGTACAGTCAGCCTTGGCATCCACAGGAGTTCAGGAATAACTGAATCCACTGGTCTGGACCCTCACCTGACTTCCAAAAGTGCCTTTCAGTCACGTCTAGGTGTGTTCTGTAGCCTGGAGAGGCAGAACATGGCCTCTCTGGGTCTCAGAAATTCTCCTGGACATGACCGAAAGGAGCTTCTGGTAGTTTCTGGTGGTCAGATGGGGCCCTCTACCACAGGTTCAGAACCTGCAGCGAATCAAATCAATGTTTGAGCACAAGGGCCACCATAAAGTGTGCTTGGACTACTCTCAGAGTCGGGGAGGATGGCTCACGTTGTGGGCTGGCCTCTCTGACTCCGAGAGTGGTCCAAACATACTTTACACTGGCCAAACTTTGCTGGCTTAGCTTATGCCACCCTAACTTATTTTAGGAGTGCGCCCACAGTCTTCCAATAATGAGCTTCCACTGTATACATAAGACAAATGGGTTAGGGCGCAATCCTAACCTGGAGTTGGGCCACCACAGTTAGGCCAGCAAAGTTTGGCTGGCACAAAGGACACCGTAAAGTATGTTTGGACCACTCTCGGAGTCAGAGAGGCCAGCACACAGATGTGCGCCATCCTCCCTGACTCCGAGAGTGGTCCAAACGCACTTTATGATGGCCCTGGTGCCAGCCAAACTTTGCTGGCCTAACTGCCAGCCTAACTCCAGGTTAGGATTGTGCCTTTTGTCTCAGAATAAAGAACAATGGACATAAATCTGACATTTAAAAATGGCAACATTCAAAATCCAGTAAGAGAGCTTTTGATCTCCTAGGACACTCCACGGCAGACCTCAGCATGACAATGCTTCAATAAAAATACTTTAAAGATTCCAAAATTGTGAAGGAATCTCTTCAGGTAAGTAGAAGTTGCATTCTATTTATTTAAATAGTGGCCAAGAATCTGAAGTATAGAATCTACAGAGAATCAGTAGTAGCCGAGAATCCATAGTTCTGGTTAACTATGGATTCTCGGCCACGTCAGGTATTAAAATAAGCATAGCATTGTTAGCAAGTTGTTATTACTCATAATTGCTTTAAATGGGTCAGTGTCCTTATTGTGCACACATTTGAGGCTTGCATAGAAACATAGATAACATACTGAAATTCTTGCTTTTCCTGGTGTTTGGGTCTCACTATTTATATTTCCTTCTTTCTTCATACCCAGGTAGATATATCTGTCAGAGGATAGCACTTCATATAGCTAATCAAGAGGGCTGTAGTCCGTGGAAACTTATGCCACAATAAATAAATTGGTCTTGAAAATGCCATAGGACTCTTCGTCATTTCTGCTACAACAGATGAAACACAGCTACCCAACTGGAATCCAGGAACTGCTGAACATACAGATGGTGTAAACTACTGCTGTTTGAGAGAGTAGCTATGAATGCACGCTAGGTGGTCCAATAAGCATGCTAGAGGTATAGCATGCATTTGTTTTCTATCGCTTTATCTCATTTTACATGTTATTTTCTTCCTTTTTCAAAAATATGTTACTTTTTACAAGACAAATAGTTTTCCATTAAACCAGAGCTCCAAATCCAAGGAAAACACCAGGAGGCAGAAGCAAGAAAGACTAAGACTAGGCCTTCTTCCATGACTGACAGCAGAAATCTAAAAATGATGACTTCCAAACAGTTCTTTGACATATCTACCAATAAGAAATGACAGAAATGAATTTGCTTAATACTTAGTTTGGACAGGTGTATGCAAAACTGAGAGATATAAAAGTATTATTTGGTCAATTACCTTGTATAATACTTTGCACTCTGAAGCAAGCACCACACTGAAGCCGTATTTAGGACTGGGTTGTTAACAGATATAATCAAGAACAACTTTTAGATGTTTATTTTTTCAGTACTCAATGATGGAGCTGCCTTGCAAGAAGCTAATGTGACACTCACGCACGCGTGCTTGCTACTCTAACTACACATCGTAAGTTCACATCCAGAGGAGGGGTGGGTGCAGAGGCGTAGGGAGGGTGCCACAAGAGGAGGTGAGTGTGGTAGGCGCTGGCTGCGTTTGGGCGCAGTAGCACAAAAAAGACTGCACCCTTTTCACACCAGACCCTCCCTTGCGCTCGGATTGCTCCTAAATGGAGCAATTCCAGGAGCAGGGAGGTGTGGCCGGACAACGCCTGGGGGTGGGGCAGTTACACTGAGAGCATGATGCGGTGTGGTTGCCCTGCCTCAGGGGCGCTGTGAGCCGCGTACGAGCAAGGGGGGCAGGACCACAGCAACTAGATCGCCACAGTGGGGGCAGCAATGCCACCCCGGAAGAGTGCTGCTTGGGGTCCTGTGACTCCTATGACCCACCCTCAGCTATGCAACTGGTATAGAGGGGGGGGGGTAAAATTGGCCCTTCCCCCTTATTCTGACACTTCCAGCAGCATTTAGTCTCCCCATTCCCCTATCCCCAACTATACTTTCTCCTGTATCAACAAATGGTGACCATTCAATCCTATCGGAAAACAAAGCATTGCACTTTGAGGCAAAAGCTCTAAGTAGACATTATCAACAGTGTAGGTGGAGGGAGAACATGATGGTAAGGTGTGCCTCTACGCCAACATGCTCCTGATGCTCTTCCCCCACATATATAGCATTTGCCTGCATAGACAAATGTTATACCCAGGGAGAGACTCTTCCTGTGATTAGGAAGATTGAAAGGAAGATTCGGAAGGAATACATTACTAACTGTTGGAATTGTGTGTTGAGCATAAAAAGTGAATGGCATCTGTTCTGCATTCAGTTTTTGCAGAAATTTAATATTGTATATAATGTCCATTACTTGGTTGGTTGATCTATCCATTTTTATTTTCATTGATGGAAATTGTTTCCAAAAGATTGTGTGCATGTGTGTGTGCATTTCAGAAAATGTTGAAAAGCTGGGAAATAAAATTTGAAGGAGAAATAGTTACATATCTGTTTCCTTTCAATGCTTTGCCCAGTACAGCTTTCATTTGTCTGAGTAGCAAATGACCATAGAAAAGCACCATGAGGCATTGCCTCAGAGCACAATCCTAACCTGGAGTTAGGCCAGTACAAGTTAAGCCTGCAAAGTTTAGCCAGCACAAGGGACACCATAAAGTATGTTTGGACCACTCTCAGAGTCAGAGAGGCCAGCACACAGGCGTGCGCCATCCCCCCTGACTCCGAGAGTGGTCCAATCACACTTTACAGTGGCCCTTGGGCCAGCCAAATTTTGCTGGCCTAACTTGTGCCAGTCTAACTCCAGGTTAGGATTGCGCTCTCAGTCTCATGAAATTATCCACTCAAGAATGCACACAAAGATGGAACATGTACCAGATCTTCCAGATCCAAGTCCAACACACTGTTTCTTGCGATACTCTGGGCCAGTTTGGATGATATTTTACCCCTTGAATTGGCCCCACAGGATTACAGAAGAATGAGATCAAGGTATGCACATGTCCTGACCACTTCCCTCACCTCTACATGAGTTTATTTAATCATAAGAAACAATCCCAGAAGCAAAGAGAGGGCACAGGCTTTCAGCACACACGTTCATAACTGCATAATATTCTGGGGGTAATGGTTCAGGGATTTGTGGTTCAGAGAGTAAAATGTCACCAGAACCATTTTATACAATCATAATTGTTCAACCTTTTTCATCTCACAAGCATACTGACAAGGCACAAAAATTGTAAAGGCACATCATCTTTTTTTTACAATTGACAAGGCACGTGTGGGGGGGTTCACCTCCCCCAATGGCCCCAATTGGTTGAAAATTAGCTTCACACCAATTGGCCACTGCTCATTGGTTGAAAATCACTGCTGCACTCAGCAATGACATTCACTAGCTATGATTGTGAGATACATACTCTCTTTTTCTCACTCTCTCTCTCTCTCATACACACACTCTCACTGCTACCTTACTAGGTTCAGACAAAGCACCTCTCATGCAATTCACAAAGTAACTGTGCCAGTTAGATAGCGAAGGTGTTGCCCAAACTAACCTAGATATAACAAAGAGTGATGTTTATATATTCACTATACGCCCATCTTTGTAAAATGGGGGAGAGTGCTTTTGTGTTCTTATTTTTTAAAAATGTTATTTCTTTAAAATAAGTATGTCCTGCCTTTCTCCTCCCCCTGTAGAGGTGCTCACAGGCTTACAATATTTTTTTCCTCATGTAAGTAGAATACAAAAGTATAGGGGGCCTTCCCTCCTCCTCCTCTTCACTGGGCAGCTGATGTTTTATTGTTGGGGGGGGAGATGCTAGTGGGTGAAGATGGCAATCGTAACTCTTCTTTGCTGGGTTTTTGTTCTTCTTTCATGTTGCCTTATGTTTATTTAAATTGACTATAAGCTACCTTGATACCCACCCCCGAGTGACTGGAAGGGAAAGAAAGGATAAAAAAATACTTTAAATAAATAAATAAGACTTATGACCTCCAATATAAAAATGTATAATTAAGGATGTAACTAGACTGCAAGGAGGTGGGTGAGTGGGTGGCTCTTTAACTGCAGCTTGGTTTATTGTGACCAGATCACTGATTTGAATTTATTTTTTCTGGTTTTGCTACTACGGAATAAACAGTGTCACTTTAGAAATTTATCAAGGGCATAGTCTATATAAACACGGTGGCTGTGCTGGTCATATTACTGTATGTACAGTAATCATATTACTGTAAAGAATGTCATGAACACCAAACCAAGACTACTTTGAAAATAATTAATAATAGTTGCTGATCAAAGGTTTGACTATGCAGAACTGATCATTTGATTTAAATAATTATCAGTGTTTAAAATAGAAGGGCCCCCTTGCTACCCCACTGAGGCACAATCCTAACCTGGAGTTAGGCCGGCACAGTTAAGCCAGCAAAGTTTGGCCGGCACAAGGGCCACTGTAAAGCGCGTTTGGACCACTCTCGGAGTCAGGGAGGATGGCGCATGTCTGTGTGTCGGCCTTTCTGACTCCAAAAATGGTCCACTTTACGGTGTTCGGCTGGCCAAACTTTGCTGGCCCAACTATGCCAGCCTAACTATGCCAACCTAACAACAGGTTAGGTTAGGATTGTGCCCTGTGTCACATAACATATTCAGGGTTATTCCGGCTGGCTGGCCAGCTCTGGGACACTCAGAAGTGAAATCATCACTGAATGCTACAGCACTGTGGGGGTAGTTGATTGGAGAGGAGTGGTATACTCCAGTTATGTGAAAACCTTAAAAAGTTACAGTGCTGATTCTCTCTCATATACGTGCATGACAAACTTTCTAAAATACCTGTCCTTATGAGGGCACAATCCTAACCAACTTTCCAGCACCAGGGTAAGGGCAATGTAGCTCCAAGGTAAGGGAACAAATTTCCCCATGAGGAGGCCTACATGCAGTAATGTCATTCAGTAACGAGGAGACGGAACGCGAGGCGGAACTTACCGCCTGATTGGCTGCCGGTTCCTGACGCGTCGCTGCCTTGCCGAGTGCCACGCGGGCACCCCTGGCTTCGGAGGGGGTGCCCGCTTGCCTGGGGGGTGCGCTGGGTGCCTAGCCGAGCCGCGGAGGGGCGCGCCACCCGGAGGGAGCCCCCGCGGCGGGCGAGCAGGCGGCGACGCGTCACGGGCTGCCTGTCAATCAAGCGGTAAGTCCCGCCTCGCGTTCCGTCTCCTCGTTACTGAATGACATTACTGCCTACATGCCTACTACTCCACTGGAGAATACAGAACATGCTCCATTGACACAGCTATATCAGGGCTGGAAAGTTGGTTAGGATTGTGACCTGAGTGAGGTTGTAAACAATTGTTATTACATCCCATTTAACATCTAGTAGGGACTTCCAAGGCAAGAAAAATGGTTTTGCATGCCAATTCTGGCCACTAATCGCTACTTCACCAACCCTAGTTTAGATTAGTGGAGAATGTGTTTCAAATGCAGAAGGCCCCAGGTTCAGCCTTTGGGCAAAAGGATCATGGGTAGTAGAACTGGAAAAGACCTTTGGCAGGCAGCTCCTTTCTGATGGAGCAGACCATGCTGAGCCAGATGGAGCAACAGTTTGACTTAGTACAAGAGAGCTCCATTTGTATGTGAACCTAGTGAACATTGTGCAACTGTTAGATGTAGCTCCTGCTCAACTGATTTTAGAATCTATAAATAAATATCAGAATTAAAAGGACATGTGTGAGATCACACATTGGTTAATCACACGATTGGTTACTCAACCAAATAATTAGGCCCTTACATAACCAAGTACTGTATGGTCACGTTTTCAAGCTAAACTGCGTTGTTCACATGTAGGACTGTTTGTTTATGGAGCTGTTCCCTAAACCTGCCTTCAATAGGCCTTGATATCAGTTTGTCAAAACAACAGATTTGCTCGCCAGATTGTAGCCCAGAACTAAGCGTATGAAGTTGTGACGAGTAAGATTCAGCACAGGGGCAAACTTTCCCATGCTAACTTCAAGTCATGGTAACACTGCAGTAAATTCCACCAGGAGTCCTCCCCAACAGCAGGAGTGGACTCCCAAATCCAAAATCCATCAGCACTCCTAATTATTTGCATTCTTAAGAGTAAGGCGCAATCCTAACCTGCACTGGAACAGGCAGGCAGGCTGGCCTGCGCTGTATCCAGTGCAAGTTGGGAGGCCACTGGAGTCTCCATGGGGCAAGGGCACATTTGTCCCCTTGTCCCAGGGTATGCCCCAGCCAGGGCAATGGGGCTCCTTGGATCTGAGCCTGTTGTTTAGTTAGTACGACAAGCCACAGCAGCCTGAACTGGGGCTGCACGGTCTGGGGACAGAGGTCTGGATGTGGCCTAAGGAATGCATCCAAACACCTTCCTCCTCCCCAGGTCACCCCACCTGTGTTAACTGTCAGTATTGGGCCTCAGAGCCAGTCACAGCCAGAAGGACACACCACAGAAGTGCCGGGTGGCAAATATCCCCGCTAGGCAGCAGGGAGTCTTTTCGGGGAAGGGGGAAGGCGGGGAAAGTGCAGAACTGGGCAGAGGGAGTGAAGACCAGCAGGCAGATCGGGCCTGGGAGGGTGATGGGGATGGTGGCAGAGGCTAAATAATAGGCGCAGCTCTTAGGAGATCCAGTGGGGCCAGTGGAGCTTGACATGGGGTAAGGAACTAATGTTCCCTTATCCCGAGGAGCTTCTGCCAGCTGCTCTGGCTACAGTGGCAGCAATTGTGGCTCCACTGTACTTTGTGGCAGGCCAGAGCATAAGATTGGGCTGCCCCTCTCCCAAGTAACCCAGCAGTTCTATGGCTCCATAGAGCTTTCTCAATTGCTCTGCTTTTGACTAGAGAGAGGAACCGCAATCTTAATGCACGCTGAATTAAGAACCAAAGTACCAATAGGAAAGAAATAGATCAGGACCCCAATGGGGTCGCAAAGCCTCAGTTGTGGGATTGTGGCAACTTATGGGAATGAAATGGGTTGAAGACCACTAAACTAGAGCACAACCAGGTGAGGGATCTGGTGTAATCCTTCAGTACCAGCAGACTGTATCCCAAATTTCCTCAGGTTCTTAATCAATTGTGCTAACATAGCTTTGTCTGCTGCCAGGCTTTATGGTAACTTTTTCTGCATTCTCTAAGAATATTTGGCTACAGTGAACAGTGCTGGGAGGGCATTATAAGGACAGTGACAGGGGTGGAGGAAAGGGTCCTGGGAGGAGGGTGGATCAACAGTGTGTCTCCAGTCTCATACTGTATTCATTCATTCATTCATTGGGATTGTGGCCCCCAAAAATGTTGAAGACCACTGATCTAAATAACCTCCAAGACTGAATTACTGACAAAAGTTCATTTGTATTGTTTTAAATACGCTTTCCATTTAAATAAATCATCATACCCTTTCTCCTTGTGGCTTTTATCATAAACCACAGGCTTTGGACCTTACCACATTTTCCCCGAGCTCCTTCATAGGTCCCAGGAACATCAGTGGCTACAGAACTGTTTTTAAATGGCAAGGGAGAGCACAAGCTGCAGGGGACAAATGGCAGGCAGGAGGGGTGTTTAAAAACCATTCCCCCTGCAGTCCCTCCCCCAGCCACATTCCCCATCTGGAATCCTCAGGAATACATTTGATGTACTGAACAAGCAACTAGACGAGGGAACTGCAGGGGGGGGGGAAGCAGCGTCACCTGTCATTTCTTCCCTACCAATATTGCCTTCACTTGCCACTCTGCAGATGTTCAACAGCAAATAGAGATTATGAGACCATCTTCTGTGCTGAACAACCTATTTGGCCATCCAAAAACTCCAGCTCAAAGGTGAACCCTGGAAGTACTTTGCTATTATTGCTGAACTTCCATAAATACTTTCCAATGCGTCCACATTCATGAAGAGCATGTGAGACCAGAGGAAGCATATTTTACTTCACTAAGCTGTGGCTACTTGTCCATTAAAATGATCAATGTTGCCTCTGCGTTACTGGCATCATCTGTCAGCACAGCTCATGACTCCCCCACTTCCCATCTTCTCTAGTATTTCATTATTACGAGCCCTATTTCATTACTTTTATTTCCCATATGCTATTACAAATACTTTCACAGAATGTCTTTTTTGCTCCTGCTCCAGTGTACTTGGGAAAAAAAAAATGTTTGAAGTGTTATAACAGATTTTATTCTTTCCATCCTGGAATATTTGTCAAGTCCAAGACAAATGTTTTGCAAAAGAAGGTGCTTCATCTTTTGTTCACTCTGTAAATATTCTCCTTGAAGTATACAGACAACCTCCACCACCTGGATCAGCCTACAAGGAGAACACAGTGCAGACCACGGAATGGTCTGGGAGCATCCAATGCTGCAGCATTGCTAAAGCTAAGCATATGTGGACAGGGCTAACTTTTCTGTGGGGACCATTGAGGCAGTAGAATAGCTAAGGAGGGCAGCACAGTAAGCCTTGCAGGCGCAATATAGTTATTCTTGTATCCTGCTCTTAGATGGAGCTCCTCAGTGCAGTAGCACAGCTTCTGGGGGAAGGCACAGTAAATATTGCAGGTGCTGCAATGCACCCTGTAAGCAGCTCCTCCTACTCGCCATTCTGAGAAATGATAGCAATGCGCTGTATATTGTTGCTGCCCTGAATGGTTCCGACTGCAAGTAAGAGGGGCTGCTTACACAGTGCATTGAGGCCCCTGCAATACTTACCATGCCCATTATTACTCTTATGCTACAGAAGATTCTGCAAGTTTTACCATTTTGCAGACTTCATTCTGATTCTGCTGTTATTGGGTAAGGTGCTATACAAGGCAGTGACTCTCCTCTGCCCTCTGAACAACGGAAAGCTTATTCAGTCACTTCTTTAGGGTTCTGAGAGTTCTTCTGACCACACACTTTAAAGTACATCTTTGCAACAATTACAGGTAGGAAGTTGCTTGCAGAATGGAAGATATGCTTCCAACACCACATTCTTTGGCCTTTCTTTTCTATAGTACAGTGAGCTGGAGATAACCAGCCACCTCCTGCTTGTGAAATTGGTGTTCGGGGGGAAAAAGATTCTCCTATGTGCCCTAATCAGTTAAGGAGCCTCTGCTTCTGCTCCACTCGTGCAACATGAAAAAGAGGGTTATGCGGCTGAAAAGCACAGATGAATCGACCCAATGGTCTGAAGCCACACATCACATCATTGCTGTCAAGAACATTCGTTCGTAAAAAGCATTGGAACAGTGGCATTGCTAAAGGGGTGCTGGCTGCACCAGATGATGCACACAGGTGTGGAATGACACACTTTCTGGCCAAAATTACAAAAATCTTGGTATTTTCAAATAATACCATCACGTTTTATAACATTTGATGTGGAATTTCCAGCAGAATGCAATGAAACAAACAGCGATGAAATATCTTTCTTCTATCAAAGGTTATAGCCCAAAAAGCAGGGAGAACCCAGATTCATACACAAACTCAAACTACTGCAGGTGAGAAAACTGACAGGAAGTAGATAGCAGAGAACTTCCTGTCAGCGTTCTCACAATCACTACCTGCAGTAGTTTGAGTCTATGTATATGACTCTAGGTTCTCACTGTTCTGAAGCAAAAAGTGAAAAAAAAATGTTCCCTTCTGCACAGGATTTGAGGACAAAAAGAAGAGACTTCCGTGGGCGAAGAAATTTGAGAACCGCAGGTAATTGAAATCGTGGTTACAGAGACATCTATATTTTTCATACTGTTTATTAAAGTTAGCAAGCTTATGGAAGTAAAGCAAACTGTTCCTTAATCAAGGCTTTTCGAAGAACTTTAAAAAAAGAAAGCTTGGTTCTGGGTATCCAAGGCTTTTTGAAGCAGTTTGGAAAAGCAAGCATGGTTGTGGATTGTGGGTTTCAATAAATTTGATGCTCATTCAAGGCTTTTTCAAACAACAAGCTGAGTTGTGGCTGTAGTAACACCTCACCTGCTCCCTTGATAGCCTTGATATCAGGAAGCATTTGCTTCATTGAACAACTTGGGCTTTTTCTGTATTACTTTAAGAACAAAGTTGACCATGATGTGGTTGTGCAGCAGCATGCAAACTTGTATGATCTCTGCTCTATCTAGATTTACAGTGATTGCAATCGATAAAAATGATTTACAATAGATTCAAACATAATTTTTGAATAAAAACACATAAAAACACACTTTCAGCCATTTGTATTTTTGGACAACATCAAAATTCCTCCCCCCGAAAAAAAAAGCCATTTTAGACTGCCTCTACCAATGAGGTGTTATTATGACCCAGCAGGGAACCAATAAGGTTCAGTTCTCATTAGTATGAGTCAGCTCTCATTTCCATATATCAAAGTTAATACTAGAACTTTTATTCAATTGTGTGAGTGCTAACTAGTTGGCCAATGGTTTTTTGTTGGTTGGTTGGGTGACTTGTACTGTTATATATTAAAATAAAGTTAATGGGGGGGGACACCAACCCTAGTGATAACACTGCTTTAGGTTGTGCATACAATATTGTAATTTATTCTCTACGGTTTGGTTCTGGAGGAGGTCCATCATGGGGCGATGACATGCTGACCTCCGGCACCAGGTGACGCAAACCCTAGTGAATCCACTGCATTGTAACAATCTGAATCAGGGAAAAGATTGCTCTGGGTACTGGGAGCAATTACTTCCTTCTTATCAGAAAGATATGGCAAGGGGAAGACCAAACTGGCCCTAGACACGGGTGATATGAGAGAAAAAAAAGGCAATAGCAGGGGCTGGCTTCCTTCCCTCCCCTGTCACCAGAAAGAATTCTGCTCCAGTGCACAGTTGCTCTTGACTGCAGTCATGAGAGGAAGATCATGCTGGTTTCTGCCACTGGCTTCTAGGAAGTAATACTAACTCTACCCTAATAAGGACACCATCAAGGGAAGATCAGACTGGCCCCAACAGGATGTAAATGCTCTTAACTCACGTATTTCGTTTTTGTCAAATCTCCCTCCTCTGTCTTTTCCATCCCACTTCCCTTCCCTCTAACTGTTTTGTTTGTAAGCCTAAGGACAAAGCCTGGGCCTTATTTTGATTTATGTGCAGCTAGCTGGAGCAGGCGCTCTAGAAATAAATAATAGTACAAAAGGTATGACCTCCCAGAACAATACCAACAAAGGATGCCAGTTCTATTTGCATGACTTCATGCAAATGCTGACTTAAGTGTACCACCATTGCTCGCCATTCTCTAGCAGCCCTTGGCAGTGGTGACTCAGCCCACAGAACCAAACCGCCTCTCTTTGAGGAAAAAAAAAGACTTTTCCTCTCTCAGAAACCATGTAGGCTCTTTCTCTCGTTCACCCTCACTCTAGGTATACGCAGAAGGAATGTGAGAAGTCTCCGTGCTGAGTTTCTATATCTACAGGCTGTGCCAATGTCAGATTGCAGAGGGCTGAGGCCAACTCCCTGCACTGCCCCCCCCCCAATGTCTCCCCTAATGGTGTATTGGGAGCTACCACTATCACTGGCACCGAGGGTTCAGGAGATGACCTGATCAGGTAGGCCTCTAAAGACCATCAATCAGTGTCTGACCTGGCCAATCCACAACATCCCTCCATCTGTTTGCCACACTTTCCATGAAGCGGAAGCAGAGTAAGTCCTGCTCCCGGGTTTGGCTCATATAAATTTTGTACATGAAGCTTTTTCTTGTGGAAATAACTGGTGTAAAAAACCACCTGCTAAATTGCTTGAAGAAGAAATAGGAGGGGATTTCTATAATCCTGTGTTAAACAAAAGGGCTAAATTCAGTATCAGTCATATCCACCAGACAAATCATGAGGAAGAAATAGCCAGAACATGACCTATATAAGTGAAACGAAGTAGGTAGGCCTCATGTTCCTCCCCCTCCCAGAGCAGAGAAGGCACCTCCAAGAAGAGGCTGTGTGTACGATCCCCATTCTCCCAAAGGCCCTAGAGCAGGGGTGTCAAACTTATTTCATACAGCAGGCCCAATATCATTCATGATGCTTCTGAGGGCTGGAAATGATCGCATTAAGCAAGAACAGAGTACATTAAGCGGGTGATGACCACACTTAGATACTCATTAGCTACAAATGACAGAAGAGAAAATATGCATATCTTGACCATATTTTCAAGGTTTGTGACAGCCCAATTATCACACAGGATGCCCTTTCAGTAGCACTGTTTCTGCCAAGGTGTCTCTTCACAGCTCAGCAGCTGAGATGTGCTCTGCAAAGTGACACCTCAGCAGAAGCGGTGCTGCTGAAGGAATGGCAAGCTTGATAATTGGGGTCTCCCTGTGCTACAGCAGCTTCTCTCTTTCGCTTCTTGGTCTGCCTCTTCCCACATGCCATTCCTCACCTTCTGAGACCTCCTTCCATATCTCTCTCTCTCTCTCTCTCTCTCTCTCTCTCTCTCTCCCTCTCCCTCTCCCTCTCCCTCTCCCTCTCTCTCCCCCTCTCTCCCTCCCTCCCTCTCTCTCTCTCTCTCTCTCTCTCCCTCCCTCCCTCCCTCCCTCCCTCTGAGTGCCTTGGCAGAAGCAGTGCTGCTAAAAGGGTGGCATGGAAGATTCCGATTTTGTTGCGGGCTGCGCTTCGGCATTGAACACCTCAGCAGAGCTGCTAAAAGGTGTAGTGGCCCGAATAATAACTGAGCTCTCTCAGCACTGCCCTTTCAGCAGGGCCGCTTCTGAAGATGTGTCAGTTTGTGGCTTAGCAGCTGAGAGCAGTTGATAATGGTGCTGGGAGAGCTCAATTATCACAGGTGCTGGATAAGGAGCTTCGGAGGGATGGAAATGTTTTGACACACCTGCTTTAGAGCAGGGGTAGCCAGACTCTGGCCC
>JAJKFI010000037.1:6890422-6902745 GCA_029204185.1 Lerista edwardsae
ATCATCATCATCATCATCATCATCATCATCATCATCATCATCATCATCATCATCATCATCATCATCTGTGGTCTTGTTTTTGGATGGGAGACAATGTCAAGCTGAGGCAAGCTGCTGTACTTGTTGTGGAAGGACGGAGTCGCTGTTGAGCTGATTTGTCCCCTCAATTGCAGGGGAGTGTGTGAAAAGGCCAGCTGGCCAAAGCACAGAGTACAACCTTGAGGACCTGCCTAGGCTGGACTTACAATTGCCTGTTGAAGCCCAATAGCACACAACCAGGGGAAAGAACCACACTGTGAAGGCTAGGATTCGGTGAACCACAGAATATTTGTAAAAACCCCATTGAAAAAGAGAACTAGTGGTTTAGACTAGCCTGCCCATGTAAGTCACCTAGGGCATTTGCTTCAGCATGGGAAAAGCAGGGTATAAATTCTTCAAATAAATAAAAGACATTGACCCTTATTATGGCATTTATATCTTTCTCCAAGGATTTCAGGGCAACATGCACAATTCTTCCCAAACTGCCTCACTTTATTATCCAAGCATTTATAACTTGCTTTTTTTATCTTGCTCAAAAGTAGACATCAGAGCATCTTATAACATTTTAAAATAAGCATAAGGTGGCCATAAAGTCCTTATGCATGAGATTGTGTGGATTTGACTGAAGCAATTCAAGCCTGTATATGGACTTGTATAGGAACTGTATAAGTGGTCCCTATTTATCTACTCACATTTTTACATGCTTTTGAATTGCTAGGTTGGCAGGAGCTGGGACAAGTGATGGGAGCTCATTCAGTCGCATGGTCTCGAACTGCCAACCTTCCAGTCAGCAAGCTCACAGCTCAGCAGTTTAACCTGCTGCGCCACTACATCCCTCATTTTGTTTTTAATTCAGTGCTTGCTTTTACATAATGTTTTGTCCTAATCTTGTAGGCATGTTTCACGGCTGTTAAACTGCTGCAGTCCAACAATGCCAGTTATCATTCCAGGAGTGTCATTTTATTATGTCACAATAAAGGCACTTCCTGCTTGATGATGTCACTTCCAGGTTAATAACATCACTTTTGGCGGGTCCCAACACAAGTACATTATAAAAAGTGGGTTGTTGTTGTTCAGTCACTAAGTCATGTCCGACTCTTCGCAACCCCATGAACCACAGCACGCCAGGCCTCCCTGTCCTCCACCAGCTTCCAGAGTTCGCCCAATTCCATGTTCATTGCTTCGGTGACCCTATCTAACCATCTCATCCTCTGCCGCCCCCTTCTCCTTTTGCCTTCAATCTTTCCCAGCATGAGGGACTTTTCTAAAGAGTCCTCTCATCTCATGAGGTGACCAAAGTATTTGAGCTTCAGCTTCAGGATTTGTACTGGTCTAAAATGTTTGAGAACCACTGCCCTAGACCAAACTGTGAGCTGTGGCTCACTAGGGAGACATGGAAACCTCACAAAAAAAAAACCCTGCCACCCCATACACTGTATACTAGGTTTGTAGCCCTAATGGGGAGCCATGGCCAATGGCCCAATGGGTCAAAGGAGACAACAATCAAAACCACTGCCCTAGACTAACAGTATGCTCAGGTTCTCTTTACCTAAAAAAAACTTCATATACACAGCAAAATGGGCTAAGAACACATTTCCCACAAAAGTAGCATATCACAATTTGGGAAAAGCAGAAGGTACATAGTGGGAAGGCAGTGCTTAACTCATGAACAGCTACACAATAGGTTTAATCCAGGTAAGCCAATTAGATTTAAAGTCTGAACTGTAGTCAAATTACAGCATTCACTACAAAAACAAGGATTCTTGAGACGTCCAAGCCTAAAATCATGAGATGAAAAAGTGCACAAACTGAAAAAAAGACATCACTATGTTATCCAATATTGCTTTTCATATACTGTATATTTTTTGTACACCTTCAACATGGTTCCTATCATTTCTGTATGACGCAGCATCAGATTTTCTCCTCCTTTCCTCTAAAACAGTGGTTCTTAAACTTTTTCGCACCAGGACCCACTTTTAAAATGACAGTCAGCTTGGGACTCACCATAAGTGATATCATGGCTGGAAGTGCCATCATTGTGACACCAGAGCCTGCTGATTTCCTGAGAATGCAGCAATAAGTCAGGTTATTTCTCAGTCATTTTCCAATAGCAAAGTGAATCAGAAAGAAAAAAAAAAGCTCATTTACAACCTTGACACAAGCAAAACAACCATACAGCCCCTCCCGCTTTCCAGGATCCCATCTTCCCATATTTTCAATATGGCTGCTCTAGCTGCTTTGCGACCCACCTGAAATTGGCTTGTGACCCACTGGTGGGTCCCAACCCAGTTTGAGAACCACTGCTCTACAACACTACTGATGACATTTGTTATACAGAAATGTCACTTAAACAGTAAATATTTCACTCTGAAAATTTGCTTGAAATTCGCTAGTTTTTCACAATGAACCTCACTGAGTCACCCATATGGTACACCAGTAATATGTCTGTTCAGTAAAACTGGTATTTGCGAGTAGCACATTAACCTACTAACCTTTCTTTGCACAAAGGACAATCAGTCATCACACTGATGTAAAAGGAATAAAAGTCAAGCATGCAAGAACAAAAGAGCAGTACTCCGCTCAAATATGGCACTAACATGTCTGATATCAGAGCACAATGAAACCAACAAGCAAGCACAGAAAGAACAAACAAAGATGAAATTTACACTGCGGAACAACTTTTACATCATTTGCGTCTGAAAATTTGCTAGCAAATATTGACAGAATTGACCATACTGAACAAATGATTTCACAACAAAGGTATTGCAAATTGGAACTGCTATATTAACTACAGTATTTTTAACCATATAAATCAAGCAAAAAAGTAAGTTGCATCACAACATGTCATCTTGAAACTTAATTCCACCGTGTTCACTCCATGCCCAAGATTACAGCCTGGGTAGCAGACGCATGCTGTGATTATGAGAATGTGGGTCAGCCACACAGCTATGAAGCAGAAAAAGGGTGGGAGCAGTATGCTAAATCTTTACTCTCATCGACACATGTGGCCCCTACAATCCCACTCTTTCTCTAGGACCATGTTTTTGTGGCTAGACACTAAGACTGAAAGAAAGTCCAGTCAGGGAAAACACAACTAGAGATGACAGTTTCAGGGCAAAAGAGTTGTGCAGGGGAACAATTCAGCACCCTCTCCCTTCTGTCACTCCTCCACTTTACATCGTCTGCCTTAGGGCATGATGTTTAAAGATCCAGGTCATTCCACAGTAACAGCTGGTTAGAGCCTTACAGTACAATCCTATACAACAGGGCTTGCCAAACCCTGGCCCACGAGCTGGATCCAGTGTTCGCCCAAATCCTTTCCCTCTTGGAGCAGCATGTACCATTCCGCTGCTCTGTCGCTGCATTCTTCACCCAATCTGGCCATAGGGACGCTCTGGGCGGTTGCGTCTATGATGACATTCTGGTGCAAAGCCTACTGGGAGGTCGGGCCAGAGATGTGATTGTCCAGAGCATCCCAATTCCCAGATCGGATGAAGAATGCAGCAACAGAGCAGCAGAATGGTACATGCTGCTCGGGATGGGGAGGGGTTTTTCACTGCACAGCAGACTGCTGCTAAACAATATACATTATACAGAAGTGAATCCCATTGAGTTCAATGGAAGTTATGCCCAGAAAGTGTTGATAGGACTGCAGCCTTCGTTACTCACTGTTTTAACATCAGTGCAGCCAAATCTTATGCCTCTTTACTTGGAGGTTAGTTTTAGAGCCCAATCCTACGCTGGCACCTGCCAGTGGGACAGGTACGCATGTGGTTGCAAACGTGCCATAAAGCACATTGTGGCTGTGTAGAGGCAGTGCCGTCAGCGGCCTCCGCTGGAGCTGGGGATGCACCCATCAAGCTGGGTAAGCACCACCAAGTGGCAGGGAAAGGGTAGAGGAAGAGGTGGCTCAGGCCCAAGAGGGGGGCTGTGGTGGTATCCACCATATCCCAACTCCCATCCTGAGTCTGAAAGGCCTCAGAGCTATTCATTTCTGTGCCAGCATTTGAGCTGGTTCAGATCTGCGAAACCCATTGAGCAAGCTAGAGCTCAAAAAGAGGCAAGAGCTCTAATGTTCCCTTACTATACCTCAAGGAGGCCTCCAGCTGCCTCCCTGCCCCCATGGAATACAGCGGCAGCCCTTTCTGCACCACTGTATTGTGGGACAGCAGCCTGGTTAGGATTGGGCTGCACATAAATTCAGTAGAACTTACTCCCAAGCAAGTATGCACAAGACTGCCACCTCAGTAAGACATGACTACAAAACGGGACCATTACAGAGACAGAGAAAGCTGCTTACAAAGTGCCTTCATCTCTCAGGGAAGACAATGGGATGATTGGAGGACACCAAGTACATCTCATGAATCTCTCCTCAATCTGGCACTAGCAGTTGCACGTAATTTCCACTGGCGATCATTTTAGAGCAATCATCCATGCTTTTCAGATGGGAAAAAAAGAGAAATAACAGCCTGAACGCACTGAGGAAGGTAAAATACCTAGTCTGAAGGAAGAACCAAAGAGAAACATGCTTTTAAAAAAATCATTGAAGGAACAACCCCAGTTGCAAGTTATTTCTTAGCATGTGTGTATTATTTTTCTAAAATTAAAAATGCACACACACACACACACACACACACACACACACACACACACAGAGAGAGAGAGAGAGAGAGAGAGAGAGAGAGAGAGAGAGAATGAATCATGGTATTTCTACAAAACACTGAAGGTTGATAAAGCAGCCAATTGCCATGGCTCTAATACAGTATTTTAAAAATGAAAATGGTTTCTTTAATCACAATGTGCTTCACAGCAACAATGACTTTTCTTAGCAACCAGCTGCATAGTACAGAAGCTAGACTGAATTTTAGAATTTTTGTTGTATTTATTAATACAGAAAAACAGATGAGAACAAGGATAATTACCTAAATAGGGTACACACACATAGGCGCACCACTGTATTCTCTTGGTTTCTCACACCATTTTCTTAAGCAAGTGAAGTGGGGGGGGAGCATAAGGGGAAGGTGTGGGCTGCATTAATTAGCTGGGGTGACAGTTTCAGTGCATCAGGTTAGCAGACCTGAACATAGACTCAGGAGGGAGAAGCAAAAGATACCATCCTTTGGTTTTGGGATCAGGGTAGGAATTTTTGTTGCCTCTTGAAAAACCAATGTTTCTTTTTCTCCTGATTCAAAAACTGAAAACATTTTGAAACCAGAGCTGCAAGGTCTTTGTTCCCAGAAGCATGAAATGAAACACTGGGAACCCCCCCCCCCCAAATCACCGCTGGTTCCAGAGAAATGAACTGTTGACACCTCATTGGCCACACAAGGTCAGCACTTGCATTCCTGGATTCAGCAGACCCCTTCTCACCTTCATTGCCTTAGCTGTGCTCATGGGAGTGGGAACATGAGCTGCATAGGGCTCCTTAAATGTGTGTAAGTAAAGTGGGTTTATTAGTGTGTATGTGAGTGAGAGAGAGCATGCAACCGTGTGCAAGAAATATGGATGATGGTAAATTTGTGCATCAGGGAAAGAGAAAGAAAAAGTGTATGTGTGTGCACATGTGGCTATGTGCATGCAGTAATAAATTTGCACCTAATACAAGAGGTGTTAGTGTTTCAGCCTAGCTGAAAGTCACTCTCTGAACTGGAAATCAGACATTTGGGGGGCAGCCACATTACTGGAGGAATCCCAGTAAACTCAGTGGGACTTACTTCTGAACCAACAGGCATGATATCAGGTTGTAACTAATGGAACAGGCACTTTATTAGTTAGGTGTGGAAAGTACACTGCACATTAAAGCACTCTACTGTTATTAAGAGCATATTACAGATCTCAGGGCTCCACTCTGGCTCTGAAAGCAGAATGCCTTGAATGGTGCTCTGGAACCTGGTTTAAAGTCCCTGTTCATACAAGGCCATTGAAAATCCTTTCTCTCATTCTATTTTGCCTGCATTACATGCTTCTTGGATAAAAAGTGGCTATGGGGTAACCTGTCCCGATTCCTTAACAAAAGGCAAGGGGGGGAATCTAAATGGATCTAACAAGATAGAGTGTGCATATAGAAGAAGAGACAGCATTCTTATCACCATAGCTGTAGTCCTATGTACGTTTACTTGGAAGTAAGTCCTAATTACTGAGTAAGCATGTAGAGGATCGGGCTGCATGTGAGCGAAAGGGAGCATGTACATAAAGAGAAGATGATTTAAAGGAGAGAGAGAAACGTTTGACAGCCAAGCAAAGATGGGGCCGGTGATTGGGCTTGTAAGCATGGAGGGGAAGGTGTGGATTAGCAAAGGGAGGGGGGAGGTGACTCGTCAAGGAGTCCATGTGGCGTGCCCAGATGGGCGACTGGGTGGGAGAGAAAGAGAACGAGATGGTGAAAGTGCGAGAGAACGAGAGTCAGCGACGGACTTCTTGTGATCGTGAGGAAGAAGGAAGGATGCTCAGCGTGGGCAGCAGGGGTGCTGCGGGGCCGGCAGTTCACCACCCACCCCCACACTTAGCCAGCCCAGCCCAGCCCAGCCCGCCGATCCTGCAGCTTACCTGAGCAGTTGCTGCCCGTCTTCCCTTTCCCTGCGCAATCGGCGGCGGACGCGGCGGGGGACAACGGGTTGGACGTCCGGGCAGGGGCAACAGCGCAGAGGGCCACCGCCAGCGCCACGAGCGCGGCGCTGCTGCAGCCGGGCGAGGCCCGGGGCCGGGCGGTGACCGCCATGGCGAGGGCTTGCAAGGGGGGGCTGCAGGCCCTTCTGGGTATCAACGGGCACCGCCCGGAGGAGTGCGGACGCCCCGGCCTGGCTGCCAGCCGGCCCTCTGCATCCCGAGCCGCCCCCTTCCTCCTGGAATTCGCCTCTCGTTGCCCGGCTCCCTGAAACGCCGGCTGGGACCGCGCTGCCTCCCCGCGCCCCTTTGTGCGCCGCTGCCGTCGTTTATGATGCTGCTGCTGCTACCGCTCTGGCTACAACAAAGGGAAGGGAGGGGGAGAGGGAGTCAGAGGGAGGGGGAGAGCAAAGGAGGGAGTGGGGTCCACGTGATGCCGCTGCCGCCAGCCTCCTCCCCCGGGACCGGGACGGGGTGGGGGGTCCGACGCCGGGCCGCCACGCCCCCCTCCTCCCGAGTGCCGCCAGCGCCGGCGCATCGTTCCTCCACCGACCGGGCACCTCTCCAAGAAGCGCGCCTGTCCTGGGCTGGCACTGAATGGTGATTGTCTCCCCAAAGAAAGGGGAGGCGTGGGTCAGTCCTAATCGGGCCAGTGGGGCTCTACTCCACGGCAAGCCGCGTTCCTCAGAAAACTCCACCGCGATTCTGAACGCATTTGGGGAGGAAGCAAGAGCGTTTCCTTCCGCTAAGTGACCTGATCCGCCCGCGGTGGAAGAAAGTACGCACTGGCCTGCCACGGAGTTTTCTCTCAGTAGTCTGTGCGTGTTTTGTTGTTTTTCCTGTTTTCAATGCTGTGCTGGTATACTGGGGAGTAAACCCCATTGAACTGTGGGACTGACTGACCGAACAAACAGGCATAGGGTTGTACTGCATGGCTGTACTTCTAAATAGGCTTACTATACTAGGAAATAAGTCCCAGCGAACTCAAAGTGACTTGTTATTTCCAAGGAAACATGTTCAGGATTCCACTGTGAATGTATATAACCTAATCCCTGATTTGACACAGGAAAAATGGCTGTGGGCAAGGGAGCAGTTACTGATGGGGCCTACCATTCTCTGCTTGGATCAGAAGGGGACAAAAAGGCCTAAACTGTGGAGAAACAACAGTAAAATGTGAACCTGCATCCCGGCCATTATCCATTTTGGATAATTAGTTAAGTACCATGATTTCAGAGAGGGTTTAAGCATACTTTGACCCTGAATTTGTGGCCAGTAAAACTTGGCTTCAGAATATGGTACATATTGGCAGATACCAGTAATGGGCAGAAGACCGAATATGAAAGCATTTGTTTTAGGTAGGGAGTGTTTTCAGCACGCTACCATATTTTAATCACACGTGACTGAGCTGTGCTTTTTAATTCAGGTCTCCTTGATTCAGCTGTAGTGACTTTCCCACCCTGGTGAATGATTATTAGGAGAGGGACAAGATGGATGCAGCCAGTGATGTCATGCGGGGGTACGCGAGTACCGGTTCCTAGGATTATGGCTGGCCCCGCCCATTTGCCCGCCCACTCGTCGACTCTGCCCCCTGCAACGTTTGAATTTCCTGCACGTTTGAGTTGCCTGTATGTTCTCAGAGCCAGGCATGCAGGCAGCGAGCGGAGCCTTGCCTTGCCTTGCCACTGAAAAATGAGCTGCTCTGGGGTTTTGGGTCACTTTAACATGATGCCAGGCCTCCTTAACATGTTCTGGGGGTGCTGTGGAATACTGTTGCAACTGTTGGGTCAGTTTAAAATCGTCTGAGTCCTCAAAAAGGGCTTTTTTCATGTCACTTCCTGCCATGACATCACTTCCGGCTTATGACGTCACTTCCGGTGGGCAGGTCCCAACACGTGCCAATCAAAAGTGAGTACCTGTTCTTAAATCATTTAGATGACACCACTGGATGCAGCACTCTCTTCATTCATCCAAAAAAGAAAGCACAGCCATGGGCCTCTCTTGCTTCATTATCACAAACAACAGCCCACAGGTAGCTGCCCGCCTGCTATGTGTGTGGGATGAAAGCTGCCATGAGAAACATGGGAAAAATCATGCTGAGTCAGACCATTGGTCCTCACTCAGTTTTGTAGTCAGTGACTCTTAGGGTTTCCAGCAGGAATTTTTTTTCTGCCCCACCTGGGCTGAACTGGGGACCTTCTGCATGCAAAACATCTAGTGATGCAGCCTTCCCGGAACTGAAAGTTTTAAAGCAAATCAAACATCTACTGATTTTTTTTAGAGGTCCAGTCTTATCTCTGGAGTGACCTTTGGATTTGCACCTGACTTGCTCAAACTTTATAGGAACACTAGCCTTTTGTTACCCGCCGTTACCCGGGTAACAAATTATCCCAAGCTTCTATCAGATAGGAATAGGAATGAATTCTATCTATAGTGTCAAAGCGAAGTAATTTTATGTACAGGTCATTAAAAGTATAAGTGCAGTATAAAAAGTATAAAGTAAAATCTTTTACAAATTCACTATAACATTAATTTAACGCAAAACTTGATTATAAACAACATTTTAGTTTCACCTCCAGGAGCAAAAATAAATAAATTCTTGGGTGAACCCACCCTTGAGCAAGCAACATAGAGTTGTCCATGGGAGAAATATGGTGATCTCAAATCCACGCCGCAGTACGTAATCGAGTGCCCCTGTGATTCGTTGACACGTACCGAGTTATGTGTACCGAGGTTGTTGCGCGCACGCACACACACGTACACACACGTACACACACATTCTCTTTTATATAGATAGGAAGCTGCTTTAGGCTGCAATCCTAGCCACACGTACCTGGGAGTAAGCCTTATTTAATATAATGGGGCTTACTTCTGTGTAGACATGCATAGGCTTGGGCTGAAATATGAACTGTTGGGCCATGTTGCTTTGTATTGTGTTTACTGAGGGTGCAATCCTGACCTGGAGTTAGGCTGGCACAGTTAGGCCAGCAAAGTTTGGCCAGCCCAAGGACCACTATAAAGTATGTTTGGGCCACTCTTGGAGTGAGAGAGGCCAGTTCACAAATGTGCATGATCCTCCCTGATTCCGGGAGTGGTCAAAACGAGCTTTACAGTGGCTCTTGTGCCAGCTAAACTTCGCTGGCCTAACTGTGCTGCCTAACTCCAGGTTAGGATTTCACTGACAGTGCTTTCCAGAGTTTTATCCAAGCCTACTAGAGATGCCAGGGATTGAACCTGAACTGTCTGCACACATTGCTCTTCTACTGACTTATGACTTTTTCTTTGATTTAAAAAGTATTGCAATATAGTTCAAGAACTCCAGGATATGCATCCCTAAGCATTTGTGCATACGACACCACTACAGTATATGGAATATATAAGGATCATTGTGTGAGAAATGTAGATGTTGCTGTCTTTTTTTCTCACCTGGTGGGTTAAGGTTTTGTGCTTGATGACAATTTATATGTGAAGCTTTCTAGCTTCACAAAAATTGTATGTATGAAAAACAGCTCTATGAATGTTTAGTTTGCTAATGCTTTATCATCTATAGTATAAAGAAGAGCGTGGATGTGGGTGTATGTATGTATGTATGTTTCGCATAGGCTCCGCAACGCCTGGAGCGATCGGCATGAAACTCAGCACGCATACACCTTGTGGCCTGGCAACAAACACTGCGGGGATTGGGGCCCCCTAGCACCCCCGGGGGTGGGGGTACGCAGGGGTCCCCGCTTGAAAACGGTCAAAAACGCCCAAAATCGGCGTCAAATCTGTAGTTTCCAGGGTCGCCAGGGCAAGTGGCGATGGTCCCGACGCCATTGGAGTCCGGGTTCAGCCCCCCCCCTCGGCATGGGGGGGCGAGAAGGGGTGCGAGACAAAACTTCCACCATGCCCTGCTGGAACGCCTGGACCGATTGGCACCAAACTCGGCATGCGGGAGCCTAGCGGCCTGGCCACAAACAATGCAGGCGTCGGGGCCCCCTAGTGCCCCCGGGGGCAGGGGTGCACAGGGGGCCCCACATGAAAATGGCCAAAATCGGCGTCGAGTCCATAGTTTCCAGGGTTGCCGAGATGAGCGGCGACACTCCTGATGCCACTGGAGTCCGGATTCGGGGCCCTCTCGGCATGGGGGGCCAGAAGGGGTGCGAAACAAAACATCCGCCATGCCATGCTGGAATGCTTGGAGCAACGCGCACCAAACCCGGCACGCGCGTGCCTTGCGGCCTGGCGACAAACACTGCGGGGGTCAGGCCCCCCCAGCGCCCCCAGGGGTGGGGGTGCACAGGGGGCCCCACATGAAAATGGCCGAAATTGGCGTCGAGTCCGTAGTTTTCGGGGTCGCCGAGACGAGCAGCGAAGCTCTCGACACAGTTGGAGTCCAGGTTTGGGCCCCCCTCGGCGTGGGGGGCAAGAAGGGGTGCAAAACAAAAGGTCCACCAGGCCCTGCTGGCACGCCTGTACCGATTGACATGAAATTTGGCACGCATACACCTTGCGGCCTGGCGACACTGCAGGGGTCAGACCCCCTTGGCACCCCCGGGGGTGGGGGTACGCAGGGGTCTCTGCGTGAAAATGGTCGAAAACGGCCGAAATTGTGTCGAATCCATAGTTTCCGGGGTCACCAGGGCGAGCGGCGACACCCCCGACGCCGTTGAAGTCTGGGTTCGGGCCCCCCTCAGCGTGGGGGGCAAGAAGGGGTGCAAAACTCATAAACTCTGGAAGATCATTTTGTTACCCGGGCAACGCCGGGTAACAAAAAGCTAGTAAGGTTATAAAATAAAATCTACCTACTTTGCCTGCAGTCCACAAATCATTTAGTCCAGAATAGTCCCATAACATTCTATTGGATTATATCAGAGTAAATGTTTTAAAGTAAAGAATAACTGATGGTCATTCTTTTGTGAATCAAATTAGTACACACCAGTCTCCTATGCATCTTTTTTTCAAAGTCCCACTGAGTTCAATAAGACTTACATCCAAGTAAGTGTATTTTAGGATTGCATGCTTACAAAAGTGCATACATTTAGTCCCCACTGAAGTTACTGAGTAAATTGCACAGGGTCATGCTGCATATCTTTTTTATTATTGTTATTCTCTGTAGGCTATGGGCCTATTGCAAACCATCAATTTCCATTCCACGTTTTCTGATTTATTTGGACATAAACAATATTTCCGCAAATACATCGACCAAATAATTCACTTTGATCCATACAGAAATTAGATTTGGATCTTTTGTAGACTGAGCCAGGGGTAGCCCATCCATTAGGTGAGGTACCATGAGTTGCATCTGTGGCAGATTGCAGGGGCGGAGGTGAGAGGGCAGTCGATCAGGGTACCTTTCATCCCAGCACTGCCCCTCCCTTCAGTTTACCACAGATGCAACCCACATTGAAAGTTTTCTAGCACACTAAAACAGAACATGGATCACCCACCTCCTTACCTTGATCCAGGCTCAATTTATTCCAATATGGTAGCGCAAGGACTTACAGTTTGATTGTCAGGGACCAGACAAATGAAGAAGCTCCTTCATTCATGCGGTCCTTTTAAACAAAACCAGAAGTTCTGCACTTCTGCAGTTGAAGAAACCACATCAGAACGGTGGTAAGTGGCTTTTTTTTTTTTTTTTGTAGTTGTGCAGAGGTGGCTGACCCCAAGCAGCATGGGATGTCATTGTGGGTTGCGCTTCT
>JAJKFI010000037.1:6910617-7007201 GCA_029204185.1 Lerista edwardsae
AATAATAATAATAATAATAATAATAATAATAATAATAATAATAATAATAATAATAATAATAATAATAATAATGCATATTCCAAATTAAGCTTCTCACCAAACACAGCATTAGTCTAATTAATCAGGTTCTTGAAAACCCTCTAAAGAGAACACATAAAAGGAATTCCAAACAAGTGGCATTTATGTGCCAATGAGGGCACAATCCTAACAAACTTTCCAGCACTTGGATAAGGGAAATAAAGTTCTTGGGTAAGGGAACAAACATTCCCTTACCTTGAGGAGGCTTCCTTGACTGCCCCCCCCCAATTGAGCACAATGCAGCACATACCCCATTGGGCACAGCCAGTGGTGTCATCTAAATGATTTAACAACAGGTACTCACTTTTGATTGGCACATGTCGGGACCCGCCCACCGGAAGTGATGTCATAAGCCGGAAGTGATGTCGTGGCAGGAAGGGACATGAAAAAAGCCCTTTTTGAGGACTCAGACGATTTTAAACTGACCCAACAGTTGTAATAGTATTCCACAGCACCCCCAGAACACATTAAGGAGGCCTGGCATCATGTTAAAGTGACCAACAGTTCCAAAACCCCAGAGCAGCTCATTTTTCAGTGGCAAGGCAAGGCAAGGCTCCACTCGCTGCCTGCCTGCCTGCCTGCCTCTGAGAATGTGCAGGCAACTCAAACGTGCAGGAAATTCAAATGTTGCAGGGGGCGGAGTCAACGAGTGGGTGGGCGAATGGGCAGGGCCAACTGTAATCCTAGAAACCGGTACTCGCGTACCCCCGCATACCCCCTGCATGACATCACTGGGCACAGCTATGTCAGTGCTGGAAAGTTAGTTGGGATTGTGCTGTAAGAAAAGAAAAGGATTTGATTCCCAATTGATTGTGCCCAGGTAATGGATTGTGTCTATGCAATGTTATTTTAATATTGTATTTCCCCTCTGTCTTTACATGTAATATTACACTTTCAGAGCATTTGTTCTGAAATAATTGCGACAGTTTGTGAATACCATAGACACAATCCAGCCAAAGTTACTTGTTTTGAAGTCCCTTTTAATTCGGTGAAAGATATTTAAACCTCAAAGTCGGCATGAGTGATTGTTGGTAGTAAACAGAAAGTGAGCAGTATCATCCCCAGCCAATCATATTTACCTCAGTCTTGCCTGGATTCTTGTCTGGCACTGGGAATATTGATCCAGTTCTGTTCTCACAGAACTGGAGGGCACTGAGGACTCTGACTGGAAGGCCCCAACAGTAAAGTGGAGTGCCCCAAGGATCTGTCTATGGGCCGGTGCTTTCCAACTTGTTCATAAATGACCTGGAGACAGGCATAAGCAGCGAGGTGGCCAAGTTAGCGGATGACACAAAACTTTTCCATGTGGCGAAAACCAGAAGGGATTGTGAAGAGCTCCAGAACGATCTCTCCAAATTGGGGGAATGGGCAGCAAAATGGCAGATGTGTTTTAACATAGACAAGTGTAAAGTGATGCACATGGGGCAAAAAATAAAAACTTGACATATAGGCTAATCGGTTCTGAGCCGTCTGTGACAGCTCAGGAGAAAGATCTTGGGGTGCTGGTGGACAATGAAGGTATCAACCCAGTGTGCGACAGCAATTAAGAAGGCCAATTCTATGCTTGGGTAATTAAAAAAGGGGTTGAGAATAAAACAGCCAATATTATTATGCCATTGTACAAATCGATGGTAAGACTACATCTAGAGTATTGCATATAGTTCTGGTCACCACATCTCAAAAAGGACATAGTGGAGCTGGAAAAGATGCAGACGAGAGCGACAAAAATGATTATGGGCAGTGGTGCCAACTTACCTTTTCAGTCATGGGTGCCCATGGCCATGCCCCTGACGTTGATGTGGCCACCCCCGATGTTGACATGGCCACGCCCCCTGTCATCTCCCGAGCCCGGGAGGTGCTGTCACAAACCGCAATTTGTGGGCTCGGGAGGGGGTCTGCCGGCTTGACAGCTGCTAAATAGCAGGCGCAGAGTCGAGGAAGCAGCATGGCCAAATCAGGGCCATGTGACCTGGGGACAGAGCCTTGGATGTGGCGTACCAGTCGCATCCCAACCCCAACCCCTTCCCCAGGTTGGCATGCCTTCCAGCACGCCCACCCCACCCAGTTCCTCCCTCCTCCCAGAACCACCCTTGCACCAGCCGAGTTCAGCGCAGCCTTGTGCCAGCACTCTTGGGACGACACTACTGCTACATCAGCCCAAGAGCCATAGCTTGGACATGGGGGTCCAAACATACTTAGGGTGTCCCTTGGGCTAGCCAAGCTTTGCTGGCCTAACTGTGCCAGCCTAACACCAGGTTAGGATTGCGCCCTCAGAAACAAATAAAAAGATTCATGTTAAAATAAATAAAAGAATAAGGAAATGCAAAATTTTGCAGTAAGTTGTGTTCAAGATCACTTTGTCCTGGGATAAAAGAAATAGCTCTATATAGAATGAATCAGAAAGCATCTTCCTCCTGTTGGTAATGACAGCTCTTCAGGGGAGTGGATGAATCCTTCACAGTTCTTTGCAAAATCTGTCAAAAATGTAGTTTCCAGTCTCTGATAAAGTCTACAGTAAAGAAAATGACAGTAATAGAAAAGCTTGTCATTATGATAGGAATATGAGAGAAGAATGCACTGAAGAAGAAATGTGTTCTTTTTAATTCCCAGCTCCCAAAATGGTGTGAAAGTTCGGGGTTTTTAAGCATTGTGACATTACACATAGTTATCCTGGACTGAAATAAGTAATTACTTTCCTTGGAAAATAGGAATAAAGATGAAGATATGGAAATATATTTAATATTTGTCATTTTGTTCAAGAACCTAATCCAGATATTTCAGTTGATGTTCCTACATTTTATAAACTAACATGCGCTAGTATTGTATTATTCGCTTGCTATCTACTATAAACATATGATATGCAAAAATGTCTTTTTCAATAGAGTCAAATTGAAGAAATTACTATTTGAAGATCCAAATAGTAATTGGATTTCTCATGGGGAAGCAATCTGGAACAGGATTGTAGTGGGAAGTGATGTTAATTCCTGTCCCCTTGTA
The DNA here is from genome assembly GCA_029204185.1 of Lerista edwardsae. Lineage (NCBI taxonomy): Eukaryota > Metazoa > Chordata > Lepidosauria > Squamata > Scincidae > Lerista > Lerista edwardsae. The sequence goes on from JAJKFI010000037.1 coordinate 6,913,693, forward strand.
CCACTTTCATGAAAACCATCTCCCCTCCCCCAACTATTTGCCCCATTAGGAAAACTGTACAAGAATTAAACAGGTTTGAAGATTTCAAATAGCTGAATATAATCTGGAAAGGCTCCTCTGCATGGTAAATTCAGTGATATTAAAATGTAGTATAAGAAAATGCAGGTTACAATGGCTAAAATGTTTGGTTTGAGAACAGACTTCTTTTCCTAAGCTGCAAGAATTTTTTTGTAATGATCATGAAACATTAATTTGAAAATGGTTCAGGCTGAACTATTAATTACAGACAAAAATAGGCACTGCTGCACAATTTCAGATGGAGACTGTAATCTGGAAAAGTTTTTTGCTGTTCACTGGTGAAATGCACATCTCCTCCCCTGGAGCTTCCTCAGGCAGCCAAATCATGGAAACCTCCAGACATAACTAGCTAGGACTGAGAGATTACAAAACTCTGGTAAGCCTGTACACATCTCTGTAAGGCACTGGGGGGCGGGTCTCAGATGAGGAGCTCTGGCAGCAGCAGAACTCCCACACCGTTCTTCCTGCACAATCACAGCAGTTCCTGGGGGAGTTATCAGCCTGCTCTTTGCTTCATTACAGCACCACCCATATAAAGGACAGAACTGGAACTGCAATTCATCAGCTCAAGAGACCTGAAGAACTAATATAACCACAACCGGCCTGCTGGCCCCATGTAAGAGTTGCTTCAGGTTTGGCTCCTCAGCCCAAGCAGCCACTTGACTGAGCAACACTTTGCCTTGCCTTGCCCTTCTTTAACCATGTCTTTTGCCCCTGGCCCTCCTGATCCTCATCTTACCAATCTCAGCCTGTCTCAACCTCGTCTGCAGCAGCCTCTGCCCCTTTTGACCCTCATCTGCTTGTTCTCCAGTTGTAGCCTGCCTCAGAGCCAGGTCAACACTTCACAATCTCTCATCCAAAGGACAGGGTGCCACAGGCTACTGGCTATTGAGTGAGTGACCAGAGGCGTATAAAGGATGCCGCAACATTGTATGCATGGCGTTGAATAATTTGGATTTTCCAGGGCAATGTGATAGGGAGGCAGCGGCATCTTGTCACCCTAAAGAATTGTGGATTGAGTGTGAGCTTCCTAATTAATTATAGTTGAGAGATATAAAGTGTATTAACAGCAACTGCAGTGGTACAGAACAAGAGTCCCCTGAACACATGTGGAGATGCTGAAGACATGTTAACGATTAACGTGTTTCTTCTGATGTGAATAAAACTAGTTAAACCCAGCGAATTCAGTGTGACTAATTGTTCTTAGCCCTCAGAACCCAACAACTTGTTCATCGCATCATAGTTAATGGAACTGAGGAAGAAATATAGAAGCACTTAAACATTAATGACGGCTTATGAAAAAGTAAAGGTGGGCAACATAGAGCGAGGCAGAGCAAAATGTCTTGTAAAGGCTATCATTATGAAGAAGAGGGGAATTATTGCCCTGTAGTACAAAACCCCACTCAGATTGCAGGTGTCCTAGTGAAATACTTGCCTAGGATATCCTAATTGTGATTGATTACAAAGTCCAAGAAAGTAGTGACTCATTAAGAATGTTTGTGTTAAGAGAGCTAATGGTAAAATGTCCAGCAATTCCCTACTGTTATTAGGTTACACTGGTCAAATCCCTCCTCTGGCTGGCACAGTAGTTATACTGTAATTAGGTTGTTAAAAGCTACCAGGAAGGGCAGGATCCGAGAGAAGCTACTGTTTAATTACTGAACAGATGCACACAATAAGAGGGGATACAATATTTGGGCCGTTAAAAAATAAAATTGTATTGAAGCTATCTTGCAAATAACGTTATTTCATAGCATATCAATCAATCAATCAATCAATCAATCAATCAATCAATCAATCAATCAATCAACAGGTACTTATATACCGCTTTTCAACACGAAGTTCACATGAAATAACAAAACAGCAATACATTGACTTTCATCCACTTTCATCACTTTGCTCTTTCAGCAATTTTCATTATAACCACATTTCAAATTTCATCCATGCACTTTCCTCTTTCATCCGATTTCACTCAACCTCATTCAAGATAATGGGACTTACTTCTTAGGCAAACATAGGTTTGTGCTCCAGGTATCCTCCAAAGCTATTGGACGTTGAGGTACTTGAGCTTGAAATTTTGAGCATGCTGGTTGGGAGGGGGAGAATAGAAGAAAGAGAATTGGTCTGATCCTATCCTGAAGAAGGAATTGGGAAAATACACTCACTTTGCAAGTTGGATATTCCCAATGCAAATGTTATCTATAACTGAGCAAGAGGATTTAAAAATATAAGTTTAACTGTAGAAATGAGAGAGAAGAAAAGAATAAGAAATCAGGTTAGTCAGAAGCTTGGCAAGGATTTTTTATTGGAGAACATAAATGGTTTTGCTGCAAGGTTAAAGAAAGAGATTTGCTTTGTGTTCCTCTATCTTTTTAATAGGTGTCCCAGTATCCATGATATCAGCAGGTAAGTGAAACCATGGATACCAAATCAGTGGATACCAGGGCACACCTGTATAGGATGGTTAATGTATAAGATGGCATGGCACTGTAAATTCTTTCCTCTCTCCAGTGCAGCCCTAATGCAAATCCTCACTATCACAAATTGCTCTTAAGCACAGAGATAAAAGGCTCCTTTGTGACCATATGCTTTTTTCCTTCATGACTATTGGAAGCTTGGGATGAAAATTTGGACTGACTTCACAGCATGGGGGGGGCGGTTAAAAAAACCCCCGCTGATGCAAATTGCCCACATTATACACAGACACAAATTGGAGATGCATCTGACCTTATATTGAGTTGGATCTTCGGTGATTAAGAAAAGCTCATCACCCATTTCTGCCTGTAATGGAACTGTTAATGATACATTGGCTCTGCCAGGAGTAGGTGGAAATAAATACAATATAGTTGAACTTACCCTGGTTATGTTGCATAGGTTTCTGCAGTTCAGTGCTGCTGCCATGGAAATAGCTTGATTATGGTTCATTACTCTTGAGCAGATGTTGCAGATACCTTCCAAATCAGGCTCTGGACTGAATGCATATCTCTCATCACCTACCTTTTAATGAAATGAGCCCACCTAGCAATGGAGGGAAGTCATTTAAGGGATGGAAGAGGATAGATACTCATCCCTTCCCTGCTCAGGAGGGGTTACCAGATTGACAACAGTATTTAATTATCTGATTCTGCAGGTTGCTTTTCTTCTCACATCAGGAAACCAACAGGTGCTTAGTGTACAGTTTGGGGTGACTCACCCCATATGTAAAATAGAAAATGCAAACCTCAGCCATCTAATAGTGGAAACAGTACAAAACAGATAGGAGTTTCATTATTTGTCTAGCTGTGAACATTTCGAATGCATTAAGGAGCAAATTGGTGCTTGGATTATGTGTGGCTATTTTTCAGCCACTCTTAGAAAGGGTCTAGGACAGTGATGGCAAACCTATGACATGTGTGTCAAAGGTGACACACCACAACTTTTGAGGTGACACACCAGCATTCACCATTACCTGAAAAAAATTGAGTTTTTTTCTATTCATTTTTTGTAATTATTTGGTGTTTCTTTATATAATACATAGTACCACAAATGATTGGACTGTATTTTTTGTTTAAATAAATGAATAGAAAGGATCGTTTCTCTTTTTTTGGGGGGGGGGGTTGACATGCCAACAGAGTCAAGCTAACGTTTTCCAACGTTTTGACACACCAGGCCCAAAAGGTTCACCATCACTGGTCTAGGAGCTGAGTCACCCTATACTCAGCTAAGTGAGAGCACAGGGATACAGGTTTGGAGAAAACTGAGAGCACAATCCTAACCAGGGGTTAGGCCCGCACAGTTAGGCCAGCAAAGTTTAGTTGGCGCAAGGGCCACTGTAAAGCGCGTTTGGACTACTCTAGTTATCAAGAAGGTTGGTGACATCTGTGTACTGGCCTCTCTGACTCCAAGAGCGGTCCAAACATACTTTACAGTATGTTGTGCCAGCCAAACTTTTGCTGGCCTCACTGTGCCGGCCTAACTCCAGCAGAGGCAGAGGAAGGGTGTAGCCCAGGGTGGCGTGAGCCATGGGCGCCGACAGCAGCAGGGCACCATTGCACGGAGTCCACAGAGTAACCCGCCCGCTGTCTGGCCCACCCTCCCTCCCTCATGTCCTTTCCGCTCCAAAATGGAGCTATTCCGGGCGAAGGGAGGCATGGCTGGGCGACGTGTGGGGGCGGGGCAACGTGCTGGGGGGGCGGTTTCGTCACCCTGCCATGGGTGCACTCAGGGCTCCGTTCATCCCTGAACTCCAGGCTAGGATTGTACTCTGAAGTAAATACTGAAATTTTGTTCCCCTTTCTCCATTGGGTGCGTCTCGTTACAAGGTTCATAGGAGCTGGGTTGGTTATGCAAGATAAGATTGCTCAATATTGCAGTTGGGATTCTGCTGTACAGTTTTTATTGGTTGAAATCACAAATGGCTAAATCCTTCCTTACTGAAATCTCTACTAATTAAATAAGAGACAGCAGTTTTATATGCCTTTAGTCGAAGCTCGGAGGCTCAGTGATAAGTCAGTAGCATGCAGGATGTACTGCCAGTGTATTGTAGATAGGTCATCCACCAGGGCAACCAAGGCTGTTTTTGTCCTAAAGCCATATTGAAAAAGGGGTCCAGCTAATCAGTCTCACATCCAGGAAATTCTGGAGCCAAGATGCCACTTCTTGCTCAATTATTTTGCCAACTGCCAAGAGACAGGAGGTTGTTAAACTGACACAGGATGCCTTACCAACTTTGCAGGAACCTAACCCCGGCAGGTAATGAAAACTGACTCAGGTAGCTCTCGATTAATGCGGTCTTAATTTGCACGTTTTTGAAACAGCATGGTCAATTAGCTCTAATTAGTTTCTAATGAGCAACCTCATTAGAGTCTGGCAGCTTGGGGGAGGGGAAGACTCTCCTCTAAAACCAGAAGATAAAAAAGTGACAAAGCAAATGCGTTCAGAGCTTCTGAGGCGGCTCAGTAGCTGCTGTACCTCTTGTAAAATTCTTCTGCTTGGTGGCAAGGGCTCTAAAGATCTTCTCTAAGGATTCAAGGCAAAGAAAATTAAAGCAAAATTAGATTATATTCAATTAAAAAATGTCCAGTCACTCCTTCTTTTTGTGTATTAGGATCCATTATCTTTAGTGTGTTTTGTCATGACGTTTTATTTTTATGATGTACTATAGTTTCCATCAAAGCAAATGAACATGCGCGCGCCCATATGAGATACATGGGGGCGCTCATATTACAAATATAAGGGTTTGTATAAATCATAGGCCAGGAGACAAAGACTTAAAGAGACAGTCCCGCCTGTCAACTGACAGATCTGCCGCTCCCACCGGCATTTAGAAGCGCCTTGCGGGTCGCGCATGCGTAGAACGTCGCCGGTGCTGCCAACCTCACCACGTGGGCTGCAGCCTCGATTCTTTTGTCTCGGGTTTCCCCCCCCCCCCCGCGTTTCGGTGTTTAGTCTCTTAGAGAGGCCCGGCAATGGAGGTGGGAAGAGGCGTGATGAGGTGCGCGTGGCTTATTGGTTCTCAGTAGCCCTCGTGAAGCGAGTCTGCATTTTGATTGGTTGTTCCGGAAGTCCGCATTCTTCGCTTTGAGGAGAGGTGCTGTTCGGTATCGGTACCGCTGCTCGGCGTAAAGAAAGCAAACGGCGCTGTGTGCGTGAAGAAGCTGGGCCGCTCATGAGACGGAAAGGCCTCGCGATACGGTCACCTTATGCTGGGTGAGTGGGTTTGGCTAGAGTAGCCTCCTTCTGCCCTCCCTTGTTGCCTTGGAGACGGGAGGAAAAGAAAGGACCAGGGAGACTTCCCACCCCCGTCGGGAACTTTATGCGCGTCTCGCTCGTCGCATTCGGAGTTGGAGGGAACATGAAACGCTCAGCAACGGCAGTCGTCTCGCTTCCCCATCCTCTTTCTATAGGGGCTGAGGCGGGCCCGTCAGAAGAAGGCGTGAGACAGTGACCTCGGCTGATGATTAGTGGCGGAAGGAGAAAGTTGCATGGCTGGTTTTAGATCCCTCCATCTACAGTGGCAGTCTACCTCTGAAGGCTGTATAATGCGGAGGTGTCCCGCGTTCTTCTTGATGTCAGAGGCATCTGACAGGTCACTGATAGAAGCAGAATGACGACTGTTTGGTCTCAATCCATAAAGCTGTTTTTATGCTAAAAAAAGGCGGGGGCACAAGGCTCTTCTGCTACTTTTATTGGTTGTGAATTCCATTCGGTGCAGCTTTCTTAGCTGCCGCATGGCAAGCTGTGACCTGCTAAATTCTCTTGCACAACTATTGTAGGTCATTGGAGCCCTGCGTTCCTCTGCACCTGCTTGCTCCTAGTGCAGGAGCATAATAAATTCCTGAGCCATGGCCTCCATCCCGCCAAAGCATTTGCAAGTCAGTGATCATGACAACCTCGCCAGCCAGTCTTGTTGGCTACTTGCCTAAAGAGAATATAAAAAAACTGCTGAAGCAGCAGGTGGAAAAGTGGTCATCCACACATCACCAGCAAGAAGAATTTTAAAGGAAACTGCAGGCATCCAGGGGTTGTTGATCTTTTGCATGCCTATTGGGGAGTAGGTCCCATTTAAACATAGTGGGACTTACTTGTGAGTAAATATGCAAAACTTTGGCTGAAGATGGAGTGGAAGATGCTTTTGGATCTTGCTCTCCCTAAATCAAATGTTCTCTTTGTTCATTTAAAGAGGTGGGTGCTGTATTCCCTCCCCCCCGCCCCTCATTTTACTTCTTACTCTTACTTAATCGTACTCTATCTAGACACAAAAGAGATATCTCTTAATGCAGGAGTCTTCAACCTTCTTCGTGCTGTGACCCCAGTGAATAACTGAAGTATGAGACTGAGGACCCAACACCAATCCCACCTTTCTCCTGGGACTTGATCTGCCCCATGGCCATCCACCCCCTGCTCCAGCTTACCCCATTTCCCCTTACCTCTTGCATCTTCACAACAACCCTCTGAAGTAGCAGCCCAAGCAGAGCTGGCTTTAAGTGCTGCAGGGCAAGAAAGCAAGAGGAGGCTGTGCAGAATTATATCAAGAACTCAGTTTTGATATGGCAGTCCCATCATTGGATTGGATCCAAGCCCTCTTTTGCACAGGCTTTGAAAGTTTGCTATGACCCCAAAAATGAGGCTTCACGACCCAAATGGGGTCCTGACCCATAGGCTAAAGAACACTGTCTTACTGGAACTCCTTCGGTTGGAAAAGGAATACATAGAATTGGGCTCTATATTGTTGTAGAACAAGGCCACCTGAGCTACAGATTTGAATTCTCAACTCTCTGAGAATTCCTTCCTTAAAGAGACCCTCCAGAGCCCAAGTATTTTTAAAGAACCTATAAAGACGTTTCTGTTCATACAATTATTTTGAGAGGGGAAGTTGCTGATATATATTTAATGTGGCCTTGATGTTTAATATTTTGGATAGTGTTTTTGTGTGTGTCAAAAAGTATACTATGTTTTAAAAAATATTCAAAATGGGGTGTGTTGAAGTTGTTATTCATATTAGAGAGACTGATTTTATAGTAAAGCTGGTTTCCCATACCATGCCTGCTTTCCTTAGATAGTAATGTACATGATGCACTTGTTCCAAATGCAGAGACTATTACTTTGTTCCACCCTAAATGGCTTAGGCTCAGGTTATGGGCCCTTATACACTTGCCCACCCTCTCAAGATCGGCTGTAGAGATGTGTCCACCTCTCTCTGAAACATACCTGGCAGAATTACATGAAAATGCCTCTCCTATGGTGGCACCTAGCTTATAGCACTCCCTGCATCTGTGTATGCTGCAATCCTTATCCACCCTTACCAAGGAGTAAGCCACATTGACTATAATGGAACTTACTTCTGAGAAAGGATGCATAGGTTTGAGCTCCTAGTTAGGTGTGACCCCTTTTCATTACCTCCTGTAGCTTCCTTCTGAAAGTCATTCTTGTCTGATTTATCCAGAATTTTTTCATGCAGCATTTTGAAATGGATGTATTACTCTGTTTTTATTTGTAATGATAAATTATTCTTTGTTTTATTTAAACTGTTAGTTGCTTTGGAGGTGTTTATTTTAAACTTGGAAATGTCGGATGCAGATGTAGACTTTGGAATACAATTTTTTAGCTAGAATTAATGGTAAAATAATCTGTCAATGAGTTAGGCTGCAATCCTATGTATGCTTACTTGGGAATATGTCCAATTTAAAGATAGGGCCTACTTCTGAGTAGATACACAAAAGATCGCACTGTTAGTACTAGAGAATAAAACTCACATTAAAAATAACAAGTGATCAGCAAATTAACATCTTAAATTAGCAGAACTTTAGCTGAGTAGTTAGCAGTAAACTGGGCTAGAAGGCACCTTTTAAAAAGTGGCTTTCTTATATTTAACAAGGGGATGATCAGCTGGCCCTACCATAGTGTCTTTCATAGTGGCTGTTCACAACTGTGTCTCTGACATTTTTTTCCCAAAGATTGTGAGCTTTTTTGAGATGAGGAACCATCCCATGAAATCCCATTCATTTATTTCCCCATGTTAATTGCTATATGAACTTCGGCTGAAAACTACTATTTAAATATTTTAAATAATACTGTTTGCTTTGCTGATGAATGAATTGCAGAATAGGATATATGAGCAGCTTCCTTAATCTCCTTATGTTGTCCTTTTCTACAGAGCTCTGCTATGGAGAAGAAGCTATGTGTGACTTTTCTCTTACTTTTCATACATTTGTTTTGTGAAGCTCGCCATGGCTTGGAACAATCCACAGTTGCACAGACTCCAGAGAAAAAGGCAGCTGATATCAATGTTGACTTGGCCACATTTATGCAGAGACATCACCTTCAGGAACTCTTCTCTCGTTATGGGGAGAACAATACATTGACTGTTGAAGGGTTTAGAAAATTGCTATGGAATATGGGCATTGAAAAGATTCAGAACATTGCCATAGACCATGAGCACCACCACCACCACCATCATAATCATGTCACACTCAACTCAAATGTTGGGAAAACTAGTTGTCCTGGTGATGATTTGGGGGGTGGAACCAAAGATATTCAGAATAGTCATACCAAGGATTTACCTGAAACAGAGAATACTGAGCACCATGAGCGTGCCGTGGATGGCAAAAGCACAACAGTAGCCATAACTGCATCTACCTATGCCACAGCCACAGACGGCAACATTCTGCATCTACATCCAAAAACTGTAGAAGTGAAGTCTCCTCACCCAGGCTTTGTCAGCCCCAATCCTAACATAGTTCTGGAAGTCAGCAATGTGAGTTTGCTCACAAATGGAAAAGCAAATGAATCTCTGCCATCTTTGAGGCAGTTCGAAAAAGGAAACTACATGTATTCTAAAATAAAAAAACAAAACACACAAGAGGTAAGACTGTATGCAGACATTGTAAGGAAATTTGTGGTGTTTGATAGTTTTAATCCCTTTTCCTCTTGCTGCAAATTTGTTATTGTTCATTGTCTCTGCTGGATATTCCATATAGTTTTACTTCCATAAAAACACCATATAAGGATCAGATATGTTTTCCTTCTGTAGACAAAGGATTCAGAATACAGAATCTGTATTCTGTACAGAATTTGGATCTGTAGCCAATGTTTCTCAAATTGTGGGTTGGGACCCACTTGGTGGGTCACAACCTGATGTCAGGTGGGAAAGCTGGGAGCAGCCATCTTGGAAGCTGCAGATTTTGCTGTATTCCTTTTATGAGTGTTAACGGCCTGAATTTTCAAGTGAGGTTTTTTTTTTAAAAATATCACATTTAGTTCCATGCTTTTACATAATATTTTGTCCTAATCTTGCTTTCTGTTAGGAATATTCAATGATTGTGCAGTTGCTGTAAGAATGCCAGTTTGCATTTCAGGAGTGTCATTTTATGATGTCACAATGACCACACTTCCTGCTTGGTGATGTCAGTTCTGGCCATGATGTCATTTCTAGGTTAATGACATCACTTCTGATCGGTTCCGACATGTGTACGATTATAAAAAGTGGGTCCCAGTCTAAAAGGTTTGAGAATCTCTACTGTAGACAACATGCAGATTCATTTCTGACTCTGCTTGTTGAAGTCCAACTTACAGACTTGTGTAATTTATTACTCAGGGTTTATTATTGTATTTATGTTCTGCATGTATATGTTGTCTGATGCATCTAAATACGATGCAAAAGCATTATATCTGAATTGGTTCTTTGCATTAATTGGCAGCATATATACTAAAATTGGAATGATACAGAGAAGATTAGTGTGGCCCCTGAGCATTATTATTTTGCCTTTTAAAGAACCTTCCTTCAATTATAAGTGTGAACTTAATCCAAGAGCATCCTAGGCCTGATGCATGTTGTTTGTGTCAAGCCTGGGCTGTTGCAAACGTGCTGTAAGGCCCATTCACGCCAGCTAGGCATGATCAGTGTGAGCACTCGCCCCAACTCAGTTGTGTGTGGCAGATAACCTGCCCCCACACTGGCAGAACTCAGAGGGAAGGCGGACAGGGCAGCCTGGGTGTGTGTGGAATCCCCATCCCATCCTTGGGCCATGCAGCCCCAATCCGGGCTGCTGTGAGCTGCTCGGACTTGCAGGTCTGAGCAACCTCATCAAGCTGCCTTGGGCTTACCCTGGGGTAAGGGGACAAATGTCCCCTTGCCCTGCGGTGAGCTCTAGCTGCCTTCTACCCTGGATAGGATGCAGTGCAGGCTTGCTGGCCTGCCTGCTCCTGCTGTAGGTAAGATTGGGCTGTGTGTACCTTTTAAAAAATTGACCTGAAATGCAATCTGAACTTTCTACATTGAAAGCCTACGTCTATAATCTGATGATTCTTTAATCATCTAGAAAAAGCTGGCACAACTTAGTAATGAGCACAATATATGACAAGTTAGGAATTGACTGCATGGCTTGGTTGCTTTGCTGTGATTTTTACTCCACAGGTGACCAGATAAGTTGCCATAAATCAATTTGACAATAAGATTTGTGGACTACATAAGCAAAGTTTTTGATTACTCTTCTAAGTAGTATAAAAACTCAGCAATAATGTTGTTCTAAATGTGTTGGCGAGCATCTGTATGAAACTAGGGGGTGGGAGTTATTCCAGTTTAAATCAGAGTGAAAGTGCTGATACTTTGTACAGTAGAAATGAAAACTGGTTTAGGTGGTTAGATTTGTTGTTGGTACATAGCTGGAAGTTATATTAACATCTCTATAATTTACTTTTTCTTATTGAGAGCCAGTGTATCACTGGGCCTTGCCTTTAGCAGTTTCCTGGATAAAACTCATCCCTTGTGAAATATTTAGAGTTCTGTAAATTACACTCAATCGTGATCACAGTCTGAATTGTTTACTTCATAGTGTTTATATTACTGGAATCGGAGGATATCAAACTTTCATTTGCATAAGCTTATAATTTTCATCAAGAAAAGATAAACTTCTAGTTTAATTTGAAACCACTTTGCTTTTTTTAACCTGTATATCTAACTGAAAGCAGGAACTTTCATTTGAGTGATGAAACTGAAAAGAAACAGGATAGTCAAGCCACACGGAATACAGTGGATCCTCTTTATCCCAGATTCGGGACATGAGGATTTGACCCATTGCAGGTTCCAAACCTGCGCCTGGAAGACTCACAGAGGACCTCTTGCCTTCCGTTTGCATCCGGAGGTGTGCTGAAGTCCAGAGAAGCCATGCCCCCAAAACCAGAAAGGCCCTTCTGGGGCCTGGAAATATGGCCTTTCCAGACCTCAGAACACTTCAGTGCAATCAGAAGGCACTGAGGCCCCAACCTGCTGATTTAATTATCTGCAGGTTTCTGTATTGGGGGGCGGGATCTGGGAACAGATTGCTCCACAGAAACCATGGGCAGACCTGTATTTTAAGTGGTTTTTCTGTTTGGAATTTGTCATGTAATCCAGTGTACAGTTCTTGACTAGTTTATTTAAATCAATTTCTATGTCTTCACAGATTCCTAGTATTGTACTGTATTTTTGTTATACAATTTCCTATCTTTCTAGGTTGAACCCAAAACCAAACTTCTTAGGTTTGTTTATGAACAAACTTCATGCCATATCACAAGCTATTGTTGAAACTCCCTTCAAAAGCAGTTTACCATACAGAGAGGGGGTATTGTTATTTATGTGTTGGGGAATACAGAAAGTCTAGAACCCCCTTGGGTTTGCAGAACTGATTAAGGAGTTCTTTGGATTCTCGTTTATATGTACAGTTATTTGTGTTCAAAGCCTTTCTATATTGGCCAACACATTTTGCTTACTAACACATAAGGAGTTGGAGTCAAAATGTGTCTTGCACAAATGGGGTCTCCAGCTCATGCAAGAGTGGTGAGGGGAGTGATTTTTGACTATTCCCAGTTCCCTCTCTAGCTTCCTCTGTCTCATACATCCTGTTCCTGAGCACCCCCCAACCCTTGGAAACAGATTTTCTTGGGATACAGGAGGCTGGACAGAGAATGTAGGATCATTGAAAATTGTGTCCTTTTCCCTCTTGCACTCAGTGCTTGGATCCAACCTAAATGGACATAAGTAACAAGTACAGCAACTACAAGGAACTCTTTTTTTTGGCATGCTTGAAATGTCAGTTTATTATCTACTTTGAAACACTATGTTATAATGTTAATATATTTCCTTAATTTTTTTCCACAGTGTTTCAATGCATCAAAACTTATGGTTTCTCATGGAATTAGTACAGAAGTTCTGTTGACAGCTGCAGACTTTAGCTATCTTTGTCCAGCTATTGTTAACCAGATTGATGGCAAAAACTGTGTAATTCATACAGCAAGTGAAAAAGCAGAAACACCTCCAAAAACATATTCGTTGCAAGTAGGTAGGTTTGTTGGTAAAATCAAGAATGTCATGTTTAATACCATTTTTATTGTGGCCCTTTTGTGCTTAATAAAACCCAAAATACTGAGCATTCTGGATTATTGTCTTAAATAAGTTCCCAAACTGTGGGCCTGCCAATGGGTCATGATCCAATTTTTGGTCAGTCGTGAAACTGATGGGGCAGACTTTGCTGTGTGCATCAAAGGTTAAACAAGCTGCCACTTGGTGCGGGAGCACTGCTGCCCAATCACCATTATAATCACACCCCTTGTCCTTCATAAATTAGGCAGCACTCTCTAGGGGCCCCAAAAATGTTTGGGAACCACTTCTCTAAATCAAAGTCTATATGTTTGTCTTGTTCCTAAAAGAGCAAAAATTCCATGTAACAGGCAGCCCAATCCTAATCTGCTTTTGAGCAGACAAGCCAGCAGGCCTTTGCTGTATCCAATACAGGTTTGGCTGCCTCTAGAGCTCACTGCAGGGCAAGGGGACGTTTGTCCCCTTACCATGGGGTAAGCCCTAGCCACCCCTGTGGGGCTGATTGGATCTGCACCTGCTATTTAGCAGGTGCAAGTCTGAGCTGTCTGGATTGGGACCGCACATCCCAGGGACTAGTTAGGATCAGGATCTGACCATTAGCACAATCTCCTTCCCCCTCCCTGGGCCACCCTGCCTGTGGGGCTGCCCTCCCTCCACCATGTTCCACTCTCCCTCCCCCTCCTGCCTGCCCCCCGGATTGGCCGAACCCCGCCGGCAGAGGGGCGGCTTATCTCCGCCCCGTCAGTGCCATTGGTGGGTTTACTCTGCTGCCTGTGTTGGCCCTGCGCCCATCCTGCCATCACAGATGTGCCTTATAGCGTTGGCTCAGCACTGTCGCAAATGTGCACATGTTGGCCCAGTTCCACTTTAGGGTGGTGCCCTGAGACATTATTTTAAAAAAAATTAGTTGGGCAGTTTAATCCTAATCAGTGCTGATGCAGCAGAGCTGCACGGCCCACATCGTATCCAATGCTGGCAAGCAGCAGGCTGGAGGTCTCCTTGAAGGAAGGGGATAGTTGTCTCCTTACCCCTGTGTAAAGCCCTATCTTGCTCAATGGGAAAGTTGGGTCTGTACCTCCTAAATAGCAGGCACAATTCAGAGCTGCCCCGTTTCAGGTTTTCAGGCCAGGGTGGGTGGGATAGGGTTAGACATGCTCAGGGCAGGGCCACCAATCCTGCCGAATCCTGGGCCTGATCTGTCCCTGTCTTGGCCTTCCCCCTGCCCCATTACACACCCTCCCCTGCCCTTCACACACCATGGGAGCTTACCTGCCCTTTGGACAATGTTAGGGGGATATGGTACAGCAGGATAGCATAGGCCTTCCCACCATTGCTCCTAAATGCCACACTGTCACAGAGTGCTCCACAGCACTTTTGTGACAGTGTTATACTTCCAGCTCTACTGTTAGAATATGTTTCTGTATCAAGCTTGGCTAATAGAAAGGGAAATAAGCCAGGCTTGATACAGACACATTCAGTATGGCTTTTTTCAACTATAATTTGGAAGGAGAAAATCAGTATTTCAAGAAAAGTATGTTTGGATGAAGCATTCAATATAAAACTTTTTTTTTCTCTTTTCAGCTTGGTTTGGTGGGTTTATATCCATTTCCATCATCAGTTTTCTTTCACTTTTGGGTGTTATATTGGTGCCTCTTATGAATCGTGTATTTTTCAAGTTCCTCCTGAGCTTCCTTGTGGCGTTGGCAGTGGGTACCCTAAGTGGAGATGCCCTTTTGCATCTCCTGCCACATGTAAGTATCTTCTTTTTACTTTGTATTAACTGGTCATGTGTCACTGAAGAGAACGATGCAGCTATACATTTGGTTGGAAGAAGGCTGTAAGGAGTTGAAAGGGAGTGCTTTGTGACAGTTTTGCTTGTGACGCAGCTGCAATAAAACAATATTATTTGATTTGAAGTTACTACAGTCTGTATCAAACTTCCAGCCTGTATTTTGTTGGGTGTCTTTTTCCTTTACAGTCTTATCTTGCCTTTTCAGATCAGAGGAACTCTCTAGTTTGTCTGCTGGCTAGTCCAACCTTATACATATATATTCAGAATTTAAGCCCTGCAGAGTTATATATGGGATATTCATGATTAAGCATGCATGGGATCACAGGCGGGCAGCTTAATATTAACCTCCACCAGGCTGCACAATGCAGCAGTACTGGCAGAGCGTGTCCTGCATGAAGTGGTGGTGACCAGTAGGCCTAGGGCAGGTAAAATAATTTTTACTTGCCTCCTTGTAAGCTGCCTGGCCACTAATGGGTTTTCGTGGTCTTATACCAGCTATTTAGCTGGCAGACATTCAAGGAACCTTGGTTAAGAACTTAAGAATTGCCTTGATGAGTTAGACCAAAGTCCAGCATTCTATTTCCAAGTGCAGCTAGCTGTCAGCTTCTAGAAGCTCCCAACCAGCAGGATGCCTATTCTTTATTGTTTTTCCTTTGAGGCCAGCATGATTGTCCTGCTTGAGAGGCAGCTGGCTGCCTGCTTTTGAAAGTGGAATGCTGACATGGCTATTTTATGTTTGCTAAGTGAAGCAAAACCAACCTAATATGTTGCCTGCCAGTTGCACTTCTTTTGACTGAGCAAGCTGCCTTGGATGGTGGGAGGGAGGGGTTAATGTAATAAAATAAATCCTTTAATGCTTTAGAACATTGACTTGCCCTGACATAACTGTTCTTGGTGGTAGCAACACCTCAAAGTAACATGCTTCAGGTGAGCCCTTCTCCCACACTGTCCTCATCTATGCAGCAGCATTCTGTGATCCTGCTATGCATCTTGTCATGCTCCTGAGCGCTAGCAAGAGCCACTTTTGGCTAACTCTTTGTGTGCTAACATTTTAACAATATTGCAAGTACAATATTGCAGGTGGAATCGGGATTCTGCACTGGTCATTCTGCCTCACTTCTAAATATTTTTGCAGATTTATTGTTGGGTCATAAAAGCTCTTGCATCTGCAAACAATTATTCTGTTTTGAAAGCCACAATTCTGCTATTCTTGTTGAAATTCTTCCTTGGCTATCTGAAGTGAAATGTCAAAAGAATTTTCTAAGTTACATATGCATGAAATGTAGTGCATTCTTTTGGTCAGCAATGAGAAAATGATGAACTCGGGGTCATCTCTGCAATCTGAGTTCTGACATGCTAGGTAGTAGAAGGAAGAAGATACAGATTGCGGAATGTTTTTGTATGATGCAAACATATTTGCATTCAGGCCTGAGATTATTAGCATAATGAAGTGGTGGATCTCTGAGTAATAGAATGGACTGGACTACTTCAGACTGCAGGTGAGGCATCACTTTTTTTTTTGTATGTTTCTTTGTGGGAGAGGGGGAATTCGCTATGAATAGGAGCAAGCTCAACTGGGAATAAGTTGGTCTAGTTAGAAATCTCTCCCTGATGAGCACTTTTTTTACTTGAAGAGAATTTGTTTTTACCTGGAGAGTATTCAAAACTGATGCCTCAATCTGTTGTCTAAAGTGGCACAGTCCACTTTTACCATTCCAGGTTTTACTTCATGTGTAGAGTATAACCTAGTCTTGTCAACATCACTCTTTCATCATATCTGGATAGAGGTACAACTTGTTTTGTCTAGATAAAATTCAAGACAAGAAAAATTGGGTTGATAGAGCCCCTTCCCCACTCCTCAACTGCTTTCTGTGGAAAGTAATCCAATTCCATTTTTCCTTCTTTTTTCTTCCCTTCTTCTAGTCTCATGGAAGTCACCATCATCATCATGAGAAACCTTTAGTGGAGCATGATAAAGATCCCTTTTTTAAGCATCTTGTTTTTCAAAGTGCAGAAGAAAGTGCTTATTTGGATTCTACGTGGAAGGGCCTCACAGCACTTGGGGGATTATATTTCATGTTTTTGGTTGAGCACTTGATCACTTTAATTAAACAGTTTAAAGGCAAGAAAAAGAAGGTAGGGAAGTGATGTTTTGATTGGGTTTTGACTTTTTCTCTCTTTGAATTCTGAGGGGTGGTTCACATGAGACTACAGCTGTGTAAACTATATGCACAGTGAGGGAGTGGGACACCCAAGTATGCCTGTCCTGCTTCCTCAGCTACCTGACATAACATTGAGATGGAGTCTGTATGTGTAGAGACCAACTTGAATCAGCTGTGTGACAGTATTTATTTAGCCAAATGACACCTTCCCTTTCTCCCCAAATGAGGGGCACTTGGGGTAGCTTTCAAGAAAAAGCATACAATAAAATATATAAATTAAAATAACAACCGTAAACCACTGCACAACACATAACCAAATGAAATCAGCAGTGCCACACAACTCAGTTTAAAAGGGCAAGCAGCAGCATAACTTGTAATCTAAAACTACAGTCAAGCAGCCATCAAACTACAACAGTATCAGCAGCTTAAAGCTAAAATATACTCCGTCAGAATTGTGGCAACAGTATAAAACAATCAGAAGGCCATCCAAAAAAAGTCTTCAGGCTCTGCCAAGAAGTTGTTGGAGGGTGCTGTTGTCACACCAAAGAGGTGCCTTCACAGAAAAAGACTGCAGCCTAAGAACAGGGAATTATGTAAAAAGAGTTGTAAATGTATTGCCTGCTTTTGTGTTCAGTTGCACACACTTGAATTTCCTGTGAAACTAAAATATGCAGTGATATTAAAATCAGGCAATTATTCCCATGTTATCAATATATATTGTGGAAGCAAGTGCTGGTGAAATTGCACAATTATATAATGGGGTATCTTTTTATTGGTAGAAGTGTTTGTTTCTGCTAAGATAATATTATAGCCTAAGTCTTACTGAACACAATGGGCTTACTTCTGAGTAAAAAAAACCCCAGTGTTTTCAAACACCTCTATTTATTAGGTATCAAAAACACTGAGTAAAAGTTTTACTCTTTGGTAAATTATTAGCTAAATCAGTGGTTTTCAAACCGTTCAGCACCGGGACCCACTTTTTAGAATGACAATCTGTCCAGGACCCACCAGAAGTGATGTCGTGGCCAGAAGTGCACGCCAGAGCCTGCTGCTTTCCTGAGAATGCAGCAATAAGTTCGGTTTTTTTCTCAGCCGTTTTCCCATAGCAAAGTGCATCAGAAAGAAGAAAAAGCCTATTTACAACCTAGAGACAAGCAACATAACCACACAGCCCTCCCACTTTTCAATGCTCCATCTTACCATATTTTCAATGATAGTTGCACTAGGTACTACTCACCTGAATTGGCTCATCACCCACCTAGTGGGTCATGACCCACAATTTGAGAAACGCTGAGTTAAATAAATTATACTATTTTGGAGAGTTAGTTTGTTCTTCATTAAGAGAGACATTAATAAGGATTCTAATATTATGAAATGGGACATATAATGAATTTAGAATCTAATTGTTTGGAACGTCTTGCTTTAAACTTGAAATTTTAATAGCTTGAAGAGCTGAATTATTAACTCCACATTTCTGCAAGGTGCCTAACAATAACACTTGTATAGTATTCAAATTATATGGCTAAAAATGTCAACTTCAGTGTGTATGTTTGGAATCAGAAAAAAAATGAAGATGATGAAGCAGAAATCAAGAAGCAGCTGTCTAAATACGACTCTCAGCTTTCAACAAATGAAGAAAAATTAGACACAGATGATAGTAAGTTCATTAAATGTTGTATAACAATGCTTGCCAAAACATTACAGATTCTCCTTAATTCCTAAAGTTTGTTGCTGTTAAATGTTTTGTCTAAGAAGGTCTTTTTCTCTTTAGCCAAAACCCCACAATAGTGTGTAGTTGATTTTTTTTTATAGCAGATTTCAGTCCATCTAGCCTATTTTTGGAGTTTGATACAATTTTGTCCGCTTACAGGTTCTTGCTTTTTTTAGTTATGACAAGAAATGGCATTGGAGTTCAAAACTGGAGAGAGCTGAAAAGCCATTGTTAAGTTCATTATGAACTGAGTTTAAACCCCATCAAAGTTCAGACCAGGATCAATATTAGCCTTAGTCCCACCAAACTGTCAGTACCCTGCCCCTTTTTCTTTCTTTGTAGCTGCCTGCAGCAACTGCGAGGCATCTCTTATTCTCTGAAACACTGAAATGGTAGCATCTCAGATACCCAGAATCTCTGGGGACTTTACAGGGTGCCTGAGGGCCCAATCCTATTCAACTTTCCAGCATCAATGCAGCAGCAGTGCAGCCCCAAGGTAAGGGGACAAATATTCCCTTACCCTGAGGATGCCTCCATGACTGGACCCCCCACTGCAGGATGTGGCACATGCTGTGTTGGTATGACTGCATTAGTGCCGGAAAGTTGGTAGGATTGGGCCCTGAATGCTCAGCAGGGATGCAAGGCCATCCTGGAAACAACATGAACCTGGAATCCTACAACTATAGCATTTCAGATGTTGTGAAGTAATGGAGCCCTCTTTGCAAGGTAGTTGGGGAATGAAGGAAAGTATGTTTGGGGAAGAAGGGAAGTATTCAGGTCTAGTCATGTTCCTGATGATGTGGGTCAGAAACAACATGGGCGTTCCAGTCTTTTTGGAAACTAACTCATATTGGCCAAGACTTTTTTCCACCTTGAGATTGCTGGAATGGATTGTTTCCCATCATTAATTCTGACCTTTAATATAGCTGCAGCCATGCAAGTTCACCTGCTTAAGTTTTCCTGTTTCAGCAAGCCACTGGGCTGTTTTCAGGAAGGCCAGCTTTGTGAAAATGTTTTGCTATACTACTGAAAGCAATAGCATTTAATGTTTTAATTTGCTAGAAATTACCCCTTTCCTCTGCTGTACCTTGACATGTTGCAGCTCTCAGCCAGAAAGAGCATAAATGGCTAACTTCTTGAATCAAGACATGGGGGTTGCTAATAGCAACTGATGGGTGCCTGTCATAATAATAGTATTTAGCATTTATGTAGCCCTGTAGAGCATTTATAGTGCCTCAATAAACTAAAAGTATATGTAATGTTAGCTGCAACGTTGTAGGTCAGTACCAGCAGCAGAGACTGTAAGAAAGAGAGCAGCTTGCCTTGGCCATCTATAGAGTTCCAGGCAGGTGAGACTTAATCCAGGAACTGCTCGGCACAATCTTTTGTTTAATTTTGCAGTCCAGGTTAATCTCTTACAAATTAAAGCTGTCGTAGAATCCATTCTACGTGTGTGTGAGTGTGAGTGTGAGTGTGTGTGAGAGAGGCCAATTTCTGACTCCTAACCACATTTCCAAGACATCCTCATGGCAGTCCTCTTAGGGAAATCCCAAAAGCTCTTACCCGATTATTATACTTGTTTCCTTTTAATCACAAAATAAGACCGCAAACCTATTCATGGCTACGCAGAAGTAAGCCCTATTGAGTTTAATGGTGCATATTCTCAGGTAAATGTGTACAGCTGAAATCAGTATTGCTGCCTTTTAAAATTATTGGTACAAGAAAAAAAAAGATTACAGTAAATGCAATTATATTGCGGATATTGAGTGAAAGTATTGAGTGAGCGGATACTGAGTTGCCTCAACGTGTCCTGTTTTTGCTCTTGATCAGTTTTATCTAGAATATTTGCCATCCCTGGTTCTGCATTTCAAACTTTTAGTTAGAATTGCATTCAGTCTACAGGTATGCACTGAGAATGGGTAACATCAAATTGATTTTAATTAACTAAAAACATTGCAGTGGACAGCTTTACAATTGATCAATCACAAACAGGAAGTGAGTTCTGATTGTGAATCGGAGCTCATTTCTGCAGGGCGGAGGGAGCTGCAAGCCTCCAGCACCCTCCGAAAGGCTTCCCTACCCTCTGATGTCCCTTTCCATGCCCCTGGGTCACTCCAGCAGCATGATCACTGCGGCGCTGTTGGGGCAACCCCCCTTTTCCCTGTGCCCACCCCCGCAAACACTCACAGGACGTCTTCAGACTCCCGGAGAGTTTGAAGACCACTGCTCCAGTATAGTAATATAATCTGTTGAAATGGCTCCAAAGTTTAAATGCTGACCCATGCAGCTTATATCAGTAGTATGAATTGGTATCTGACAAATGCATTGCTCTTAACCACATATAAGTAATGTTCAGTTGACTATATGGATTTGATTATTTTCCCAGAACTATTCTTCATCAATACAGGATGTGTTATGCTCTAGTTCTCCAGTGGTTCCTGGGTGGCTCAGTCTCTAGCACTAATCAGCCATCCTACAACCCTGTGCAAAAAACTGCATCTCCCTCCTGGGCAGGCAGGGTCAGGTGATCTGAATCTTGCTGGGGGAGGGGGCTCTCCAAGGTTCCCCAGACATAGCAAGCCTTGGAACCCCTCCCGATACGCTGAAAACATGCCTGAATCCTGTAACTGTAATCTGAAAGGACCATGGACTGGCTACCATGTTGCAACCAGACCTGTTGAAGAAAAAAAACTACCCAGGGGAATGCCCCCCCACCTGGCGACAGAACAATCTTGGCTGTCATCCCCCCCCTTTTTTAAACATATCTGGCCTCAATATCATTGGGTAGGGAGACTGAGCCATCTTGGAGCCACTGAGAAGGGTAATTCTCAGGTAAACTCTCCGACATAGGGCTGGCTGGTCCCTGCAATGGGTCATTCTACACAGGGGTGATGGGGTGGCAAAGACTGAGCCTCCTGGGAACCACTGAGAAGGGAAATTCATGGGTAAGCTCAAATTTCCCCATTCTCCAGTGGTTCCAGAGTGAAACCACTACTGCCCAATATTGCCTCCTCTTGGGACTGGGGCTCCATTTATGCACCATAGGGGGATAAATGGAAGCTTTGATATGTTTGGTAATCAGTTGGCCAGTCTCGCCAAGTCTACCCCTGGGCCCACAGTGCTTCCAAAGCTGTGATCTGGAAGCTGGACAACTGCTTGGGCACTCTCCACTGTGGGGCTGGCTGGACCCTGTGTTTGGATAGTTTCTGCACAGGGGGTGTGGGATGGCTTCTTAGTACTAAGACTGAGCCACTCAGGAACCACTGAGAAGGGAAATTCACAGGTAAGTTCAAATTTCCCTATTTATTCTGATCACCAAGCCTCTGTGTCTCAGGATCATATTGAAAAATACTTTTCTCTGCTTTTAAGGGCAGGAAAGAATAATAAATCACTTTGAGTGGCATGCAGCTGCTTCTTAAGGCATGAACAATTCATGTAATTGCCTATTAGAGCTCATTTATCTTGATATTAACAGCCCAATTTTCAAATGCGGCGGTGCTTGGCTTTCTGCAAAGGGAGCACTTTCTTTAGTTAAGTCATTAACATTTTGCTGCTTCTTATGTATGTATTTGTGCATATATTAATGTTTAGGGAGCTTACGGTTGTGTGCGCGCACATGCGCGCACAGTTACCATTACAGCACAGAGTATTGCTTTAGTTAACTTTGTTTAAATGGAACACTTTATGTCTGAGACTGATAAAAAAGCAAATGCATGTTGCTGGTTTAAATACATTTTTAAAGTATTGTATGCATGTACAAGGAAAAACTTATTTTCACTTGGCAGTGTATATGTAATATGGTGCACTCTATTAATATACAGTGGATATAGCTAATTAGCTGCCCACATTTTTGTTCAGATCTCCCTGGCCAAGTATGGAATTGGGTGTCCTTGTAAGAGTGTGATGGCTACTGCTTTCCTTTCACTTGACCAAGACAGTGTGTGTTGTGTAGTGACCAAGAGACTGAGCTGCAAATCGGGACTTCTCTAGTTCGAATCTTACCTGTGCCATGAATTTGCTAGGTGGCCTTAGGTAAACAGCACCCTCTCTGCCTCAGCTCTGCAGTTGCAATTTGGGGATAACTAACACTGTTGCTGTAACAGCAGCATTAAGGCAATACACCTGAAGCACTCTCCAAATGTTACATATTAATGCATGTAAGTTGAGAGAGTCCTTGGAGATAACCTTTCTTCCTCTTGTGATTGTTCTCTCTCTTTCTCTCTCATGTGACCTCATTCTATAATCTGACTGTGATAATCTCATGCTGAGGTGGTCAGCACCACAAGCAACTTGGATGATGAGAAGCCCAGCAGAGGGTCTCTCAGACTTGTGCTGCAAAATATAACCTTGCTCTCCATAGAAATCATGATGGAGGCTAGTGTAGTGTGGACTTGTTTCTGAAAAGTGGCTGCAGGACCATGATTGCCTTGCAGAGACTACACTGTGCAGTTCCTCCTTGATTGTGCTAAATATCTGAATTACAGCAATTCAGGGCGCAATCCTATACTATGCCGGAATAGCAGGCAGGCCTGCACCATATCCTGACACAGTATAGGACAGGCTGGAGCCTCCCCTATGGGCTCCTTGGATCTCCGCCTGCTAAGCAGCAGGTGCAGATCCAAGGAGACCATGCGGCTCGAATCGCGGCCGCGTGGCCTCCCCATTGAGCTTAGGATTCAGCCTTATGGCTGATTCCCAAGCCTGCCTACCACCCGCCCAGAAACACACACACCCCACCCTGATCTATGATGTCGCCTACCTTGCGCCGCCTGGTTTTGGCTGATGCAAGGGAGGCGCAGCACAGGGGCAGTGGGACCGGTGCTGCCTGTTGCGTCAATGCTGCACAGTTTCTAGGATTGCACTGCCCGCCTTTTTATTATTTATCACAGTCTAGTTCAGTGATGGCAAACCTTTTGGGCTCAGTGTGTCAAAACTAAGGAAAATGCTTAACTTGACTCTGCTGGTGTGTCAGTTCCCCTCCCAAACAAAAGAGAAACAATTCTTTATATTCATTTATTTAAACAAAAATACAGTCTAATCATGTATGGTGTTATATATTATATACAAAAGCATCAAATAATTACAAAAATGAAAAATGAGTAAAACAAACTCAGTTTTTGCCAGGCATTGTTGAATGCTGGTGTGTCACCCCAAATGTTGTGGTGTATCAGCTTTGACACGCGTGTCATAGGTTCGCCATCACTGGTCTAGTTAATCATCAGACTAACAATCCACTGGCAACTTCCTTCACTTCACCACTAGGGGTTCCCAGAGCCTTAATTTCAAACATCTTCCTGTGTTTGTGTGTTATGTCTTGCATTGTTCAGTCAGACTTGTTCAAGCTTTTTGTTCCATCAGCAGACAGTTTTCTAACAAAACGTTCCCATCTGATCTTCTTATTACCCTTTTCTGGTTTGGGCTTCTTACTCCTATAGTGAAATTAATATTTTTTTTTACACACAAAAATACCACCAGCTGTTTGAATGTTAGCTGTTAGCAAACACCTGTTAGGTGTTTGAATGCCCATGAGGGAGAGAGATAAGGTGGGATATAAATTTGTAAATAAATACCGTATAAATTCATTATCTTTCTGGGTTCTCATGCAGTGACAACATGCATGCTTCCATTTCTGTTCTCAATTGCTTCTGAGTTTTGGCCCAAAAAAGAACAGGATGGGAGCTTATCAGCTTCCAGGAATGGCCTCACCAATGGAATAGAGGCTAACAGTCTCAGTAAGATGCTGAGAGATTTGCAGTAGTACGCTTGAGACATATTTTGCAGACAAGCAAGTCTGTTGGATTTTTTCAAATAATTATCTTCTTTGTGGAGGATTGCATAGAGAAATCTCGGTGTGAGCTGGCCTGCATATCATTCAGTGACCAGTGGTGGTTTTCTGCATTTGTAGCAGCACTTTTGCTAGCTATCTTAATTGTGGAAATGGCTGCAGGCTGTATTTGGGTATTGGCTGCTTCTTTTCCTCTATAGGATTCTATACACACGAGGCATACTGTAAAGAAAATAAGTGGCTAGTTTGCATGTGTGAACTGACCCCAAGAACAGGGCCAGTCCGACCATGAAGTGAACTATTCAGCTTGTGTCACTGGCAGGTGGTGAGATGGGGAGCAGCAGATTTGGGGTGCCTTGTATGTTGTGTCTACTATCACTGTATCCCTCCAGCTCATCCATTTAAGTTTAAAGGCACCGAGTGAGGAAGATGCAAGGTGAGTGGGTATATAAGCATATGCCTTTGTCTGGAGAGGAGGGGGGGAGGGAAACCACATGGGCAGTGGCAACCTGCTTCATTCACTCCTTCCTCAAGAGGTTCATTTAAACTTAAGAGGACTGTGTGAGAAAGAAGCAATTTAAGGGGGTGGGAAAGCAGCCACTTACCCGACTCCTTGCGTGAAAAAAAACCTGAAACTGCAGTGCATGGTAGGAGTTTCCAGCATGATTTGCACTTCGTGTTTTGAGTAAGAGGATCACATAGGAAGGAACACAGAAAGTAACTATAGTTCTTTGTTTTGAAGGCAGCTGTGGCAATCTGGCACCTGGTGCCAGGTCTTGTTCGGCCCTCCCTGCTCAAGAAGCGTTTTTCTGGAAAAAGATCTTAAACACCACAATGCAATGTTTTGTGTTTTTTATTAGGCTATTTTAACACTAAAAAGGGGCTGTTTTGTGTTTTACACGTTTAACAAAAAAAACACTCCTACTTAAAAGTAAGTACCTGCATCAAATGTTTCTTGATGTGAGACCTATGAAAATTACAAATATCTGCTTTTCTAGCAATAAGGCATTCCAGTACTGAAAAATCTGCAGTAAGTAAAATAGAAAAGTATTTCTCAATTCTTTGCTATCCCTCTGGTTTCAAATTCACTTGAACTTATCTAAGTCTTGTTTTTGGTTTGGTTTGTAAAGGGCCTGATGCTTACCTGGGGACGGATTTGCAAGATCCATCAAACTTCATCTCTCAGAAGCCTGCGGTACAAGAAGAAGAAGAAGTCATGATAGCTCACTCTCAACAAGAGGCTGCTGATCATGAATACGCATCCAGAGGATGTAGAAACAAATGCCATTCACATTTACATGACACTCTAGGACAGTCGGATCATCTCAGTCATCATCATCATGATTATCATCATATTTTGCATCACCACCACCACCAGAACCATCACCCACATAGCCACAGCCAGCGCTACTCACGCGAAGAACTAAAAGATGCTGGTATAGCTACTCTAGCCTGGATGGTAATTATGGGTGATGGCCTACACAACTTTAGTGATGGTCTTGCCATTGGTTAGTATATATTCTGGTTTTTCTAGTTCATAATTTGGTGCTGGTAGATTTAGTTCTCCATTCTTCTCAACTGCTCCTTACTGTGCTAGGATAAGAGGGGAGCCTTTCTAACAGAAGGGGCTGATAGAAGCCTTTCTATCAGCCCCTCAGCATTCTGTTTGCTGTGAGGCACAGGGTACACTTCCAGCTAAGGATGAATATATTGTAAATCAAGAGTAGGTTGCAGTTTAATTTAACTGTTAAAAATAACTATCTCAAGGACTACGCATCATTATTTCTTACGCTATTTATTAAAAGATGTAGGTGCTCTTGATGCTAGCTATTTAAGCTAATCATTGACCAATAACTTGAACCAAGTTCCTCCCCCGCCCTGTCCAGTCTTTCCCCTATTCTTATCCTAAGAATGAAAATTCTAAAAAAGGAGACAAAAGGAATGGATTAATGGACAATAGTCGCTTTAGAGTATTTGACTACCTATAACTATTCTTCTCAATTACTGTATTAGAAGAACCTGTTTTGGAAGTATTTGAGTGTTCTTTAAAATTATATATTTTGAACCTTACATTGTGTATACGAGTATACAGTTATACTCTGGGCTACTGCTGATTGATTGCATTGCCTAAAAAAAGATACTTGTCATTAAATCAGCAGTGTGCCACTTTTAAGAGGTGCCTTCTGCCTCAAATATTATGCAGTAGGGCATGGGTTCCCAAAGTGTGCACCATGATACCTTATGGCATCGCGGCACACTTACACAGGTGCCACAGGATGTCACTAGTGGCCCCTCCTACCTGTTTTCCTCTTGGATGCCACCATCTTTGATCGTGTGAAATGTTGACAGATTTAGGTGCTGCCAACTTGAATCTCAGATATCTTGTAAGATGGTGACCAGAGGAGCCTGGGAAGAAGAGGCTGTGGGGTTGATGTGACCCTATTATGTTTAGGAACCACTGTAGTAGGGTAAAGAACTATATTTTCATGATTTTATATATTTTTCCATTGGTTAGTAATTTGTTCCTTGTACATTTAAACCTTAAACATTTAAGATGGTATCTATTTATTTTCAGTGATGATTAGAATCCAGTAGTAGATGTAATCAGGGATGTACTCTAGTCACTGAGCCTGGGTTATGAGTCGAATCACAAATCAGCAACCCTTCAAGTCATGACTTGACTTGAAAGACAGCAGTTGAGTCCTGAGTCATTTTGAGAAACGAGTCGAGTCCTTGAGCAAAAAACCAAAACAAAACTGTAAGCCTTCTTCCCTCCCCCTCCCTGGCCCACCTCCTGGAACCACCTGCCTTCATCACACCATCCTGCATCTGCCATCAATCTGAAGGACAGCTTCCAGATTGTCCATGAGGTCTTTGGGGTGACAAGTGATGGAAAAAAAGTGAGCGAGCAAGCACACAAACACTAAAGAAAGTGGGGACTCAGGTTATGACTCTTTTCCAAGCCTCTGGCCCCAAGACTCAAGTCAGGTCTGAGTCAGTGACATCTGTGACTCGAGTGATATGTGTTGTGAAAAACCAACAACTTCACTAGTCAAATCACAATGACTTGAGTGCCCATCCCTGATTGTCGTCTGCTAATCCTGCAATATATGAAGAACATTGTATGCTTCTGATATTTTTTTGTGACTTTCCATATCTTTTCCAGTTTTATTGCGCTTCTTTGCGCTATGATGATTATATTGTACACCTTGCTTATGGTATGCTCAGCCTTTTTTGATTCTTGTATATAGGAATTTAACTGCAATTCCCAAATGAGATTGCTTCTCAATAATGTTGTTTCTCTTCTTTCAGGAGCAGCTTTTACTGAAGGTTTATCAAGTGGCTTAAGTACTTCTGTTGCTGTCTTTTGCCATGAGTTACCTCATGAGTTAGGTAGGTTGTTATTGTATACTAAAACTTGTGCTTCTAAATTGTAGCATGTAACCATTGGGTACTGACCACAACACACTCTCCCAGTTAAGTCAAAATCAATCCAGTGTAAATCAGAAACTTCATTCACTGCTTTTAGCTACATTTTCTGTGAGTGACAACATATACTTCAGTCTTCTAAGCCTGTTTAGAAGTGGCTGAACAAGGAAAAAAAAGTTTCCTTTAATAGCATGCCCAGATAAAATTGGTTTTAACAATTAGTTACTATGTATTTGGGGTCCCAACCCTAACTTAAGGTTTCAGGGATGAGCTGGAGGGACACAGCGGCAGCAGACACAACATGAAAGGCACCCTGAATCTGCTGCTCCAGTGAAAGTTATTTTAATTAGAGTAAGTTATCTTTGTTATGTCCTTTCTACTGTAATCATATTTCAGAAATCAATTGAAGCTATAATCTTATGAAAGAAATTCATTTTAAAAACGATGCATTCATATTTTATCCCATACCCTCCTCATCTCCAAAGGACATTAACACGGAACAGAAAGAGTGTTATTCCCTTTTTGTCTTTCATTCTGGGGTGGGCTCTAGCATAGTAGGCCATGTGGTAGATCTCTGCAAATGTTTTGACTGATAACATTATAACAGTGATAACAGCTTGCAGTGAGGCAGAGAGGGTGCAAATTCATCATCCCTTGTCCCAGAGTGACTCCTTTGTTTTAATTTGTTCTTAATGATGTTCTTAAGAGTGAAACATTGTTATGTACGTAAATTATTGGGCTGTCTTCTTACCCTCTGTGGTAAATGGATTTTTATCTTATTTAAAACCCGTAGAGACAACTTAGCATTGCTCCTGAAATTCTTCTAAACAGTGTTGCTGCATAGTATTACAATATACATTGCTGAATTGAATGTCTTTGTCAAGATGTGGCTTAATTTTATTCCAATATAATTGGGTAAAGCACAGCAAAGCACTCTTACTGTTGACTTGATTCTTAAAGTGTATTTTAATGACTATTCTGACCTGTGTGGGGAACATGTGGACTTTATATGTTAATTTTTATTTCAGTCTAATATAAAATTATAGAGACTGAAGTGATGGAAGAGGTTCACCTCCAGATTTGTTGTACGTGTAAAGAATGCTTGACAAGAATTTGAAACACCCGACTACTAAAATCAAATAAGCTTTAAAAGCCTCAGAATATGCTTCACGACAGTCTTTAAAAAGGGCAGGGGAAATGAAATAATAACTTGCTGAACATTAATAAGCTGACAAATGACCTTTTAAAAACTTCCCTTTCTTTGCTTCAGGAGATTTTGCTGTACTTCTCAAAGCTGGCATGACTGTCAAACAGGCTGTTCTTTATAATGCCCTCTCAGCAATGCTGGCATACCTTGGCATGGCTACTGGCATACTCATTGGTCATTATGCTGACAATGTTTCCATGTGGATCTTTGCTCTTACTGCTGGGCTGTTTATGTATGTGGCCCTTGTTGATATGGTAAGTGTATGAATTTGTATAGCACTCTGCTCCTACATTAATGATTTTCAATCTTTTTCATCTCATGACACACTGACAAGGTGCTAAAACTGTCAAGGTACACCGTCAGTTTTTTGATAACTGACAAAATTTATCAAATTTGCTGCTAACAGGGGGCTTGCATCCTCCAATGGCCCTACTGATAAGTGACCTCAAAATCCCATGGCACATCTGCGGACCATCCGCTGCACGCTGCTGTGCCCACTTGTACACCATATAATAGAACAATAGTTGAAAATTGCTGTCCTAAATAGTCGCAGCTACAGGTTTGTCCTGAAATGCCAGTAAGGCATTGCTTTTGAAACTATGTCTTGGCATAGTCGTGGTATGCACATATATTTGCTAGTATAGCAAGTCTTTGGGTTAGTCCATAAAAGAAACAGAAGGAATAAGAATCATATATCATTTTTCAACAAGAAATAGTTCACAAAGCAGTTTACATAGCAAAATAAGTGGTTCCCTGTCCCCAAAAGGCTTACAGTTCTGAAGAGATTCAGAAGAGACATCAGCAACAGCCACTGGAAAAAAGCCATGCTGAGGTGAAGAGGGGCAGTTGTTCTTCCCCTGCTAAATACAATAGGACACCACTTTAGAAGGTGCTGCTTTTTCCCAGTTAGCTAAGCAAACCCTAACCCAATGGTCTCCAAACCCCGGATCACTGTGTACAGGGAAAGCCTTTCCCATTGTGAGTGGTGCGGATTGTTCCGTTGTGCTACCGCTGCTAATGCCACTCACGCTGCCCAGAGAGATGCTCTGGGCAGTTGTGTCTATCGTCACTTGCCACAACAGGCTGTTCACCCAGATTTCCGGGTAAATGCGACTGCCCAGAGCCCAGAGTTGGTTTACCTTCTGTAGTTGACATAAGTTACCCATACTGTATAGATTGTTAATTATTAAAAGAAATGGATGACATTCTTGTTTCCATAACTTTTCACCTAATATTTGTGGTGGGCCTGTTCTTGTTTTTAATTCAGGTGCCTGAAATGCTCCACAATGATGCAAGTGATCATGGATGTAGCCGCTGGGGATATTTCCTGTTGCAGAATGCTGGGATTTTGTTAGGTTTTGGTATTATGTTACTCATCTCAGTATTTGAGCATAAAATAGTATTCAGCATAAACTTATAATATTGTGTTTACTGTGTCCTGATGTTGACATTGGAATTGAAAAATTAACAGTAGGCACTCTTTCTCTCTCCCCCCCCCTTTAACTGCCTGCTGCTTAGGCATTTAAATTTGAAATGTTTAGTAGTGTGAACCTATTTGCACAGATGGCAGGGTACTATAGCACTGTGGGGGAACTAACCTGTTTAAATACTGTTTTGCCAAACATAGTGGGAGCTAAAGTGGGAGTGTAAGGAAATGAAGTCTTAAGTTATTTAATGTTGGCTTATTTACAGCATGCCATAAATAAAGTTTTGTTTTCTGAGTGTGTTACAGTTACATGTGAAATGGTACTGCTTTTAATATAGTTAAACAGTAGGAAAACATTAAGCTGTCTCTTTCATTCTTGCTGTTGATAGAAATAATAATAATGTGCTGAGCATTCTTAAATAGTTGTGCTAATATAGCCAAATATTTTTAATGACAGGATGAACATTTAAGTTGTCATTTAGGTGTATATTCAAGGCAATATCAAGCAGCATGTAATGAGAGAAAACGTACAGTGTTGTTAAATAAAACTTTTTAAAATTCCACTGCCTCAGAAATGTACAATCTCCAAATATCTGTATTGAGAATAAATGAATGCAGTACGCTGATGGAATTCAACATCTTTTGGACAAGCTATGCAGTGAATCTTAGTAAAAGTGTTGGCTCTATTTTTCCCACCATTTGAAAGGGTTTAGAGTGAGTGTGGCAAAATTGGGAGGGTCATAAGGGGTGGACTATACAGACACGAGCATGGAGAGTAGTAAGGGACTGCAAGAAATTCTCCCTGGGACTGTCTGATCTTTGTGCATACTTAACAATATTAGTTCTGCCTAAATTTGGCAATGCATATTGAGCTTTCAGCAGCTAATTGCTTGTGTATGAACAGTTGAATTCACACTGTACATGTGCTAAAAATAGCACAGTGAAACGGAAAGAACATCCTTCACTTCCTAGAGAACTGGATTCTTGAGAACCTGATGCTATGAAAAGCTTTAAGCAGGAGAGAGAATTGCTAAAGTCCTGAGAAGCTGAGAAGCAAAGCATTGCATATCTTAGAAGTTTGTTCTACAAAAATGTCTGAATCCAGGATTGCCATCTAACGTATGTACCTATTGTTTTGATGCAAGGCTTTCAAAGCACTAATTAAAGTGTTTTCCAATCTTTATTCCTTTCCACAAAAGCAAAAAACAGCCACCATCTACCAATTTACAAATATAAATGAAGCTAGAATGGAAAGTTTGATGTTTTATTAGGGAATTGCATGGTCAAGTCTAGTATCATACATTAGCCAGTGTAGCAGAATGGATAACAAAAACATGAGTAGGACAGAACATTTCTGGTCATATGTGCACAGGTACAGCTGTTTACAATTTTTGCTTAATGTGAATGCTTGTTAAGCTATAGAAATATGTAATGTCCCAACTGTGCATATGGAAAATTTGTACAAAAATCTCACATCTATAACTGAACTGAAGCCGTTCGTCCAGAATTAATAGTTCATTCTCTGCTTTGCCTGACACGTCATGTTTTCTTCTTAAATTATGGGGTCTTTAAAGAAGTGGGGTGGAATATCAACTAATGAAATATGTTTGTATAGCACACCATGAGTATGCAAACTTCAAGTGTATTATGATATAGTCCTTACCTTACAGCAGTGGTTTTCAAACTTTTTAGCCCGGCTCCCACATTTTAGAACTCATGTTGGGACCCACTGGAAGTGATGTAATTAACCTGGATCTCATAGCTGGAAGTGCCATCATCAAGCAGGAAGTGCCTGTCAGTGTGACATAATCAAATGACAGTCCTGGAATACAAGCTGGCATTCTTGGACTGCAGCAATTGCTCAACTGTGAAACATCCCTGACAGAAAGCAAAAGTAACCTAATTGGTGCAGCAAACTGACCTGCTTGTACACAGTGTTCAGCGTTGCTTTTATCTATCTTCAGATAGACAGCTCTTTTTATTACCTTGTGCCCAGATGCTTCTCAGACTTCAACCATTCTCTTCAAAGTAATAAAAATGGATTATTCCGTAGACGATGCCATAGCACAAGCAGTGTTCCTTGTAGTTATCACAGGGCGGGTGGGGAGCCTGCACAGAGCAGTGCTGGAGTTCTTAACAATCATGTTGTCACCGAGCTCCAGAGCACCATGTGGCTGTGGAGGCTATCCTGCCACACAGAGGAAATGCTCATCTCAGGGGAAGAATATCTGCTTTGCAGGTCTCAGGTTCATTATCCAGCAAGGGCAAAGAGCATTCCTATTTTGCTTAGCCCCTTCCTATGTGAACAGTGCTGTGAAATCAATGGATGAAGGGTCTAATTTAGGACGTACTATATAAGATAGTCTTCTGTACCTCTTCCCCATTGCCATACCTTCTGCTTTTTCCTATCAGCCCAATAGATTTCTTATAGCAACTGAAAGGTAGTTGAGTTCCTTTTGCATTGCAGGCGTTCCAGTTGTTTCATGGAGTGCTTGCTTGCAATTACCAAGCCTCAGAAGGTTTAAAACAAATTGAGGCTGCAAACCTATACATACTTTCTGGAAAGAGCCACTGGAGACAATGGGACTTATTTCCAAGTAGAAATGCGTAAGATTGTGTTGTGATTAACTTTATTCAATATCGACTTACAGAAGATGGCCATTCAAGCCTCTACCTCTGCAATAACTAACAAAGGGAGACGGTGTGGTCTTCTCTGGGATCCGGGGAGTTTGGTATCAACCAGCTCGCTCGCTCGCTCGCTCTCGACAATTTTCATAGTGCTACACTAGTGGGCAACCTTCCACTTTTGCTTATTTCCTTGTCCGTGTTTGAATGGGACTTCCTGATTCGCGTACATCCTGTTTTTTCTTACGTCTGCGGTAGCAAATGAATGGAACTTGAACAGATGTGGGCAAAGAATAGCGCTAATAGTCGGGATTCAAGTAACGGAGCGTTGCTATTTAATTCCCCCTAAGATGGCTGCTATCTGCAGACTCGGCTGGTAGACGGAGCACTTCAGCCTGGAAACTTAGCCGCTTATGCACGACTCCTGTGCTGCAAAGAGAAGAACGATCAGCGTCGCCCAGCTCTTCCTCTCCCGAACTGAACGCTGACGTGTAAAGCAGGAGCTGCTTTTCCTATCTCTAGGGTGCCCTGACGTACTTGGCGCACGTCACGCACGCTCACGTTCAATCAGGAACGGGAAATGTCGCTGTTCTGAGTGAGGCACTTCCGGCTCTTCGTTTTCTCAGCGCGTGGTGGAATCCGGCCCTCGAGCATCGAAGCGCGCTCTGGAGTGCCGGAGACTGGGCTGGGCTCGGCTCTCGCTTCCTTACGCGCGCGCGGGTGTCATGGCGGCGGAAGGTCCCGCGGCCCCGGCTGCTATGGCAACGGTGCCCGGAGTGACGGAGCGTTATTTCACCCGCTGGTACAAGCCAGGTAAGGCTTGTCCTGTCGCAGGGAGAGCCCCGCAGCCTCCGCCGTCACACAGGTGAAGGGAGGAGCAGCGCTTGGTGCCCACCTTGCCAGGACCCTCAGCTGGGCCGGTCAAAGGAGTGGTTGAACGTAGTCTCGGTCCCACGACGACTGCGGGACCGCGCCCAGCCACCTGCCTTCTAGCCCACCAGGGTCGACACTCTCTCGATCTGTCGTGCAGCATCCCTGAGCTTCCAACCATCCCCAGCATTCGGCGCTGCGCTTTATCCGCTGGTCCAGAGCTGAGCCTCCCCAGACCGCCCGCTTGAGCAGTGGCGCTTCCTCGTCGCGCCCCCCTTTGCATCCTGGGGCTGGAGCTTCGGGAGACCTGACGACCTATTTAGTAGTTACATCTACATCCTACTTCCCTGCCCCTGAAGCACCTGGTGGGCCACTGTGAGATACAGGAAGCTGGACTAGATGGGCCTTTGGCCTGATCCAGCAGGGCTCTTCTTATGTTATGTTCTTACTTGTCAGGCGAAATCATCTTCCAAAAAGACAATAATGGAAGCCCATCACCAAAAGTGCAATATAAAATAGGGTGCTGCTGTTATCTTAAAAACTAGCAGACATTCTGTGGTATAAGCTTTTAGGTACTAGAGCCATGAAGTACATGATAACATCATCTATTAGTCTGTGCATCTCATGGTCTTTTAACCCAGTGTTTACTATTTGTGAGTGTGTATAAGCAGGCTCTGGTATCTGGAGCTTAAGCTACCATAAACCTGTTGGCATCATGTCTGTAGCGGTTTTTGTTCAGTTGCTGGTCCTCTAGAACTTCATCACAGTATAAGGGGTTGAAGACACATGAAAGCCTGTATGCTAGTAGATCTTTTTAGTTGACAGTTCTAGCCTCTTATTTTTTTTACACTTTCTGATGCTTCTTTCAAGTTTATTTCCCATTCTAAAATATAGACAGTAGTCTAACTACTGCAACATGTATAACAGCCAGAAATTATATATTATAAATGGTTCTGAAAGCATTTGCTTCGTCAGAAATGTAACCTTTCTGTATTAAAACATGGTCATTTAAGATATTTAACTGCATCTCTAAGAAGTTAGAATGCAACTTTATTTTTTAAAAAGACATATGGAACTGAGTAGAACTACATCCAAATGAAACAAAACCTTTACATCAAACTGTATTGGTTGACCAGCTACGCTTATGTGTTTTTGTAAAGCACTTCATGTTTTCTATGACCATATAAGTAGTAACAATAGAATTCAGTAGCACTCATTCCCTAGAAAATATACATAGCGTTGTAGCTTTAGGAGTAGAAAGCTAATCTAATTTCAGTCAGTTTAAGCTCTACACATTTCTGGTCTAGAAGTCTTCAACTAATTATTAACTTTGTTTTCCCAGATGTAAAAGGTAAGCCACATGAAGATCATTGCATATTGCAGCATTCTAATAGGTAAGCGCTCTTGCTACCCAGTCCTGTGCGTGTTTAATCAGAAGTGTATGCTTCTGTGTTCAGTGGAGCTCACTTCAAACTAAGAGCGCAATCCTAAACTGGAATTAGGCCTGCATAAACGAAGCCAGCAAAGTTTGGCCAGCACATAAAGCGTGTTTGGACTACTCTCGGAGTCAGGGAGTATGTGCTGGCCACTCTGACTCCAACAGTGGTCCAAATATACTTTAAGGTGGCCCTTGTGCTGGCCAAACTTTGCTGGCTTCGTTTATGCCGGCCTAACTCAGTTTAAGATTGTGCCTGAAGTGTCACTTTGCAGTCTTGAATATGTATGCTTAACAGACACTAGTATGAAAACAAATGCTTTTTGTGGAACAGCATTTCAGCAGACAGCCAAACATTCCCCCTTTCAAAAGAATTCTATACTAAAATTCTACCATTAGGTAATAGATAAGGTCGGAAAAATATTTTTCTAGTATGAAGATGTTGAGAGCTAGACTGAAGAGGGTATATACTGTATATTTTAATGCTCTTTATTGGATTTTTTCCATTGGATTTATTTTTTTTTCAGTATAAAACTTGCACACTGTACATTTTAACAGAGGTTAAAACAATAAAGGCACAATCCTAATCTGGAGTCAGTTGTGCCGGCCCAGGAGTGTTGCAAACATGCCATAAAGTGTGTTTGCATCACTCTCAGAGCCAAGGACAACAGCACATGGATGTGTGCCAGTCTCCCTGACTCTGAGAGAGGTCCAAATGTGCTTTGCAACACGCCTGGGCCGGCACAAGTTACTTGTACCAGCTTAACTTCAGGTTAAGATTGTGCCCTGAATGTGTTATTTGAGCAGTTATATAAGCTCTTTCATTAGAACGGTATGTTGAAGAGTGCTGTCTGTTGAATAATCAGACAAGTAAAAGCAAGTTTTTAAAAAGTGCTCAGAATGGGATGTGTGCATGACTCATTAGTAATTGTGTTACCAGTTGGTGCCTCTGATACCTATGCAATTACAGTATGAATGGAATTTCACATGGTAACAGACAACAGTTTCTTCCCCATCTATTGTATTGTATTGCAGACTGGCCTTCAGTCTGCCCTGTATTGCTTTAGCAAGATACTCTTGTATCCCTTCTGCATTAACACAGTGATTTGTCATGGGGGGTTGGTTCATATATTAGTAGGGCCATTGGGGGGCATGAGCTCCTGAGTGGTAGTGCAGTATACCTTGTTAATCGTCAAAAAAACTGATGGTGTGTCTTGACAATTTTAGCACCTTCTCAGTGTGCCATGAGATGAAAAAGGTTGAAAACGGCTGTGTTAACATCTTATTTACTGTAGCTAGAGCTGGCTTGAGGCTACCACCTTTTGGCAAAAGTCGAGATTGTCGTGTGTGTATTAACAGTGATGATAAACTATATGAAGTGTTGCTGCTCTTACAGTGATTATCTCTTACAGCCTTATCTAAAATTGGGTAACACTTTATGATTTTGTGACTCTTTAAAGATTTGCCTCTGTATATACCAAGTAATTGTTTGTACCAATAATCTTTGTTAAAGTCCTCTGGATTTTCAGAATAAATCTTCTGTGAGAAAACACAGCTTTTTGAGGATCAGTAGTTTTTCTAATTAAAATACAAGTTTAAACTGATTTTTGATAAGATGAAGTGGATAATTGGATAAATGGATAATTGTTTTATCTTCATTTTTTGTAGAATCTGTGTCGTCACTGTAGCAGATGCTCATCCTCTTCTGAAAAAACCAATTAAGAGTATTAGTTACCAGATCAGTGCCAACTGTAGCAGGCTACAGAATAAAGTTTCTGGAAAATCTAAACGGGTATGGCCAATTCAATATTTTAGCTGAAGACCAGCCATTCAGGCCCCAATCCCATCCAACTTTACAGCACTGATGCAGCTGCTTGAGGTAAGGAAAGAAATGTAATTTTACCTTGGGGAGGCCTCCATGGCTGCCCCCTCACTGAAGGATGCAGTGCACATTCCATTGGCACAGCTGCATCAGCACTGGAAAGTTGGATAGGATTTGGCCCTCAATCAATGACTAAGGCAATTTAAAAAAGCAAATACAATATACTGCCAAAACAGAATACTGTCTCTTGCTTTATGTGCTTTTAAGCATGAGCAGTTTTTGAAATCATAAATCTTCACCAATGCTGTTAGTCGTTTTTAAAGGATGCATTGGTATTGAGAAGGGGAAATGATAGGGGTCCCAGAGTGGCATCCGCCCTGCCCGGGATCTTACATTTCAAGGCACGGTAAGGGGCTGGAGCACCTAGAGGTGAGGCCTAGGGCCTGGTTTCTGCAAGGCCTCAGCAGGTCAGCTACAGATGCCGGTGGTTTTGGCACCCAACTTCTCCTCTCCTGTTAGGGGTTCACAGCTCATAGGCTGTGTGCCAACTGCCTAGCCCCCACTGACCTTCACTGGCCAGCAGGGGTTTATCAGTGGATGTACTACCCCCTTTGGGCCCTCCCTCCCAGGATGTGCCCTTCCCGTTTCCCTAGGGAATCTGTTTCCTGTCTCCCTCCTTCCCCTGCCTGTGGCACCTCCAGATGTTCTGTGCTCTGTCCTTCAACCTCTAGCTGCAGCTGCAGGGGTTGGACAGGCCTGCAGGCAGGCCACCTACCAGCCATGGAGGCTCTATCAGGCCTGGTGGCAGTTGCCTTCACTGCTAGAAGCCCGCCCTACATTGTAGTCGAAGCCATGCTGACCGCATCCTATGGAGTGCTCACGCTGGGGGGAGGGAGTGCTGTATCACAGCTTCATCATTGTGGCTGAGGAGTCATCGTGCCTGCCAGGATGGGCAAGGGCTGCTTCCCCCATGCCTTCAATGCCCCCACCCCCCCAGGTAAAGCAGGGAGCCTTCAGGGGCTGTGACACATTTTATGCTATTGTTTGGAAATTTTAATGGGGAAAACACCTCCATTCCTTTTCAAAATAACATGATGGTTATTATTGGATCCTCCCCCCACTTAAAATTACCCATCTGATGTGGGGCAAGGGGAGTTCTCACCATAAATTATGGTGATTCTAATGAGAAAAGTATTACACTTGTTTCCATACTTCACTGCCATTTTGCTGGGAAAGTCAACTGGTTATGTAAACTGATGTATCCCTTGTACCCTCACATCATGTTTCCCTGATCTGAGTCACGCTGATAGATGGCATCTCTCAGAAAACAGCACTGAGCCTACAGACTGTTAATTACCAGCTTCTAATTCAGGATTATTGAAATCATTGGGGCTAAGTTCTCATTATAGATTTGGATATTACAGTCCGTTTCCTTAAAGAGGACTTAAAGATGTTAACTGTTTCCCGCCCTATTTAAAGGTAGGGTATAAATATATTCTTATATTATATAGGAGACAGAGAGGTATATGTCCAGTCATGTTATTTCATAAGTAAGCAAGGATCTATGCATTGGTTCCATTTCATCTAGAATCAAACCTTCAAGCCACTAGATATGCCAACAAACATCCCTTCTATCTTTGTTAAGGAAGGAAAGAAAACATGGTAATCAATAATCCATGATGTCGTACCCATCTTTCTTCATATCTAAAGTTTTGCTCTGGTTAATGAAATGACATTTCCCAATTCTCAGTCTTAAAAGCACATCCATTGTAGCAGAAGCTGGTCAGCCTCTTGCTGTGTCTCTTTTAACAATTCTCATTTTTATAAACTGTCTATTGTATTTCCAACCAGGGTGCTCAATTTCTAACAGAACTTGCCCCTCTGTGTCGAATTTCCTGCTCAGATGGAGAAGAGTTTACAATATACAGGTAAGTAAAGCAGGATTTTGCTTGTACTGCATTTTTATTGATCTATTTTTATACATCATTATCTGTTTTACTAAACTGAAAATTCTCTGCAGCTGTATAAGGGGAAGATTGATAGAAGTAAATGAAAACATCCTGGACAATCCATCTCTCTTGCAAGAAAAGGTAAGAATTTTGAACTACTTTTAACGTTATCACTCCCCCTTTTTCCCCCTCACCAATTATATTTTTTTCTAGCCTTCTACAGAAGGATACATTGCCGTTGTACTACCAAAGTTTGAAGAAAGCAAAAGCATCACTAAGGGGCTTTTGTCACGGAAAGAATACGAAGACATTTTGTCAAAACGTTTTAATTCCACATCAGGATCACCTAGTTCTACAAACAATACATACAATGAGAACTAAGTATTTCATAGCTGAAGTGCAGCTTGTGTGAGACGGCTTCCAGTACATCCCATGGTAAAGTGACTTCTGGGCTTTCATACTTGGGGGTGAGGAATGGAACATATTTCTGGACACATTTCTTGTATTTGAAATGGCAAAATAATTTAAAAATTCTGAAGAAGTCTGCTAAGGCAGAATCCAGCCTTACGATTCTAGGTGGTAGCAACCACCTAACATTTGTAAAGGAGCCTTTAAGCATGTGCTTAAATCTCTCAGAAATGTCAGTAAGATTTCAATTATAACTAGTGGAATCATGTCTTCAAGAGGCATTTTTTTAAAGAGGGCAATGCTGAAATGAATGGCCTGTTTCTTTGCCTCTCAATGTCAATAAAAGCTTTTGGTAAAAATTTTACTGATGAAATGTAACAATCTATCATTGCTATTTTGTTACCTTGTTTTTTTTAATGCTGAAACATACATTTGAATACGGGGAGGGGTGTGATTATTAAGACGAACTAGCTTCATTAGAAATATGGGATTCTCAATCCTGTGTTGATTTCAAGGTTTACAACATGTGGGCGGGGAGAGTCCTGTAGGAGAGAAATGTTAAATACAGAACTCTAAAATTCTGCCCCATCAGTCTGATTGGGCAATGTAGTTTTTTTCCCAACCAAAGTAAATGAGTGCCAGTATGTGTAAGGTAAAAATGTAAAGGTTTCCCCACGACGGAATGGTCTAGTCATGACCGACTGTAGGGGGCGGCACTCATCTCAGTTTCTAAGCCGAAGAGCTGGTGTTTATCCGAGGACAAGCTTCCGTGGTCATGTGGCCGGCATGACTATATGTCGTAGCGCACGGAACACCTTTACCTTCCCATCAAAGTGGTACCTATTCCTCTACTCGCATTTTTATGTGCTTTTGAACTGCTAGGTTGGCAGGAGCTGGGACAAGCGACGGGAGCTCGTTCTGTCACACGGTCTTGAACTGCCAACCTTATGGTCAGCAAGCTCACAACTCAGCAGTCTAACCCACTGCGCCACCACGTTCCTTATGTGTACACAGCATTAAAGCAACAGATGAGCAAAAGAGTAAGCACTCACTTGCCACTTCTTCCCTACTAATGACTTTTCATCTAAAGAAAAGAGCATTAGAAATCCCTTACTTGCCACCAAATGTCTAGTCCAAGGGTGTCCAACATAAAGCCTGTGGGCTGGATGCAGCCTCCAGAAGCTCTCTATCCAACCCTCATGCTCTCCCAGCACCACCATCAGCTGCTTCACTGTGCTGAGGTGTTAGAAAGGACAGCCCACATAATTGGGATGTCCGATATTTTGAAAATATGATTAAGACTTGCTTATTTGCAGCTAATGACTTCCTAAATGAGAAATAAGTGCTTACTTCTGGTCATGACCTGTTCAATGACATCACTTCCAGCCCTCAGCAAACATAATGAATGCTATTTGACCTGATGTAATGAAACAAGTTTGACACCCCTGGTCTAATCGGCCTAAGGAAAAAGGAGCAATTTACTGGAACTATCAATCACTTTCCAAGATCATCTCAAGTTTACAGTACTCTAAAATAGTGGTGAATGAATGATGACATAACAAGGAAATTCAAGACTAAAACAAGTGAGCTTCATTTCATATAGTACAGCAAGTACATGCACATTTCAAACAAGCTTGAAGAAGTATTTTTAGTCTAGGAATCATATAATGCCCTCTTTGTAGTGACTTGGAATTAACAGCTCCAACTTAATTTCCAAATGGAATTCTAACTCTTACAATGGCTAAACCTATCTTTGAGAACTTTGCTATGCCACATGTTAAAAAATTTAAAAACTGCAATCCCAAGCACATTTCCTAGGGAGTAGGTCTTACTACATTCTTTAGGGTTTATTTCTGAGTACGCTTGCTTAGATTGCATTGTGAAAATTTACTAGTAGGATACGCATAATATAAAAAGAAGCCAAGATAAAGTAAGCCTTAATTGTAGCTAGCTTCATCAACTCTAGTAGTACTCTTTTTAAAAATTTGAGATAAGGTGGCAAATTGTTTATCAAAGTGAGGTTTGCAGAAGGCTCTTATCATTAAAGCCTTCTTGTAACTCAAGCTTCTAGAAGAGTCAGCAACATTGAAGGACCAAATCTAGCCCCTCAAGAGGTGCTCCCCCACCTTCCAGTTGCCTACCTAGTAGTGAAAGTGGCATTTGTGGCAACAGCGCTTGCTGACAGGCCACTTTAGGAAGCAGGGTTGAGAAAGTGGCCCATCAGCTTTGCTCCCTTTTCAAAGCAGCCCTCCAGAGCAACTAATTATGGACCAGAGTCCTATAACTACACATAACTGTCAACTGAGAACATATAAGTAGTTTTCCATGTAGCATATCCAGGACTATCCCGTTTTTGTGCATAAGCATTCATAGCAGCATCTTTGGGGTTGAAAAGTAAGACATTCAAAACTGTATGCGATTATAAAAATAGCAATATTAATAGTGAGCAAAGAAACATTTGCCTTACAAAAATATGCAGCCATTAAAGCTGACTGTTGCTTTTGTTAACTGCCAAGTACCGTGACATCTATTAGATGTGAAAAGGTTACCACAGCTTTTTCTAACCTGGTTTCACCTTTCTCAAAAGAAAGCAATTAGGAGGGACTTAGTGTGCTAATTCCCATATGGAAAACTTTTCATTCCCTCCAAAACCTTAGAATTGTTTATTCTCCAAAAATGTGAGGCTTGCAATATGTTGTTCCAAGGACTTGATCCCGAAGGAGTCACTTCGCCCAGCCAGGCCACTACCTTCTTTTGCAACTTCATGCAGGCCGTTTTCTCTCCAGGGATGATATGCTCTTAGGTAACCATTTCCTGCTTTGTGCTGCAATAAAATATATTTTGCAATAAAGCAAGTATGTATCATTACAGAATTGGGTTCATTCTGCCACAGTTTATATGCTTGCCAACTCACCTTTCTCAGTAACTTGCAGCTCAGTGGGAGAACTTGGGTCAGAATATCCAAAATATATTTTGCTTTGTGAATACAGGTATCTACCTAAATATACATTAAATCAGGGCAAAGAAACATTTATCAAACAAGATGATTAAAACAAAAGCATATGTTTATTAAGCACATTCATTAGTGGTTCAAACTTCACATGCAATTCATTCCCCCCCCCCCCAAAAAATTGGAACATTTCCTCTCCTCTGTGTTTGAGAGTAGTATGGGGCATAATTAGAAGCAGATGGTTCCGTTGCATAAGCCCCAACAGAATGGATGAGTGTTGTGTTCAGGACCATGATAGGGTACAGTACTTGCACAACTCCAGTTTACTTATATTGGCTTTTGGATGTGTCCTAAAGTATCAATGTCAATTGATCAGGTGAATACTCAAACTCAAAGACCTTTAATGGCATATTCGATCAGGTGAATAGCTGTCTAGCTTTTAACCAGGTCAATCAATTACATTTTTCAACAAAATGTATGTGTGTTGGGTAGGACCTTAATTTCTCTTTAATACTAAATCAGGGATCTCCAAACCCCAGCCCAGGGGCCAGATATGGCCCTCAGAGAGCCTCTGTCTGGCTCGCTGCAAGCCACTGGTCCCCTATGAGCCTCTGGCCCTCCTGACTTTGTTGGCATGGGCTGCACCCTCCAAGCTGTATGTGGAGGGCTCCGTGTAGCCTCCCAGGCCCTCAAAATGCATCTGGAAGTCTGAAAATAATCACTTCTTGGTTTTCTCAAAGACCCAGAAGTGATGTTTTTGGCCTTAGATAGTTTTCTGAAGGTTTGAGAGGTCTCCTCAGAACATGCTCTGAGTGTTTCCTTTGATCTGGTTCTGAAATATTTACTCCAGTACATTTAAATAAACTGCTTGTGGGTTAGGGGAATGGGAGTCCATTAGAGTGTGCGCTATATTCCTGTGGTATGTGTTGGCTGCTTGGAGGACTCCTGCAACTGTGATACAGGCAATGTGTGGATTCCTTTGGCATAATGTTCCGTGAGATAACTGAAACCTTCAATTTTACATGTGTATCCAACCATTCAATACTTTACCCTGTTATTAAAACATAGAAGCAACACCTGGATATTTTTTTTTTACAAGGTGCTGATTTGGGTGAGAGAGAGGTTTACTTGTAATATGAGCCTCAAGTTACTTTTTTAGCACATTTATTTAGAAAGTGTTCATATTGCCATTCTACAAATCATATTCACCACGACTTACAAGGAAGAAGTACTGTTTTAATCTGTGTAAAATCTCATGGCACAATCATAAATTTTCCCCCCTTTCCAGGATGCCAACCAGTTTGAGACTGACTTGGTTGTAGCAGCAATACATCATCATGTCCTGTCACACTCATTCTGTTCAAGGTTCAGAACATACATGAATACCAGAAACAAAGAAACAAAAAATCAGATTTCCAGAGGCAATGTTTTGTGAAAATGTGCATTAGCTTACCTTTATAAAAGTTGCAGTTTTACCCTGGGCAGGGGTTTTGGCGGTTACCTGAAGCTGCTGATATGCAGGGACCATTTTGTCAATCTCCTGCAGAAGTAATGGTTTGTCATCATCTTCTAGCTGAAACAGATTTCAATTAGTTAGGCCTGCTAAGTATTATAGACTGTGCACAAAAGAAGGTGGAGGAAGCAAATAGCCAGAGACCTCTATTCTGGAATAAGGAGTACAGATAAAACAAACTGTACAGTACCTGATTGGAAAATGCAAGAAGAGCTGAAGTGAGCTTTAATCCCTCTGCAGCAAAGGCCTAACACAGGAAGAACAAAAGATTAAATGAAAAGACAAACACATCCCAACAACTTCCCCCAATTGTGAATACCCAGCTTGTATAATTTGTGACCCACCAAACCAAAAGCATGTATTTGACACCCTTCA
This sequence comes from Lerista edwardsae, assembly GCA_029204185.1. Lineage (NCBI taxonomy): Eukaryota > Metazoa > Chordata > Lepidosauria > Squamata > Scincidae > Lerista > Lerista edwardsae. The sequence goes on from JAJKFI010000037.1 coordinate 6,958,065, forward strand.
ATTTTTTTTATAGAGACTAATCCCAATAGGCTGCTATCCATGGCTGCATCTGGCTTGAAGGGTCATAAGTTGGAAGAGCTCAGTTGAAAGAAAGTCACTGATGCAAAAAGTTTTAAGAAGAAATAATTTAAAGTAATATTCCCTGCATATACATGCACAACCAGCCATTCCATTCCACTATCCAAACTGTCCAGGCTGAGAAGAACACAGTCACAGAACCAAGAGAGTGCACAGACTTTTTCAAACGCACTTCACCAGTTCAGCAGTTTGGGAGAAAGCATTTGGATGTTCACTAAACATCCCATCCCACTTTCACCCTGAACACAGTTGGGAGAATGAAACATAACACAACAAAAATGCAACATCTGGAGTGAGTGCGGCTCATCCCAATCCAATGAATATAGCCTTCAGACAGAAGTTGCGTAATATATAAAACAAATATAAAATATAATTTATAATATAAAATTGAACAAAATATTTTCATAAATTATTAATTTAGCACAATATACTATTACTAACAGCACAATCCTAACTGCAGTGAGCCAGTGCCACTGCACCAGCTCAGAGTATTGTGAATATGCTGTAAGCTTACATATTTAGCATTCTACCGTGATCCAAAGGAGGAATAAGGTTTTGTCAGGGAAAATATTAATTTAAGTTTAGAACAGTCACATTACATCATTTGATGGTCCATGCGTTGCTTTGTGAGCTCTAAACCCCTCAAGGTTTTATTGCTGTCGTATCCTATGCTGCTCCAGGAATGAGATGAGAATAACATTTTCCAACAGCAACTTAAAAGTAACTTACAGACTTCCTTTTGATTGTTATATTACCTCTGCCTGGTCAAATAAGTCCTGGGTGGTTTTCAGCAGCCCCTCCCCTCTAAATAGTAAAAAAAGGAAGAAAAATGGTTTAGCCACCAACAGACTAAAGACAGTTCAATCTACAATCCCTTTAATGATGGAGGGCTAGTAGCTAAAGATGTAGAAAAGTTGAAGCTATGGTATGACAGTAAAGGCTTTGCTAAGCAGAGAACTGATATCTTGATGGAATGGAGTTAAACCGCTTCAGACTCTGGACCCAATCCTATCCAATGTACAGCGCTGATGCAGCTGTGTCAATGGGGCATGTACTGCCTTGTGGTTTTGGGGGGGGGCGGTTATGGAGCCTTCTTCAAAGTAAGGGAATATTTGTTCCCTTACCTTGGGAATGCATTGAAGCTGCATTGGTGCTGAAAAGTTGGACAGTATTAGTCCTTATATATCTAGACTGATGATTAAGAGACAGCAGTACAATGCCCAACTCCTCTAGTAACATGAGAGCTGATTTTGTTGGAATGCAGTAGAAATGTAGCAGTATACCAAGTTAAGATTATTTGCTACAATTGTTTGCATACTTACTTGGGAGTAAGCACCACTGTATTCAGAACTTTCTACTGTATTCCGTAAACATGCACAAGATTGGGCTGTTAGCATCTCAAACACAAAGAAAAAAATACAAAGTCTGTGCAAGTATACTACTCGAGAATGTCTTGAAATAAGAGCACAATAAGCAATTTCACCAAGAGTGAAATATGAAAATCCTTGCAATGAGATTCATTTAATTTTGCTGTCTTGCTAAGCTTCAGAAGAAGAAATTGCAGTAAACCTGCTATAAATGCTTCTCAAGCTCTGTCAATACTCCAGTATAGGATCACAAGGAACACAAATGAAACGCAGGATAGCTAGTAGAAAATATTTGGCTGTGCACAATCCAAACACAGGCAACCCAGCATTCCCTACAAGAGATCCTTGAACACATCTGTCAATTTGCCTGCAGCTTCATTTATGCCTGTAAAATATAATTGCCCAAAGTAGATACCTTGTTTGTTCCTGCAATTCAGCTAGCTCTGCAAAAGACTGCTCATATTTTGCTACAGTAGAAAGAAGCTTTGATCATTCGTTTTATACAACAGCATCACTATACGTGACACTTCAGAGGACCAAACTATATGTTGTACTGGTGCAGTGGCCATCCAAAAAAGCAGAAACTATACATTTACCCCTGCTAAGTGGGCAAGAGGCACTTTTTCAAGTGGTGTCCTCTTATATTTAGCAAGGGGAGAGCAATTGTCCCTTTTCACCCCAGCACAATGTCTTTCTCGTGGCTGTTGCTGGTGGTGTTCTTCATTCTTTTAGATTGTGAGCCCTTTTGGGACAGGGAGCCATTTAACTTTAATGTTATTATTTGCCTGTAAACCGCTTTGTGAACTTTATGTTGAAAAGCGGTATATAAATACTAGTGATTGATTGATTGATTTAGCTCTCTCACACCCTTCATAACTCGAAACCATGGAGGGAAAAGCCTAGAAAAACCAGCAACTGAATAATGTTGCAACATTATGACATTCCAGCTTTCCACACCCGCCCACAGCAGCCAATGATGTTCAAGTAACACAAAACATTACGATGTTGATGTAAAGTTGATGAGTTTGAACTGGATGCAATAAAGGAGACCCAGCAACGGAACACACAGTTGCCATTGTCACCACCAGCCACGCTTTTAGTATAGCGTTTAGTTTAGCTGCCAGACTAACGAAAGACAGGTTCCACCCCAAGAATGGGGGCGGCGATGGTGGCAAGAGAGGGAAAGGGTAAAAAGGGATAATGCTTCATTTTCCACAACTTGTTTCTTTTTAACATTTTCCCCTTCCCGTCCCATTTGTTACCTTGTGAACAGGTACATAGAATAGGCTAAGCTGGAGAGGCTGTGTCCATGCCGTGCGATTTCATTTTCTGGGTCATCCCATTTTTCCATCTCAGAATCAACACGTGATGTCAGCCTATGCAGTTCTAAGCCTAATTTTCCAAGTTTTGCTTGTTCCTGCAAATCACACAAAATACATTGTCACTCCCTCTTGCTTATTACATTTAAGGCTCATTAAAAAAAAGTGCACTAATGAATTACAAACAAAGAAACACACTTTACCTCACTATCCAGTCTGACTGGCTTTAAGGCTTTCAAATTTGCATTATGCTTCTGTTTAAAACAAAAAATTAACAAAGTTTACTAAATGGCATTGGATGCCAACATTACTACTAATAGCCCATCTAAACCTGCAGAAAAGGCATTATTTATTAGCAGCAGCCCAAGTGAAATGGAGCTATTTCCAAGTGCTGGGGGAAGCTCTCCTTTTACCTACAGCCTTCAGGAGATGGAGGCCAGAGGTGTATGCAAAGGTGTGTGCTGTTGGGTCCATGTCAGAATATGAATCGACTATTCTGCTTTTATTAACTTGCTTGTTTTGAAATTTGGGGCAGGCCAGTTCATTTATGGGTCACTTCATACAAGATGTCATCTATCAAATTTATGCATATCTGAAGCCGTGCTATACCATCATATTACTGATCCACCTAACCCAGCACAGTCATCTTTGACAATGCTTGGCAGTCCAAGGTCTCAGACAAGAGCTTTCCTAGCCATGCTAAAAAGAAAATGCCTTAGTGAGCAATGCCAGGGAATAAACTGTGGGACATCATGCATACAAAGCAAGTGCTTTACCAGTGAGGTCTGGACCATAACATTTATAGAGGAGTACTCACCAGCTAGAATGTTGTATGAAAAGTCTCCATACAACCATCTGTGGCTTCAGGTAGGTTCAATGGGGCCAATCACATTTTCCATGTGATTATGCCCTTGTGGAGCTCTGAGGATGGGGTCATAGCCAGTAATGGCATCTAAATGATTTAGCGACAGGCACTCACTTTTGATTGGCACTTGTGTCAGGGCCCGCCCACCGGAAGTGAGGTCATAGCCGGAACCCAGGAACCGCCGCGCCTCCTCGGTAGGCCGCATGGCGGCCCGGGAGTCCCGGGCCTTCCCCAGGGCCGTCACGCGGGCTACTGATTCCCCCCCCAGGAACCGCCACGCCTCCTCGGGAGGGAGCCCCAGGCAGCCTACCTGCTGCTGCCGTCGGTCTCCCTCGCTCCGCTGCCTGCCTGCCTGGCTCTGAGAACGTGCAGGCAATTCAAACGTTGCAGGGGGCGAAGCGGAGCGCCAACAGAGTCAATGAGTGGGCGGGAGAATGGGCGGGGCCAGCCCTAATCCTAGGAATGGGTACTCACGTACCCCCGCGTACCCACTACATGACATGTCTGGTCATAGCTCTTTGGAAGAGCACACGCTTGGCGTGCAGAAGATCCCTTGCATCTCCAGATAGTGGTGGGAACAACTTCTGTTTGAAACCTTGGAAAGCAGCTTCTGATCAATGTAGTCAACACTAAATGGGCCAATAGCAAGACTTGGTATAAAGCAGCTTCTTCCTATGTTCTGGGTGGTGAGGTCTGCACAAATGTGGAAGCAATTTTTGGCAGCTATCACATATGCCACTTGATGTTCAAATCTACTTTACAAATGCTTTTCCTTTAAAGGCGTTGCTAGTGAAAATGAAAGCACTTTACTAATCAGAAGATAACCTATCTGATTCCATGTCTGCATTTTGTACTGCTCTGGAAAGCAGAAAAGTCTCTGTGCAACCTGGAAGCCTTACATTTCACAACATCCATTGAGCAAACTGAATGCTTTAATAAGATACCCAAGAGACACTAGGGCACAATCCTATACCGCAGATAGGGAAGCATATGTTCTCTGTGCTAGCCTAGGAATGTCGCAAATGTACCGTAAGGCATGTGTATGCCACACCAGAGCAGGCCAGGCTGGAGCGAGGACACAAAGTTCCAGTGACAATTAAGGCTGGCTGAGTTTGACTGGCACAGGAGGTGTGTTATGCAAATTTTGGTTTGTTGGCAAAGATATTTCCTTCCACCAAAACACACAGGGCTCATTAAGGAGGAATTAAATTTTCAAAATATAAATAAAACAAAAGATTTTCCAAGGCCAAATTAGGGATCCTTAATTATCTTGTCCTCTATGTTAATTTACACTTTACAAACTCTCTTTTTGGCTTGGATACTCCCAGTTCCTCCAGGATACAACCATCTTCTGCATGCAAAATGCAGTACAAATTTTTTCAAATGGGCCAAAATGAAGCAGGATTTATTATTGTGCTATTTATTTGTGTATTGTGGCGCTGCCTATTCACAACCAAGGCACAAGTAATTAGATTATCTTGACTACAGAAAAACGATGACACGTTTCAGAAACCCTTTCTTCACAACCACAGTTGGGAGAATATGTGGCAATGAGCGGCGGGGGGCGGGGGGGAAGAAGCTCTGTGACTGCTTTCAAGAAGGAAGGCTATGATGTCACTGGATATGGGTACTAGACACAGACCAGATAGAAGATGTCTTGATGGGATATCAAGCTACACTGTTTCTATCATCTCATGTTTCTGATTCTTCAACAACCCATGTAACAAGAAATGCAACGCGGGAAAATAATTTAGTAGAAAGAGTGACATTCAACTTCTGTCACTGAATGAACAAGTGTTAATGAATTGTCAGAATATGAAGTTTACAGACATCACCACTCCAATGAAAATTAACTTACCCCTGGCCTGGGCAGTGACAGGTAAGCACGCTTCTCTCCTGAGAACGACACACCAAAATTTACACCATCATTGGTCAACATAGGTTTTATGCATATAAGTAATTCTATTTCTTGTTTCTTTCTGTAGGTTTAGATTTTTTTTTTAAAGTTACCTACCTCTAATGAATCCTCTTCAGAGAACACACAGGTCTTGCATTCTGTGCTTTCAGTTCTAAAAGGCGATCTTTGCCACTACTTAGATTTGTGACTCCTTGAAACCCAGAAACATTGAATAGAAGCCTCTGCTTCTTAATATTAATGTTTCTTTCCAATATGATCCAGCACACCATAGTTTATTAAATCATGAATGGGTGAGTGATGGAAGGAGCAATGAGTTGGCATGCTCCCTCCTTTTTAGTGATCTTTGTTTAAGGATCACTAAAAAGTTAAGATTTGATAACCTTGTTTGTTATAACCTTGCTTGTAAGATTTGATAACCTTGATTTAATATCTTTTGTTTGTGGGATTTCCATCCACAGTTTTAGTTCAGATACAAGAAACTGTGGCTTAACAAAACCAGGACATTTAAGAGAAGAAAGAGCACAAAGGTTTGTTGGATTGTCTAGACCTGCCCAGAGGGTCTTCTCCCAGCAATTTCTAAAGGTGGCTGCACAACCTGTTTAAGTCTGTTTCTTGCCCTAACTCAGAAGTTTTCAAAAAGGGATAGTATAGCTGTACATTCATTTCTGCTCCACTAGTATTCTAAAATAACAAGACATTATTCATTCTAATGGCATCCAGGTGGGCAGAGGGATTTGGTCGTTGGGCATTCAACATGGTTGCCCAATTCAGTCCCTCATAAAGAGAAAAGACTGCACATAATATATATTAGAAGTGTGGGGGGGAGGGGGATATCTGAACCAAGGCATAGCTCAATAGCATTCTTGGTTCCACAGGCAAACACATCCAGTGCAGAAGTTCTGGCTGTTGGACAACCAATGTTTTGAATACTGGAAGGAAGATTCCAGATCATGTGTTTCAGGGCAAGGAAAGGGGAAAACACAGATGTTGCAGTGCTAGGGTGCTGGCTAAACAAATAGACATTACTACACTGAATCAGTTCCTTCAAAAATTACTTCAAGCTCAGTGTCCCATCTCAGTAGCCAGATAAGAACCTAAATGCTTCAGCAGAAAACACATAAAAGAAAGTGAAATGGAATATTCCATATCCCCTTCATTCACTTCTGGCTTCTGTCAAGGTCTAAACACGCAGTGGGAAAGGACAGAACATATGGCAACAGGAAGGAATAGATGCAAACTGGAAACAGATATAACCGAGGAAGAAGCCAAGAGCATTTCCACATGCACGGGTGGAGAGAGAAGGGTGGTGAGTGGTGAAATAAATCCATATGCATGCCTCCTTCTTTCATGAAATAATGAAAACACAAATGAAATTTCAGCCAACCATTTCATTGTAAAAATACACTTGGTTTATTAGAAAGTGTCCAGCACATTTTGGTTGTTCTTCAGTCTTTAGCCATCATCAAAAGCAGCACATTTGTCTCACAGATATTAAAAGCATACCTTTCCCGTCGCAGTCCCAATATCAAACCCAAAATGTGTTTTTAAAAATCGTATTACTGTAAAAATATAATGTTTGTCAGTTAAGGGACAAGGTTGAGGGGACTAGCCCACTGAGTGTTCACAATTTGATGTGCATATTCGGCAAGTTTCCTGTCTGGATCAAGCAGAAATGCTAATTGCAATCTTTACCAAAGAAATTAAGGATCTTTCTCCTCCCAGAATATGTCACACCAAGAGAGAACACAGGGGTCAATTTTGTGAAACATGAATTCAGTGAGCACCCACAAAAGTGTTAAGGTATCAATCCATAAGGTGAAATATTTTGCTACATTACCGAGCACCATTTTAATCGTAAAACGCACATATACTCACTGGGAAATTAATAGCCACTGCAGTTTTCAAGAAAAGAGCCACACTGTGAAAAGGGTTTATGAAGAGGTAGATGGAGAGCAGCATCACAAAGGGGAAAGAATAATTAACATTTTTCTACCATTTCCATCCATGGAGGTAGCGTTTATAGATGCTAGGCAGACTAGAGAGGGCAACTGCACCCCTTAGCAAGTTGAACAGTGCTAGGAAGAAAACAGCAGGTTATGCCTGATTACAATATGCATATTATGGGAATACTTAGCCAGGTTAAAACTCCATGAGTTTCACAACGGGAGGGTGAAATGTACTTAAGATCACCCTGATGGAAATAGAAAGTGCTTTACTTTGGCAGGACCATAACCATGCATTCTATTCCTGGCTATACAGCAGTATCCAGATCCTTCTCAGCGCAATCTTAGTGGAACTTCCACCACTGCCAAAGGATGCAAACCTGAACCAAACTGAGAATCAAGGCCAGACTGCAGTTGATCAGACTCAACCATTTCAGAATAAACCGGGGCAGTGGGGAGGAGAAGGAAGTTTCTTCACACACTCTCTTTTCAAGACAAACCTACTAGACAGCCACAATTTAGCTCCTCGCTTCATGGTGCTTATTAACACCCACATGATCCATGATCAGCAGGCAAACTTCCTAAGATGGAAGTGTTAATGTGTACAGGGTGACTCCTCCTGCCATATTCATGTAATAAAGTGATCACAGGAAAACTATTTTTTAGTATGTGGCAACTTGTGTGATGTGGCCCCAACCGGCAACATCACAACACTATTTTACCTTATGAATGCAGAGGTGAAAAGTCATTTTTTTAGACAACGCTGTCACCTCAAAAATGGCTGGTAGGCATTTTTGTGCCTCCAGCTGGTAGGCATACCCATTCATCCACCCTTGGTTCACACGTTTGTGGCTTTTGTTTTTTCTTGAGTGCTGAGTAATCAGTTTGCTCTGCTATAAACATTCACATGACAGCCAATTATTTAGAAGGCTATCCCCCTCTTCCCTGTCCCCTTTATAAATGCACAAAGACTTAATAAATTTCAGCTGCATAGTATAACACACTTCCGAAGTCTATATAGCAAACATCTCATTGATTATTTCATACAATATAGATTAGTAAAGTGCAACATCATTTTACCAATATGAAGAGTTTAAGGTAGTTTGGGCAAAATTCATTCCTAACTAGAGAGGTGTGCTTTGGGTTTTGATACCATTCAAAAGAATTGTAGAAAAATATCAAATATACATTCTGTGCTCTCTGGGGCATCTTATGTCAGCCAAGATGGATTAAATACTTAGACTTGCCTCACACTTTATGGAGAAAGTATGTTTCCCACTATGTAAACATAAATGAATAGAGGTGTTTGAAAACGGTGTTATTTATGTTACTCAGAAGTAATCCTATTGTTTTCAGTACTCACAGCACAATCCTATGCATGCTAACTCTGAAGTAAGTCCCATTGTGTTATTGAACACTTACTCCCAGGAAAGTGCGTACAGGATTATAGCCTTAGGCTGTAATCCTATCTTAATCACCAGAAACAAACACCTCCGTGAATGAAAGGCAGGTCCCAAGTCTCTAAATCAGTGGCTCCCAAACATTTTAGCACTGGGGCCCATTTTTTAAAACAACATTCTATTGGGACCCGCCTAGATTACCAGACTTTTTAACAAGGAGATCTATAAATAAATAATATATATTTATAAGTAATAATAACCAGAAAGAGACCCTTAAACATTTATCTCCCTATATTTACACATGCTTGCAAACAGTAGGAGCTCAACTCCTTGCATGGCAGTTAACAGGGATCTTGCAAACTGCGGGAGCTGAGCTCCTTGTAATTAGCAGCTAGTGTCTGATTTTTTTGAATAGCCTCAGGGCTTCAGGAAATTACTTATGAGATATTCCCATCATCTTTTGGCGAACCACCAAAAAACAGGTCACAACCCACCAGTGGGTCCCGACCCACAGTTTGGGAACCACTGCTCTGAATCCTCAGAGACAAGTACTTGGGAAACCCAATTGACCATATCCACTGCATATTTGGATGCAGGATATGCACCTGCCCTTCATACTTTTGTGACCCCAATCCAGAGAAAGAAGTCCCATCAATATTAATGGAAGTTAAAAGGTAGATTGACTTTGAGCTTAAACATTACTACCTTTTTTCTGGACTGGGGCAACTGCGTTTACTGAGAAAATCAATCTCTGTGAAAAAGTGCAGGACAGTTCTTGGTTGCCACAGATAGCATGAGTCCAAAATAGTTTCTTCCATCTAAAGAAAGAGATTATGAGATAACATGACTGAAATTAATGGGATTTTCCCCAACTTGTTTCAGTTTCAGGCACTGGAATGTTAGTGCCACACAGAACCAAGGTCTCAAAAAAGAAAAGCAGAAGCTTAAGCCCAGCAAGCTTGTTGTGCTTTTAAATAGAATTCAGGAATTGAAATTTTTAAAAAAGAAACCAACCAGGTGAGACAGAGACAAATTTTCCAGGCTCCAGTTCTCTAAGCTGTTGCCAAGGAGCACTTAATTCATAGTCTTCAATTTGCATTTAAAGTCTTTTTCTAGATCATAAGCCCAACAGAGGACAACCAGGAAGAGAGACCAAATATAAGCATGGTGGGGGAAACAGAATTTTAAGAGCGAGAGAGCATAACACAATGCCTTTCTATTGCAGTACCATTCTCCTTTAAGAGAGGACAGGCTCTCTAATCCATGGCTGTATAGGGAAGGGTTTTCTATAAAGTGTCCAGCAGGACATAACTCTCCTCCACCATGGGCTGAGCTGGCCATTATGCTAAGATGCTATGGACCTCTGTTAGAGAGAACTGGAAGCCTCATAGCAGGGTTCCCATGCCTTTAGCAGTTATGCAGAAGGCAAAATTCTGGTAAGTGCCATTCAACTTACAACTGAAGCATACCCATGAAATTCTCTCTTCTATACAGGAAGTGTAAGAACCCTACATATATTATATGCATGTGCCACTTTGTTATGAATATTACAGTCATTGCCTCAAGGGAGTACCAATAGAAGAGAAATAGAAGGGATGGGGTGTCTCATATATGATTCAGCACTTTTGCCCTCACAGGCATAGAAGGCCAAGATGAGTCAGCACATATGTGGGTTCCAGCATACCCTGGCCCTCCTAATGGCAATGCAGTAGGGGTGGGGGAGGATAGCAGGATGCATACAGTCCTCCCCTTTGGCACACTGCTGTGGCTTTATAATTTAAAAGCTACCATTATAGGTCCAATTGTGCCTGACAAACCCTTTTTTTGCCCTGAGTGATTATTTTCCATAAAATACACAACTGAATCAATATGTCAAACATCACATTTCTATAACACACAGAATAGCACAATCGCAATGAACATTTCTGCATAAAACTGAAAAACCAAAGAGAAACTCTTCTGCAGAAAATGAAATTATACTTAGAAATGCAAAGTCAGTTTATGTTCTTGACAATACACTATTACACTGCCTCAGACAATGATGTTAAAGAGACACAGTTGCTCTTTTACAGTTTGTTTTCTACATGCTGCACAAATACCACGTGACTTACCAATCACAGAAAATAGGCCAAAAGTTGTGTAGAGTCATCAGAGAGATCCCATCCAAGCAGAGAGGAAAGCAGTTTGAAAATCAAATAGCTACATTCACTACATTGTGAAGTGAGCAGAACAAGAGCAGATAGTACAGAAATAAAGGATGTTTATTTGCAAAGAATAGTAAGAGTTTAGGTCAGGCTGAAAGAAGACCTTTTACAACTCCCTCACAAAAAATGTTTCAACTGCTTTGTACTACACTAAGCAGTCCCTGAAGTTGATGCTTGAAAATTTATTGCGGCACCTCCATAAAAAGCAAGGCTTACACAATCCCTTCATTGTAATCCCTTCTCTAAAATAGCGGCTTTCAAACTGGGAATGCTGGTGCCCCTTACAAGCTGCATCAGGGTTCCTTAATGAGAAGATCAATCATAGCAAGCAAGCTGCTTGAAAAGATGCTCCCTGCAGCCCAAGGATGCATTTATGACATACTCACAGCTGAGATAAAGCAACTGCTAGATTCAAGAATGGAAAATGCACCCAAGAATCTGCCCCAAAGTCCTATGTAAAGTGCAGTATGCCAGCTGACAAGCTGGGGTTCCCTTAGTTGACACATCAATGTACATAGGATTCCTTAAGGTAGAAAGTTTGAAAACCACGTTTCTAAAAACATTAATGGTGAGCATAATTAGGAAAGAGACAAATTCTCTTTTCAGTGCTCCATGCCAATCTCAACAAATAAAATAAATCAAAGACATTCACAATGCACAAGGCCCAATCTCAGCATGATACTCATTGCCTGCTTGAAAAACAGGAGCCTGAATTGATTCAGAGTTATTACCTAGATGCTAAGAGCTGCTTTTGTGCTTGACACAGCTGAGTGGGCACAGTAGCATTTGCTCTTCTAATAAGCATCATGGTTACTTGCATGTCTCCGAACCTGTAGCGGACACATGCCGGAGAGATGCAGCCAATCATGACTCTCTTGTCACGTGCCCATCATAAATCACCAAGTGTTTGGGGCTGTATATCTTCCCTCCACACTTTACACGTTTACTACGGCCAACGTTAGTTACTGACGGAGCTGTGTAAATTGTTATGTGGCTTCTGGTTGCCATTTTTAACTTAAAGATTTCATTTTGTTTGCTTATGAAAGGATGGCATTCAGATCCTCAAGCCCATCTTACATGACAGCCCAAGTACTCAGAAAATGCGTGTGCTGTAAACTGGCAGCTTGTATTTAAGGATAGTAGGTTGTCTGTATTTAAGAACAGCCCTCTCACCTCGTCTTCTTTCAAACACATCACTGATTTCTCTTAAGAGCAAGGACATGTCGCTCAGTTGGGACTCCCAAGCCTCACAGAACACATCCAAATTTTCTTTTGCAATCTTACTAGAAGGATGCAACGTCAGGGTTTCTGCGGCAGAAATTATCTAAAGAGAACAAAGAAGATCTTGCCATGTAACATGAAGTTGCTAATCAGCATCCACCCCCAGAGGCAAAGAATAAACGGCCTCTCATTTGTGTGGAGAGGGATGGGAATGGCATTTGCTTAGCAAAGCTGAACAAACACTCGGGCTTTCACTGGAAAGATTTTGCAAAATCATTCTGAACAAACAACTCTGTTGAATGGAGCAAATTATTTTTGCCACTTCATTTCATTATTACACATTAGGGATGCAATTCCAATGAGATTTTGCAAATTCTTACTAATTTAGGCAACAACGTTATACAAGCAAATTAGGTTTTACTAAAATTACTGAAAGTTCAGTAAGAAACATATTACCATAGTGCAGGTGTGGGATACAGCAGATGCAGGCCTAGCAAATGGACCACATGAATTGTACTGCAGAACTAAAATCCTAGTTTCAGTGCTGACATTTTCAATTAAGAGGATATGCGACAGGGTTGCTGATACTAAAAGTATCAGGATACAGGGATCAATGGATAAGGCAGCTATATACTGTATGGTCAGTGGAAGTTCTGCTAAGGTACTGTATAGGCATTAAACTGGTTCCCTGCCAGCTATGGTTTGAAAATCAGAAGTCAGCTTTGATACCTTTGCTCCCTATCCCCCCCACCCGTCTGTACTGAGTTTAACCATGGTTTGGTTACAATGGATAATACTGTTGTTTCTTTGATGGAGAAAAATCTGTGGCAAAGAGAGAGAAGTTCAACTGTTGCCAGTAGTTGTACACAAAAATGTACTATATAGTATAGTGCCAGGCTTCCTAATTGTGCTGTGCCCAAGTGATCATGCATTCTTAGAACAGGCCCACAAACACAAGCTTAACCTGAAAGCATCTTTGTCAACATGACAATAAAAATTAGACACACCTGAGGCCCAGTCACATGGAAAGTGTTTTCTGCGTGTAGACAAGTAATTTCAAGTGGTTCTGATCCAGAGACATGCCTCAGTAAATGACACATCTAGGAAGGAAACAGAAAAACCCACTTACCAATTACGGAACTGTTAACCAACATAACCCCACATTGTGTGACAAACTAAAGCTTTTGGAGTTCAGAAGTTGCATCCAGAAATATAGGTTCAAACTTGACATTTGACAGAAACTTCAGATCTCTGATGAATATCTGGAAACCTATGCACAGTGGAAGCTTCAATGGCTACTTCTCCCCTAAATTGCTCTAACCCAGATCCTTCTTTCTCAACTGTGGCAAGTGCATTGAGAACGTTTGCACCTGGATGAGGAAAAGGGGATGGGGACAAACAAAACAGTTGGCCACTGAAAGGCAAAAGGCTCCCTTCCACATTATTCATGTTGACTGAAGATCAAGGACACATGCCCAGTTTGGCTAACATTCTCCCACTGAAATCAATGGGAAAACTTAAACATTTACTGGATTGGGTCCATAATTGTTTTTGCTTTATCAAAAATGCGTTGTGTTGATCCCAGAAGCAGGGGTAACATAAAGGTCAGCAACTAGTTTTCCCGCAGGGTCACTTTATATTAAGGCAGCAGCTCTCAACAGCTCCGGAGTTTGAGAACTGCTGTAAGTACTTGCGCGGGGGGGGGGGGGAATTGCAGCAACGTGATTGCTACGGATTGCGTCGCTGCTGGGCATAAATAGGGGCTGGAGGTTGTAAATATATAATGCATCAAATAAAAAATTTTTTTAAAAAAAATAGGGGCTGGGGGGACTTACCAGTGCCTGCCCCTGCCTCCTTTTGGGTTGGCCCTCATCGTAAAATCGGACGTGGGTTGTGATCTTTTTAAAAACTTGTTAAACCCCAAAGGATGCTAGGGCAGGCACTGGTAAGTCCCACTAGCTCCGATCCATCCCAGCAGCAATGTGATCATAGTGATCGTGTTGCTGCAATTCTCCACCCCCCACCTCTTAAAGAGACCCAGGCAGAGCTTTTCAAGCTGGGGCATTGCAACTCCCCAGTTTGAAAACCATTGCTTTAAGAAATGGGGCAAGAGAGGTGAGATTTCTCCCCCCACCCCTCAAAATGGCTTGCCAGCTGGCCTAATAAAAACCAGCATGAATTTCACAGGCACATTTCAACATAAGCAGAGTTCAGGATGCCAAGATTCGTATCTCTTTGCCTTCTTGCAACAAACAATGTAAGTGAAGATGACAGCAACTTACTTCAATCAACTGTTCTTTCTGTTCAGAGAGCTTAGAGCTATGTTCTGCAACGGCGTCTAGATTTCCTTCCGCTCCACAGATTTTCAGTGCTTTCAAAACCAGGTGATCAGAATGATATTTTATCAGATCTGCTGCAACTGATGTTGCTGCACTGTGGAGCTTTGGTATTGGAAATGAAACAGAACAGTAGGATTAGTACATTGAATTGCCTGTGGCAAGAAACAATGGCCTCTGGATGAGTAAAGAATACATACAAAAGCTGGTGCCAGACTGCACCCACCTCTTTAACCTACAAATGACTAGCATAGTACATGTGGGTTGATAAATTAGTACTTTTGGGAGGAGAGCTGCTCATTTTTGTGGATGAATTGGCAGAGCTGATAATCGACAATAACAAAGAGCATCAGAAATAACAGTGTTGGACTAGAGAAAAAGAGAGGAAAGGGAGCCTACCAAGAGCTACTGAGACTACAGCTGTGTTAACATCATGTGATCCAATCTCAAGTGGCTCCCCGTACAAGTGGGCAAATATTGTACAAGGTTCTTGAAATAGTCTTTTCCCAGAAATACCCCCATCTAAGCTTATTAATTGCTACTCAGTCCCTTCCCAAACGATGACATGGTATGAAAATGTTGGTCCAGCACACCAAGAGATCTATTCATGATAAAGCATCCCGAGTCTTTTGTTTGGCAGGCAGACTCCTTACCATGACTGTGTATACAACCAATTCTACAGCAGTGAAGAAATCGACAGACTACAGTACTTGGGTGTCAAAAGCAATTTCCGAAGAATGCAATGATATGCTTGCAAACGGGTGGGCCTGTGACTGATTAAGATTTCCAGCAGTGATGGGCAAAGTGCTCTGCTCCAAGCAATACCAGGACAAATTTTGCAAAATAAGAAAATGCATGCAGGTTGCAGAAGCCAGATTACCCTGGCACAGATTTTTATTATTATTATTATTATTACCATCGTTTTAGTATGGAATACACACTGTCTTGCTCATATGCTATTCTTGCTCTGTTCTTTGCTTGCCCGCAAAGAGCATTGGAAGTGTTCCAAGAGAAGAAGGGACAGCTTGTCCCTCCTTCTTGCAGAAAGAAACCAAATGATGTGAGGGCATCCTTAACGAGCAAACACAACCAAGAGACAGCCAAGTAATCCAACCACACGATAATGAATATGAGGTTGAACGTGCTGAACTATACTTCATTGTATTTTAATAGCCATTTTGGGGGGGGCAATAATGATCAGACCAATTCTGCAACTGTAAAAGATGAACAATAGCAGTCCACTACATACAGTTATTGTGAGGATAAATAAGGCAAGTATTGTGCTGCTACTCTAACGCTAGATGTTTATTTCTGAACAAAATACATTGAAGGGTAATACATACATACCATCTTTTCTTCCTTCCTCATTATATAACACTAATCCTCAATATCTCATAATAAATTAAGCAATAAACATTATTAGCCTTATTGAACTGTAATAGGTCCAGGCCACTCCCACCGCAGACACCGAGTCTGAGGTAGGGTATCTCCTTGCCATCTAGAAGGAAAGAAGCATGCCTTAGCGCGCATGCACACACGACAAGACAACACACTGCCTCTTCACCAGTAGCCTCTCCAAAGGGGGGTCAAAACGCTAAGTGTTGCAGAAACCTGAGCTCCTGTGTAGCATGGTCCCTCCCCCTCACCTCCAGAGCCATTCATGGCTCAGAGGTTTTTGCACTCTGAGCCACAAATGGCTCTGGAGCTGAGGGGACTACATTACACAGGCACTCACGCTACTGCAACAATTAGCATTTTGCCCCCCCCTATAGGAACGCCACTGCTCTTAACCTCCAAGAAACACAGGATCGATGAGGATGGCTGCTGACAGATACTATTCCTTGCAAAGCCCACAAGAGTTTTATCAGGAGCCCCTAATCCAACACCTGAAGGCTTTACAAGGGGCCCAGGACAAGTGAGAAAGGTACTGAGGTAGCTGCATGGCAGCATGAGTATGAGCGCTTGCTACTCGCTTGCTGCTTGAGGCAACTGTTTCAGTAGGTGGGCTGGGTCTGTCCAGGTAATGTTGCTTCTTTTATGAATATTTTACTTCATAATCATGTCCTTTATTTTAGGTAAGCTCAGAGCAGTTTACCTGGGGCCATGGAACAACTCCCTGATTGGGTCTGTACCCACTTAATGCCCAGTCAGGTATTTCCAGCCTACTCCATGGGCCACAAACAGCATACATAAAAACAAAGGATGCAAACTAGGAATCTGAGCCTCTTTAAGTTAAAAATTCTTTACATCTTGCTTAGCAATGTGTATTCTTGCATGCAAGTCATGCCCACAGGTCTTTATCCAGGTAATTACTGTACTGCAAGATAAACTTCTCAATAAAAAAGCCTTGACTGGCAGATCCAATTAGTTGGAACTGCTACTACTTGATGATATCTTTTGCTGAACAAAGAGTTTATTTTGTAGAAGTTACACATATTAAACTCCAAAAAAACTCCCAAACTTACTACAGATTGCATGGAATTGTACTTACTTCTCTCTGAAGTTCGTTCGTGCACTGACACATTTTTAATATGGCTATTTCCAAATCATCCGTGATGTCCTTTTTCTTCTGACTTTGCTGCAGAGATAAAATGGTCAAGTGCAATTCAGCAATTCAATTGTTCAGCAATAAGAGTGTGGATGCATAAACCTGCAAACACAATTTTACAGGAAAGCTCAGCCCTGTGAATGCTTATTTGGATGTAAGTGCCTGCAACCATGGCAGTCATCTCCTCCTCACCCTGGGGGTGGAGGGGGCAACTCAGTCTTGAAGAGGTTGTGGCGTGACATCACAGCTGATGCTGGAAATTAGGGCAAGTCAGGCATATAATATTGTGTGTGCGCGCGCAACACAATTATTCTATAGACACTATTCGCGCAACACAATTATTCTATAGACACTATTCTCTCTATGATTCATAGTCCAACTACATCAGGCTATGCAATGCAATCCACAACTAGGGAAAAATGTGGTCTGTTTTTTGGCATCTGGAGGATTTGTTGTACAGCTGTAACTAGTTCTCATTCAACTGTTCACTAGAAAGGCAAGAAGGAAGGAGTAGATCATTCAGGAACAAGACACATATATCCCTATTCTACTCTTTTGTATAGCTCCCTGTAGTTTATCATCCAAGGAGACTGATCCTTGCCTGCTTAGCTTCAGCAATATTGCAGCATTAGGCGCACAATTTTCTAAGCCAACATTAAGGATACTCTACTTCTAGTATCTATTACACTTGTAGTATTTATTAGGTTGTGACAAAGTGTTACTGGCATTACATAAATTGTTCCATATCACATAAACTGAATTGGCCTTGAAGTATATTTCTTTTCAAAATGGAGGTAAAGCAATCAGCATTGCTAGACAGGGAAAAAAAATCTTACAGCATACATCCATGCAGACACCAGCTGCTCCAGTTCCATCTTTGCTTGCTTGGACAGCTCCAAGATTCGTTCTCTATTTTCATGGCTGGTATAAGCAGAATCAGTAAAATCCTCTGTGTGTTCAAGGACAACACGTAACATTGCCCGAAGATTCTCTTTCGTCAGAAGATAAAGGTTCTCCCGCAAGCCTTCCACTTTATTCTGAGAGGGGAGAAAACCATGATGAAAGCTTTAAAAAGCAAACCTACCACAGCAAAAACAAAACTTTGTTCATTATGTAAAAAAAATTTTTTTAACATTCCTGTGAAAGTCAGAGCCAAAATCTGCCTCTGTAGTTACTATGAGGAATTCTTGGATTAAAACGTACAGCATGTATCTCATTTCCATAACCATCATTCCTTAATACAAAATGGCTGCTTTGGGCCTGATCCTATCCAACCTTTCAGCACTGATACAGAAAAGGTACCAGAAATTATGTCCCCTATTTTGAAAATGTTCATCTGACACTTCTTTTTGACCCTAGCAGCAATTTGAGCAGCCTCTAGACACAGATATGTGGTTGTCCACACAGAATTGTATTATGCTTTTCGATTACATCTTTGAAGCAACTTTGCATGTGAACAAATAATAATTAAAATGCACTGAAATACCAGAAAAATGCTTGAAAGTTTTGCTGTCCTATCATCCAAGTACACGCACATTGTTTCCCCGCTTACACTGGATATGGAATACATCTTGGGATTTAAGTTACACTCTCAACACAAGAAATACTTTGCCCTCACCTTGAATTCCTTGATACCAGAATAGATGCTCACTGGGCCTTGTTCATTCTCTCCGCCGAGACGGGAATCTGTTACAATCTCAATTACCTGCTCCAAAGCTAGTCTCATTCTGTGGAATACTGCTCCTTTATTTATTCGTGCAGATTCACAATCAGGATGCCTTAGACAAGTCTTGGAAATAAAGAAAGTTATTCGAATGTGCTTGCGTGCAGTATGCCAAGAGGAATACCTATACTATATTTCTTGCTTGAGACAAAACAGGCAAGTCTGATTATCAGTTCTGTCAATTAGTCATCCATTGCATTTCTCAACATTTCTATCTCTTTGGTTCCCCTTTGGAAAACCTCCAGCCTCCCTATGTGTGGACTGAAGTTGCTTTGGTTAATCTTTTTCTCTGTACATTGCTAGAGCAAAGAGGCTCCTCAGAGCAGCTCTTGAGATTTTTCTTTACCAATGACAAGACAGAGAAAATGAGTTACCTTGGAAGCAGTGAGAAGCATCATGGTGCATTTCTCAAGGATAGCTCTAGCAGCTGCCATCTTGGCCTTTTTCTTTTCATCTTTCAGATCCTAAGAAAGAAAATGAAAATCCCATTGACCAACAATGAGAATGAATATGCTGGCCAATGTAAACATTCTGTTCTCCAACATTCCTTTAACAAATGCACAACTCCCTTGCTGATCTGAGTCCTTGCTCCCGCAACTCTGTCATAGGCAATAACTGATACAGCTTTGGATTTATTTAAAACACAAGACTTTAAAAATTATGACTTATATGATTTGCTCAAAAATTAAATATCCTGCAATGCAAGATTGGCTTCTTGCAAAACAAACAAGATCTGTTTTTTTGCCTCCAATCATGATGCCATTGCTTTACATTTTACAGGATGATCAAATCCATTTACAGTACATTTAAGGTAAAATGTTTTCCATATCTTATCCATAATTCTCTTTCAATATTGCCTACATACAGCGAATCCTCGATACCCATGGAGGTTACATCCCCGGAAAACCTCACAGTAATGGAAACGGTGGTTACAGAATAATTTATTCTATGGGGGGAAATGAGGTTTGGTTCCTGCAGACCCTCTTTGCTATACACAAAACCAGTGCTTCCCAAAATGCTTTAGCACTGGGACCCATTTTTTAAAATAAACAATCAAAAGAAGAGATCTCGAAAGAAACAATTTTTATTTATTAATACTACTAATAATACATTATTAATTAATAATTGGGGTCCTACTAGAAACAGCCTTGGAGAGAACAATCAAGTGGGCTGCAGGCCCCCTGGATAACTTGCCAGGATACCTTCCTGGATAATCTGCTGGGACACCTTCCAGCTAAGGCTTTTGATACAGTAGAATGAACTGTTTCAAAGTAATGAGGGCATTTAATAAAGTAGAAGCACTTCCTCAGAAGCCCATATTTTGGTCAACCAATACAATACATTACAGTTAAGGTGAGGGACATGGTTAGGGTATCAATTAACACCATTACTATTTGCTTTCATTACAGAATGGTTTGCAGTGGCAATTAGAACCTCAAAAATTATAAATGGGCTAGAGGTGGATGGGGGGCAGACGAAAATATCATTATATAGTGATGAAGTAATGATTTTCACTGAAAACCCCATGCCATCTTTAACACACTTGAAAGGTTTAGTACTCTTTTGGCTGGAAGCAGACATTAATGTCCCAATTGGAGGATGCTTCCTACTATTTATCTATTAGATATATACAGGAAGCTGGACTAGATGGGCCTTTGGTCTGATCCAGCAGGGCTCTTCTTATGTTCTTATGTTCTTATGAATACTTCTTGATAAGAATTTTGACAGATCTCAAGCGTTAATTACTCTCCAGTGATTCAAGTAATTAAGCAGGATCTCCAGAGTTGAAAACATTTTAACCTCTGTTGGTTGACTAGGATCCTGACAAATTAAGGGCACAGTCCAACTTTCCAGTGCCATTATAACTGCAATACTGCCCCGAGGCAATGGAACAAATGTTCCCTTACTTCGAGGTGTCCTCTGTGACAGCCTCCCCATCCCAGGGCACACCCCATTGGCACAGAAACATCAGGTCTGGAAAGTTGGATAGGATTTGGCCCCAAGGCATCAATTGTAGCAAAATTATTCTTTTCGTTTCAATCTCTTTCATCAGCTTTGGATTTTAGGAAAATTGAGCATTGGCGGAAACTATTGAAATACTTTATCAAGGGAGGCACATGTTCCAGCACAAGATAATAGAACATCGCAAGCAGCTGTTAGAGATGGAGAGTTGACATTTTCGAGTCTGATTAATTATTATGAAGCCTCACAAATAAATTGGCTAAAGCCATGGTTGCTTAGAGACAAAGTGTAGAGTATAAGCTTGAACAGCATTTTATAAAGGCTCACCTAGGTGTTTTTCTGCAGATGTGACAAATAGAAAGGAAGGGGCATGTCAAAAATAAATTTCTTCCAAAACAGTTGTTGGTTGCATGGAATCAATTTAGATGAATCCTGTCGCCTGAAGAATTTCTTTCAGCACTGACAATTACAGCTGATAAAAACCCCAGCAAATGCTGAATCATTGATCCAATGGGATCAGTGGGGTTAGGGGGAGGGATCTGCCAGCAGCGGAGAACTTCAAAATGATGCCTGAAACTAGCACGGCTTTCAAATGATCGTGTGAAGTTTCAGAGCACCAGTGGATAGCTATCTGCTGGCATTCTGAAGCTCCCATGCCATTGTAAAGAGCTCTGCGCTACTTGCAGGTGCCAGTTTGAAAGTCTTTGCTGCCTTGCTGAAGGTTCTCCACTAGCTTCCTGATGCTGCAGATCACTTCAGGATTGTTGGGGGTGTGTGTGGCACAGAGACTGTGGACAGCCGAGAACACCCTGTGAATACTGAGAGGTAAGTGGCAATCCTGCTCCCCGAGGATAAGAGAGTCTGTGAGTAGCAAATCCGCATGTAGAGAGAACTGACTGTAGATCACCTAGAAATACTCTGAGTGTAACCCTGGTTCAATATCAGTGATTGGGGAAAGAGTTGGAATAAACAGATTCAAAGATTTCATTCATTGGAGAGGATATGCAACAATGGCAGAAGTCAGGCTGGTAGCCTCGTTCATTTAAATACTGACAAGTGAGAAGCTTTGCGAGAACTGAATTAGGTCCAGCATGCTTTTTAAGAACAATGGCAGAATGGGATGAAAGAGTCATCACTGGAGAAAAAAGCGTTAAACAATGGGTTGATTCAGAGGCAGCCCATTATTACCAGACAGCCCCACTTTGCCACTTGATTTTCCTCCTGGTACAGATCATCATGGACATCTGACCACAGCAGAGCCAAGATTTGGTTAAGGACAGTGCCTGATGGAAATGACTGGAAGGAGAATCGCTTTCTTACCTCAAATCCAAACAACCTGGGTGAACATCTACCTGGAATGCAATTAAGCACACCTAGTCCCTTTGGTACAGTGGCTCCCAACCTTTACATGAAGCTTGGGACCACTGTTAGTACTTGCAGGGGTGGGGGGAATGGTGACTATGGCACCTTTGGGATTGTGTAGTAGCTGTTAGGCTGACACAGTTGGGCCAGCAAAGTTTGGCCAGCACAAGGGCCACCGTAACGTGCGTTTGGACCACTCTCGGAGTCAGGAAGGATGGCGCACATCTGTGTGCTGGCCTCTCTGACTCCGAGAGTGGTCCAAATATACTTTACAATGTCCCTTGTGCCCAGCTAAACGTCGTTGGCCTAACTGTGCCGGCCTAACTTTTTAGGATTGTGCCCTTAATCAAGTCACCTCCCTGTCCAGCAGCTCTTTTGTTAGGCTCTGAAACTCAATACTGACAGATAAACTCTTTGATTTGTACCAAATAAAATGATCAATACAGCCATCCTAGGATATAGCTTTTATTTATATGGATAATAAATTTACACACACACCTTATGATTCTTGACTGCTTCTAAATTATAAAACTTGTACACTCTAAATGCATCTACTTTATCAAATGTTTAAATGCAGCTGATGTACCATCTGCTGTAATATGCACATATTATCCATTTAGCAACATTCTTTGCCTATGTTTATTTGATTATGACTTTTGTTCTGCTTATGCCAATAAAGGTCTATGCACAGACAAGACTTTCATGAAAAAAAAATATGCAGAAGAAATATTTTTTCCTGAAGATTTCCAACTATACATCTCCCCAAATTTCTAAGTTTTATATTCCTAATGTTTTAATACATTTAATGTTTTTAATAAATAATGTGCAAGAATCTTACCAACAAAGCTTTCATTCATTCTATTACCAATTCTAGGTAGTAATTCAGTACCTCCATCCCCTCTCTAGCACCAGATGGAATTGAAACATGGAACACAATACTGAGTCCTGAGAGATCCCATAAACTAGAAGGCTGAGAAGACCTCCCTAATATCATCTTTGGGACCCACCTTCCATAAACAACTGGTGTCACTGTTAAATAGTGCCCCCAAGTCCCATCCTAGCTAGGCAGCCTACAGGGATAACACGGTTGATGTACCAAAATCTGCTGAGAGGGCCAGCAGAACCAACCAAGATGCAATCCCCCTCCAGTTTACAGCATAAACAATTTTGACCAAGGCCATTTTCTGTCCCAAACCAGTCAGAAACTAACCAAAATGGATCCAGATAATCCATTTCATCCAGAATCTCCTGGAGTGGGGCCACTACTGCCTATTCAAATATCTAGCTCAAAAGCAGGGTTTAGAAACCAGTCAGTAATTTTCCAACATGGCAGAATGAGAGAGGGTTCATTTAGTAGAGGGCAATCATTTTAAGGCAGGCAATCATGCCCTTTGCCGCCCCCAGGGGGCAGTTAATGTTCCCCCCCACCCACACAGCCAGACCCCCCACAAGCGGATCTCACTAGCCAAAATGGACAAGGGTCCAGTGGGCACACACATGGTCTCATACTTCCAAAAACCTATGTCCACATTCTCAGGTTGTACAGTTTGAATATAAAATCTGTAACAGGACAAGCAGACACAGAGAGCACATGTAATGAATCTATCAATACATGATCGAAGTTGTGGTGGATGCAAAAAGTTTTATCAGCAAAGAAGTTTGCCAATTGGTCACAGGAGGCCATACATGTTTTTTCCACATTCTGCAGCAGGTTGAGACATAAATGACGTCCTCCAGTCACAGGATTTTTTTACTTCATGATATAGCATTGTGTGAAAAAAGTGAAATTAAATCTAAACATATTCTTTCCTTTGCACAAATGCTTGTTCAAGTGACAGCAAGAGAAGAACTATAGAACCTACCTAGGGCATCGGTGCATGAACTGAAGAACACACTAGTACCTATTTCCATTCATGGTTCTGCGGAACCATGTCCCAAGCAAGTTTTCAGTTGCTGTAGATCATTTAGCTCTGCTTCCAAATTTTCCCAAATGCTAGATACATATGCTGTTCTCTGGCATTCAAGAGATTTGTCTCATATCTAGGGTATCTTTGTTATTATTATTGGTGGAAAATGATGGATATCATTTGCACTGAAATCAGCTAGGCAGCGGCAAAAGGGGCAAAAGATACAATGCCTCCATTTCTGTCTAAAGCTTAACCTTAGAGTCTCCTAAGCAAGGAAAATCTGTCAATACAATTGAATCAAATTTATTGTTCATATTCTCCAGATTCTTCAATTAAAGAGAACATGCAAACTTTAAAACGAACTCTTACTTCAAATAATCTAGTCAATGAACAGCCACAGGTAATCTAATGCGCTGTGTTTCAACCCCAGCAGTTCACCTCTAAATGCCATCTATGTATCACCATTGGCCCTGATTCTACGATCAGCATTCTGCTCCTTGGAAGACATGTGCA
The DNA here is from genome assembly GCA_029204185.1 of Lerista edwardsae. Classification (NCBI taxonomy): domain Eukaryota; kingdom Metazoa; phylum Chordata; class Lepidosauria; order Squamata; family Scincidae; genus Lerista; species Lerista edwardsae. Next base: position 6,982,731 of record JAJKFI010000037.1, read on the forward strand.
GTTAGTGGATAGTAATACAAGGAAGGATGACAGATTTAAAATTAAAGATGCTCTGACTTTTCTATGGTAAACTGAAGAGGCTGATACATGCAGGCCTCAATGTTTTGCAGATTGATTTATCCACTGACAACCTCCCCTAGGGGGTAAAGAACGGCTCAAGCAAAAGCAAGGGGCTGAAATATTGAGCTATAATTTAAAGCTCATAACATAAAACACAGAGAAGAAAAGAGAAAGAATCATATGCTGAATGGTAATTTCTCCAGTGTTCTACACTGTAAATAATTATTGTAACAACAAAAACCCACAAAAGACTCACTCATCACATATTGGGCTTGTAATGGTGACACTGACACTGATTGGCTGAGCTGGTGCACCGGCTGTACAAGGAACTAGACACTTCCTTGTTCAAGGATGTTCAGTTGTACAAGGAACTAGACAGTTCACTTTCTGTTGGAGGGAAACAAAGTTGTTGGTTTGGATGGACTAAACTCACACAGGAGCAGGCTAGTAGGTCCCAGAACATTGGGAAGCTATGGAATAGGAAGCCCAGTGGCACGGAAGCTGAAGGACAGGAGCAGAGAACAGACTGAGAAAAAGAGAAACCAGAAAGAAGGAGGGCAAAGGAGACAGGGAATGGAAGAGAAGGGAGTAATCAGAGAAGCAACTGAAGAAATTTTAGTTTTTAAGATTAGGAGCTATATGTGCTGGAGAGCAAAAGAGGAAGATAGGAGTGGAAGGGAGGTTGGCCAAAAGACAAGGTGTCGAAAAGAAATGATGGCTAGGTCTGACAGACCTGTCAGTTTTGCCTTGGCTAGAATTGTGACGTGGGCTCAACTGCCAATAAAGACAAATTGTGCAATGTAGATAATGGAAACAAACCCACATGGGATTTTTAATTTTATAAAGTTGCCTTAAGAAAGTAAGAATTCAAACACGCATGATCCTGGCCATCCCTTAAGATATTCAGAATTGGCTCTGCTTCACATCTCATCACCATCTCCTGTCGGGAGGAGGACATGAGAGAAGCCTTCTGAGTCTTCAAAACAGTCTTGTTTTGAAAGGTGTTCAGCATTGGGTTTCCCTCTCTTTTGCTAATCCACGTCTCTATTGCCAAGTGCACTTTTATGCTGCTTGTTTTTTGTCAATGTTTACTTAGGGCGCAATGCTAATCTGTGCTGGAACAACTAATCTGTGCTGGCCTGCACTGTATCCATCGCAGGTTGGGAGCAGGCTGGAGCCTCCACGGGGCAAGGGCATGTTTAACCAGAGCTGAAGGCACCCCCAAGTGGCTGCTTGAATCTGTGCCTGCTCAATAGCAGATGCAAGTCCAACAACACCGTGCGGCCCAAATTGGGATCACATGGGCCAGGGATGGGGGTTTGGATGCAGCTTAATGGCTGCATCCAAGCTCCACCCCCCTCCCCAGGCTGCCCCAAACTCAGTTGGCACAAGAGCAGCTTAACAGGGGCTTAGTCCGGTACTGCAGCATCGGCACAAGTGCCTGCACTGGAGCTGTGGCAGAAGAGCTGGCACGGATGTGCTTTACAGCATGTTCACAACAGCACTTGGCCAACGGCCAAATGCGAGGGTTAGGATTGCTCTGTTATTTATATAGCTGCAATCCAGGCAAATGGTACTTTATATGCCCATTTATTGTGTTCTGTGCTTATTTGCTGTTTGGGGACCCTTTATGTTGAAAGGTGGTCTATACATTCTGCTATGTATAAATACTTTTTCAAAACTTGAATCTCACCAAAATAGCCAGAGTCCGTTAATAGCTAAACCTCCATGTTAGGAGGTAGTTTTGTGTCTTAGAATTGCCAAGAAGTTGCTCATCTGTGCTCAGCACATATGAAGACAGGTCTGGAAGGATGCTTCATTTTCACAAAACACATTGCAACGTTTTTTAAAGCATAGACATAATTCTTCTCGGTACTTACATTTTGGCGATCTCCGGTTAGGTGGGCAAACTCTACCATTTCATTTCCAAACTGGCTGAATATTTGCACAAATTCCTGAAAACTACTCACTTTCTCTAGCTGCTCCATCGTCACAAGGACCTGCCAAATATATTGAATAAAGCTATCAATGGCAAATTTATAATAGCACTGACAAATGTTTAGGAATTTTTTTGAGCATTAAGATCAGCTTTGCCTTTCAAAATAAAATTATACATTCTATACGTTTGCCTCCAGCCAACGTTTAGGTTCATTTCGTCCCAATGCGGCACATCACACCCTGTTCTTAAGCATTTGTGGTGCACAAGTGCCATATGAAGGAGTGACTATTTCACTTCTCCAATCATGGAAAAATATGTAATGGCTAACACATAATGGGTGTGATCCCACCAAAATTAAGCACTTCTAAGTCCTACTGATTAGGAAATTTAAACACATGCCTTGTTATCGCCCACTGAAAATCAATGGAACTTTCAATTGCTTAATTTTGGTTGCTTTATGCCCACAAAATGCAATATTGCCATTTGTTCACAAAATTCTCATTGTCATTCTCTCATCCACTCACTCACAGACAGACACGTATATAGTTCCAGTATTCACAAGGCTATGAATACCTTGTTTCTAGAAGTTATAATTTGCTTGATGACTATTCTGTCAGCCAACACCAACACTTTTGTCACAGAAGAAAGCAGCAGTCTTGCAGCCTTAACCACTTCGGTTTTGTCCGTGAAAATGGTTATCTGGCCATCAGATTCCGGATGATCAAAGATTGCTACGTCAGTAAGTCGTGCAATTGTCTCACCTACAAAGAAAGGGAAGCATAGCAATCAAAACTATTGCAAAACTTTGCCAAATATCAAAAATTGGACACTGTATTAAATCAACAGCACCTAAGGTGCAAGACAGGCCTCCTTAGGTGCAATTACACCTTCTAAGCACCAAATACAGTGCTCTCCCAATTTCTGACTGATCCCAAATCCACCAGACTAAGTACTATATATAGGAAACAATTAGCTCCAGCTGAGAGACTGAAACTGAATATCACCAAGGATGATTGTCTACCTATTATTTTCCCCATAATGACTAGTAAACTAACAGCCTAGTCCTATACTCTGGAATCACCATTCTGAACGGTATAGTCTAATGAGCAGCCCATGCAGTCCTCCCTCCGATTAATCTGCATGCCACAGTATTCCAGCCAGGTGTGCCTGTTTGTGATGCTATGGGATGTTAAATGCTCCATAAGTTGCTCTCTGTATGTCTCCTGCCATGGTTGAAGGATGAGAGAACAGCTTTGTGAATTGGCAAGCACAGGTTACAGACCTACCTCCACTTCCTCTTTTATCCCTGCCTTGGGTATTTCTGGCCAATCATGCTAAAGGCAGGTGCATAGGCGCCATCTAGGGGGGGCTGCGGGTTTTCCAGCCCCCACTGATTTTTCCCATGGGGCAGAGCACCCACGTTAATGCCAGGCCCCCTGGCAGGCAGCACCCATGCCAATCAGTGGCCTGAGAACCCGAGGCCAGGGCTTGTGATCGCGTGCCTCAGACTCGGGAGAGGCAGCTGTCGGGCCGGCAGACCCCTTCCCCGAGTCTGGGGCGCACGATCGCTTGTCCCGGTCTTGGAAGAGGCGGTTGCCAGGCCAGCAGACCCCTTCTCAAGGCTGGGGCGCGCGATCACGGCCACAATCGTGCGTCCCAGTCTCAGGAGAGGCGGCTATCAAGCCAGCAGACCCCTTCCTGAGGCCAGGGCGCACCAAAGGGGAGGGTTAGGATTGCTCTGTTATTTGTATATAATAGCTGCAATCCAGGCAAATGGTGCTTTATATGCCCGATTATGGTATTTTTCATCTCATGGCACACTGACAAGGCACTAAAATTGTCAAGGCACGCCATCAATTTTTTGACAATTGATAAGGCACACCTCACTGCTGGCAAGGGGCTCCCATCCCCCAATGGCCCTACTAAGAAATTAATATCCCTCGAATTCCCGTGGCTCACCTGCAGAGTTTGCAGTACAGCACACCAATGTGTTATGGCACACTGATTGAAAATTGCTGGTCTACAGAGCAGAGTAACCCCTGAATTTAGCCATGCACATTTCAGATGACAAGGCATGTAGGATTTTCTACCTTCCCCTCAAAATCTTGAAAAATGAAAAGCCACAAATGGTTATCTAAGGGGTCAATGGAATCATAAGAACAGTCTCTTTTTCAAATAGAGACTTTCAAATAGAGGCTGCAATAGAGGCTGCTGCAAGCAGCAGCAGGAGTTTGAACAATTTCAGAAAAACTGTAGAAGTCAGGCTACAGGAATTCATGGGCACTGCTCCAAACGCTAAAAAGGTTTAAATTGCAACTCTCCATGGCAGACAAAAATCAAACACTAAATGGCTTTAATCACAAATACATAAACCTCTTTCCCTGAGCTGACAGAATGAATAGGTTTCTGGGATTTCACAGCAGAGATTAATGCAATCTTCACATTTTCTAAACATACCACCTTACCTGCTTGCTTTGCCTCAATGCAGGCAATGTTCATTTCCCCTTTCAACTCTTGGTTTTCATGAGCTATAGCTTCACCCACCATAACAAATCTTCCAACAGCCAGGTTAACAGCTTGGCCTACTTGCTGGATTGCTTTTAAAGTCTTGTCTGACCTCTTTGGCTTATCTTTATGGTTAATTAGAGTGGTTATCTGAAAATTAAAAATGTAACATTTAAAATTATATATTAGACAGTGCTTTAACATTACATCAAGTTCAACTCAAAACATTTTAAAGAAAAAAGCACATTCAAAAATGCATCTTATTAAGTAGGGTCTAACAATTTTGCTGCTCTTAGTAGTTTTTCAACATGCTATAATAGTAGTTCCCAAACAGTGGGTTGGGACCCACCAGTGGGTCACAAGCCAATTTCAAGTGGGTCACGAAGCACCCAGAGCAGCCATATTGAAAATATGGGAAGATGGGATGCTAGAAATGGGGAGAGCTGTGTGGTTGTTATGCTTTGAGTCGAAGTTGTAAATAGACATTTTTCTTTCTGATTCACCTTGCCAGCTGCTTTCCTGAGAACGAAGTAATAAATTGGGTTATATCTGAGACATTTTCCAGTAGCAAAGTGCAGCCCATAACAAATCTTCATAACGTATATTGCAGTTCCATTTCTCATCCATTTTAAGCTACTAGGCTACTTCCAGGTGTTAACATTTTTCCTCACACAGAAAGCACTTGTAGGAAAATGTGCTGCATGCATATGTGGCATACTCTGAGGAACCACAGACAAATTATGACTTCTGAAGACATGTACACATAAAAGCATGTACTGTATGTGCAACTGTCTACATATACTTTTCATGCCCTTTCCTACACGGACAGTTGTATGGAAAAATTCTTCCTTCAGTTCTAATGCAGTGACTTTATTGGAACTAAAGCTATAGATTTATCCAGTTGGCACAGTAGAATCCCAAGATTTTTCAGAGAAAGAGTACTTCTGTTGATAAATGAAACTCTGGATGTAACTCATTCTTTATTAGCTTAATATGACAAAAACATTATACGTTCTCTGTCTATAATTGTTCTATATACTGGTTAAACTTGTATGTGAAAAATAATATTATTAATTAGAAAAATAGTATTCACAAAGATAAGCAAAGCATTTATGGATGCAAAGCAGAGAAGAGTCGGATGCAAACAATTCAAGATGAATATCTATCTTGGCATGTCAACCTCCAATTTATTTCCGTCTCTAAATTGTTTACATGAGTGAAGGTAAAAACTGGATTTAAGGAAAAATATTGAGTTCTTTCTCATTCTGAACTATTTTTTGTCTAATGTAAACCTTCATAGAATCTGCATAGTAAAGATACGGGGACGCCTTTTTACTACATCCTGGCTGAAACAGAATACAACTTGGACAGCAATAAAAGAAATCAATGCATGATCTAGCTAAAGAAAATATTTTTATCTCCTATATATAAAAGCGTATGCTACAAATTATATTAGTGATTGTGTCAGATTTGTTTCAAGTTACCTTTTTTATATGCGCTACAGTTAAACAAGTATAAAATCTTGTATTGTGGCAAGAAACAATAGTGGTAGAACTAACACTACAATTTGTTTACATGATCAGAAGGAATCAATAGGAAAATCATTAGGAATCAAATCAATCCCAGGGTAACTGATCAATAACTGGTCTGCTAAACTCATATTCATCTCAAATTCGTTAACACAGTGGTTCCCAAACTGTGGGTCAGGACCCACCAGTGAGTCACAAGCCAATTTCAGGTGAGTTGTGAAGCACATAGGGCAGCCATATTGAAAATATGGGAAGATGGGAAGATGCTGGAAAGGGGGAGGGCTGTGTAGTTATTTTGCTTGTGTCAAGGTTGTAAAAAGGCTTTTTTTCTTTCTGATTCACTTTGCTGTTGGAAAATGGCAAGAACTCAACTTATTGCTGCATTCTCAGGAAAGCAGCAGGCTCTGGCATCACAATGACAGCACTTCTGGTTGTAACATCACTTCAGGTGGGTCCTGGACAGATTGACATTCTAAAAAGTGGGTCCTGGTGCTAAAACGTTTGAGAAATACTGTGTTTCATACATTGAAGGTGACAGATCGGAGATTGGAGTGATCTGAAAAGACATGGATGTTTATCAAATTCAGAATTTTTGACTCACCTCATTTTATTTTTATTTTATGCACTTTATAAATGTATATCCTGACCTTCAGTACAGGTTTTGCCAGAACTGTTTACAGAAGCAGGTGACACTTGCACACATTTAGGGCACAATCCTAAATTGAGTTAGGCCGGCATAAACTAAACCAGCAAAGTTTGGCCAGCACAAGGGCCACCCTAAAGTATTTTGGGACAACTCTCAGAGTCAGAGAGGCCAGCATACAGACGTGAGCCATCCTCCCTGACTCCGAGAGTAGTCCAAACACGCTTTATGGGCCCTTGTGCTAGCCAAACTTTGCTGGCTTAGCTTATGCCAGCCTAACTCCAGTTTAGGATTGCACTGTTAATCACGTCAAGAATAAATGTTAATTTCCGGGGGTATACAGACGTCCTGTGACCAAGCAATAATTTACTACAGTGTGCAGGTAACTACTTGGTAATTTAATAGTCTGTAATGTTCTACCACGCTCATGTACATTTGATCCATGCTGCACAGCAGAAAGAAGTGATGATAATTTTTAAACATTTCTCTACAAGGCCAAGTAGAAAACTAGCACAGCAGGGAGGAAGATTCTATGTTGCCATGCTATTTTCTTCATGAATAGATTTTTTGAAATGAAACACAAACAAACCATTCCAGGGACATTCAGAAGTAGTTATCACCTCATCTTCACCTGTAATCTGAAATTATACAAAATCAGTTTCATTCTGCTGTGAATGCAGATCAAGGCAAGAAAAGCAGCAAGCCTTGGCTACCTTCCTGGAAGTGGGAAAATCAGGAAAGTGGTAAATTGCTCCTTCCTATTCAGCTGAATACCACCAATGGCCAAACAGTTGAAAGAACACAGTAGTAAAATTGCACTTGGCAAAAAAAAAAAAAGTCTGGCAAAAAACATCTGGATGTACTGATTTATGGAGCTTTCTGTATGCTGGAAATCTAGTTTGTCAAGAAGGTGCCACGCTATATAGAACGCTTCTCTGCTTCTTTCTTTGGAGACGGGTTTGTATGAAGGAGCATAAAGTCACAATTCCTAATCTGAAGTAGTACAGCCACAACCTGGATCGCAGTATAAGTCATTATTTTGCTTAATAAGCCCTTGAGACACAAGCACATGTTTGACTCTCCTCCTCTGACATTCTTTACACAGGCCTATATATTATCTGGCAAGTTTAAAAAGAACAAAACTATAACAATAGCTGAATCTTGTTCAGACAAGCACTTAAGATTGCACGTTTCCTTCTGCATCAACTACAATTGAAGACATTTTCCTGAAACATGAACCAACACAAGCAATAAGGGTGTGTTTGCTTTGCACTGAACTACAACTGAACATGCTTCAGCATTGGGTCACCGCATCTGCTTTAATGCCAAGACAAGATTAATCTGGTTGTCTGCTGCCAAGAACTGGAACTGTATTCTGTGTAATCTTCTCTCCAGTTAAGGCACTCCAGATATCCTGAGGCTACGAAGTTGTTCTTATAGGGATGCCCGGCCTCTGATCCAAGATTAATCATCCTCCCCCAAGTACTTCATTTTTTTTTCCAAATCTTCAGCAAGAAATGCACAAAAGTACATTCTTCATGCTGCTCTTTATTGATTGTTGAATTTGCACAATTGAAGGAAACAGAGATAAGAACAGCCCATTTAGACTAGCACTCGTGTCTCCAAAAGGAGCCAGCCACATATCCCAAGGATATCACAAAGAGAGCTAGCCCTGCACTGTTCTAGTCCTGGCACCTGGCAATGAAACCCATGTAATGCTGAAGATGCAGTTTTACATTTACATGCTGCGGATGGTAGTTGTTGATAGCATGTTGATCCATGCATGTATCTAGTTTCTTTTCTTTTTTTTAAAAGCCTCCTGACCAAGGGGCAATCACTACTTCTTGTGATATTGAATTCCAAATGTAATATATGGATACTGTTCAAACTAATCCACTAGATGAAACTTGCAATTGCATTGGCATCTTCGCATTGTTTTAAATATCTCTTTATGGTGACAAGCGGGGCTAATTTTGAGCAAAACACTGCAAGTGGCTCCTTTTTGAACTTAAGATCAGTAAAAGACAATATCCTGGGGATCAAGACTGATTCATACATTGGTATTCAATAGTCACTGTTTGTACAATCCTGGCCAAAGGTTTTGAGAATGACACAAAGATTAATTCACACAAGGTCTGCTGCTCCAGTGTGGAAGATGGCAATGTGCATATACTCCAGGATGTTATGAAGAGTGATCAGATCAATTGCAATTAATTGCAAAGACCCTCTTTGCCATGAAAATGAACTTAATCCCCCCAAAAATATTTCCACTGCATTTCAGCCCTCCCACAACAGGAGCAGCTGACATTATGTCAGTGATTCCCTCGTTAACACAGGTGTCAGTGTTGACCAGGACAAGGCTGGAGACCACTCCGTCATGTTGATTGAGTTAGAATAACAGACTGGAAGCTTTAAAAGGAGCATGGTGCTTGACATCATTGTTCTTCCTCTGTTCACCATGGTCACCTGCAAGGAAACACGTGCAGCCATCATTGCTTTGCACAGAAGGGGATTCACAGGCAAGGATATTGCTGCTACTAAGATTGCACCTACATCAACCATTTATCGGATCATCAGGAATTTCAAGGAGAGAGGTTCAATTGTTGTGAAGAAGATGTCAGGGTGCCCAAGAAAGTCCAGCAAGCGCCAGGATGTCTCCTAAGAGTGATTCAGCAGTGGGATCGGGGCACCACCAGTGCAGAGCTTGCTCAGGAATGGCAGCAGGCAGGTGTGAGTGCATCTGCACGCACTGTGAGGCGAAGGCTTGTGGAGGATGGCCTGTTGTCAAGAAAGGCAGAAAAGAAGCCACTTCTCTCCAGGAAAAACATCAGGAACAGACTGGCATTCTGTAAAAGGTACAGGGATTGGACTGCTGAGGACAGGGGTAGAGTCATTTTCTCTGATGAATCCCCTTTCCGATTGTTTGGGCCATCCGGAACAAACCTTGTCCATAGAAGAAAAGATGAGCGCTACCATTGGTTCTGTGTCATGTCATCAGTAAAGCATCCTTAGACCATTCATGTGTGGGGTTGCTTCTCAGTCAAGGGAGTGGGCTCACTCACAATTTGGCCTAGAAACACAGCCATTAATAAAGAATGGTACAACAACATCCTCCAAGAGAACCTGCTCCCAACCATCCAAGAACAGTTTGGTGATGATCAATGCCTTTTCCAGTATGATAGAGGATCTTGCCATAAGGCAAAAGTGATAACTAAGTGGCTTGGGGACCAAAACATCGAGATTTTGGGTCCATGGCCACAAAATTCCCCAGACCTTAATCCCATTGAGAACTTGTGGTCAATCCTCAAGAGGCGGGTGAACAAACAAAAGCCCACAAATTCTGACAAACTCCAAGCATTGATTATGCAAGAATGTGCTGCCAACTGTCAGGATGTGGACCAGAAGTTGACAGACAGCATGCCAGGGCGAATTGCAGTGGTTCTGAAAAAGAAGGCTCAACATTGCAAATATTGACTCTTTGCATAAAGTTTTAATGTAATTATCAATAAAAGCCTTTGACACTTATGCAAATCCTTGTGCTTTTATTTCAGTATACCATTGTAACATCTGCACGAAGATCTTCCAACACTGGAACAGCAGACTTTGTGAGAATTAATCTTTGTGTCATTCTCAAAACTTTTGGCCAGGACTGTAAACTCAAGTGATGGCTTTCGTGTGCCAAGATACCATCAAAGATTCATCATTATACCAGACAAAACATTCATGTCAAACAATGTCAACCCAAATGCCACACTTTTGAAGTGGAGATAGTTTACGCATTTGGTTGAAAGTCATCATGTGCAATGAAGTGATGCAAGATTCAGTGATGTACATGCCTGCGTGAACCAGCCATACAATTTCCAGTTTTCCATCCAGTATAAAGAATTATGTGCAACTGCGTGTTACAGAATAGACACAGCAAGTCAGATGCACCTCACTAGGCAAAGCGGCACTTTTTAAAGTAATGTCCTTATACTGTATTCAGCAGGGGGAGAACAACTTAAGGGGATGTGGTGGTGCTGTGGGTTAAACCACTGTTGTTGAACTTGCTGACTGGAAGGTTGGCAGTTCAAAACTGCGCAACGGAGTGAGCTCCCGTCGCTTGTCCCAGCTCCTGCCAACCTAGCAGTTCAAAAGCACATAAAAATCCGAGTAGATAAATAGGTACCACTTAGGTGGGAAGGTAATGGTGTTCTGTGTGCCTTGGCATATAGTTATGCCGGCCACATGACCATGGAAGCTCATCCTAGGACAAACGCCGGCTCAGCTGGAGGATGTCAATCTGAAATAGAGGGAAATAATCCCCTAGCTAGGAGGGACCTCTTCTACCAGTGACAGGCCCACATCCAGTTGCACTATGGATACTCCTCAGAGGGAGGGCGGTCAAGGGCTGCTTGCAGAGGGGGATTCTATAGTTAGGAATATAGAGAGGGGGGGTCTGTGACAGATGTAAGGACTGCATGGTGACATGCCTGCCTGGTGCAAAGGTTGCGGACATCACAACTCGTCTAGATAGGTTGGTAGAGAGTGCTGGGGAGGAGGTAGAAGTTGTGGTGCATGTTGGCACCAATGATGTGGGGAAATGTAGCCAGGCAGTCCTGCAGGCCAAATTTAGGTTGTTAGGGAGGAAGCCGAAAACCAGGACCCCAAAGGTAGCGTTCTCAGAAGTGCTGCCTGTTCCACGTGCAGGGCCAGGTAGGCAGGCGGAGATTAGAAATCTCAATGCGTGGATGAGACGGTGGTGTTGGGAGGAGGGGTTTAGATTTATTAGGCACTGGGGAGCGTTTTGGGGCAAGCCAAGCCTGTGCAAGAAGGACGGGTTGCACTTGAACCAAAATGGAACCAGATTGCTGGCGCGTAATATTAAAAAGGTAGCAGAGCAGCTTTTAAACTAAACCCCGGGGGAAAGCCGACAGGAGCCGAGTGGCAACTGGTTCGGGACTCCTCAACCTTAGGGAATAAGTGTGGCGAGGTGGCAGAAGAACAAGGTAATGATAGAGTAGGAATTATGAGTAGAAGCATGATGGGAAGTGACTGAGTTCAGCAGAACAAGAGACTAGAGCTAAAGGTGGAAACAAGCAGTACTTCTTTATAAGCAGTCCCCCCCCCAATATATAAGTGCTTTTATACTAATGCTCGGAGTCTTCGAGTAAAGATGGGAGAATTGGAATGTTTAGTGGCTAGGGAGAATAATGACATAGTGGGCATAACAGAAACCTGGTGGAATGCGGAGAACCAGTGGGATAACGCAATACCAGGCTATAAACTCTACAGGAGGGACGTGTTGGAGGTGGGGTGGCCATCTATGTCAAAGAAAGGATAGATTCCAGAAGCATAGAGGTTGAAGGTGGGTCTGACTCCACCACAGAAGCATTGTGGGTTAAACTGTGAGGGCCAAGGAGTGATGTAAGTGGGTGTGGGTGTTATCCAGTGGTGAAATTCAGCCAGTTCTCACCAGTTCTGCAGAACCGGTTGCTAATTTTAGGTTGGGAGAAGGAAGAAAGGCAGCGGATGGCCCTGAAGGCTGCCCTGAAGGACATAGAACCGGTTGTTAATTTATTTGAATCCCACCACTGGTGTTATTGCCCCCCAGATCAAAAACCTGAAAGAGACCTTGAGATGAGGAAACTAATTAGGGAAGCGTCAAAGAGGGGTGGGATTGTAGTCATGGGGGATTTTGTTGTTGTTGTTGTTGTTCAGTCGCTAAGTCGTGTCCGACTCTTCGCGACCCCATGGACCACAGCACGCCAGGCCTCCCTGTCCTCCACTAGCTTCCTGAGTTCACCCAATTTCATATTCATTGCTTCGGTGACACTATCTAACCATCTCATCCTCTGTCGCCCCCTTCTCCTTTTGCCTTCAATCTTTCCCAGCATGAGGGTCTTTTCTAAAGAGTCCTCTCTTCTCATCAGGTGGCCAAAGTATTGGAGCTTCAGCTTCAGCATTTGTCCTTCCAGGGAGCAATCAGGCTTGACTTCCTGGAGAATTGACCGATTGGATCTCTTTGCAGTCCAGGGGACTCTCAAGAGTCTTCTCCAACACCATAATTCAAAAGCATCGATTCTTCGACGCTCTGCCTTTCTTATGGTCCAGCTCTCACAGCCATACATGGCTACTGGGAAAACCATCGCTTTGACTATGCGAACCTTTGTTGGCAGGGTGATGTCTCGGCTTTTGATTAAGCTATCTAGGTTCACCATAGCTTTCTTCCCAAGAAGTAAACGTCTTTTAATTTCATGGCTGCAGTCACCATCTGCGGTGATCTTGGAGCCCAGGAAAATAAAGTCTGTCACTGCTTCCATTTCTTCCCCTTCTGTTTGCCAGGAAGTGATGGGAGTGGTTGCCATGATCTTAGTCTTTTTAATGTTGAGCTTCAAGCCAATTTTGGCACTTTCCTCTTTCACCCTCATCAAAAGGTTCTTTAGGTCTTCCTCACTTTCTGCCAGTAGAGTGGTATCGTCTGCATATCTGAGGTTGTTGATGTTTCTCCCAGCAATCTTGATTCCAGCTTGTGAGTCATCCAGCCCTGCCTTCCTCATGATGTACTCTGCGTATAAGTTAAATAAGCAGGGTGACAATATACAGCCTTGTCGTACTCCTTTCCCAATTTTAAACCAGTCGGTTGTTCCATGTCCAGTTCTAACTGTTGCTTCCTGACCCGCATAAAGGTTTCTCAGAAGGCAGATCAGGTGGTCTGGAACTCCCATCTCTTCAAGAACTTGCCACAGTTTGTTGTGATCCACACAATCAAAGGCTTTAGCATAATCAATGAAGCAGAGGTAGATGTTTTTCTGGAACTCTCTTGCTTTCTCCATGATCCAGCAAAGGTTGGCAATTTGATCTCTAGTTCCTCTGCCTCTTCGGAAACCAGCTTGTACATCTGGTAGTTCTCGATTCGCATACTGCTGAAGCCGAGCTTGTAGGATTTTGAGCATGACCTTGCTAGCATGTGAAATGAGTGCAATGGTGCGGTAATTCGAGCAATCTTTGGCATTGCCCTTCTTTGGGATTGGAATGTAGACTGATCTTTTCCAATCTTGTGGCCACTGTTGGGTTTTCCAAATTTGCTGGCATATGGAGAGCAGCACTTGGACAGCATCCTCTTTTAAGATTTTGAGTAATTCCGCTGGAATGCTGTCACCTCCACTAGCTTTGTTGTTAGTGAGGCTTTCTAAAGCCCACTTGACTTCACTCTCCAGGATGTCAGGTTCGAGCTCAGTGACTGTACCACTGTGGTTATCAGGAACATTTAGATCGGCCTTATAGAGTTCCTCTGTGTATTCTTGCCACCTCTTCTGAATCTCATCTGCTTCTGTTAGGTCCTTGCCATTTTTGTCCTTTATTGTGCCTACCTTAGCATGAAATTGTCCTTTGACATCTCCAATTTTCTTGAAAAGATCTCTAGTCCTCCCCATTCTGTTGTTTTCCTCTATTTCTTTGCATTGCTCATTTAGAAAGGCCTTCCTATCTCTCCTTGCTGTTCTCTGGAAATCTGCATTCAGTTGGGTATATCTTTTCCTTTCTCCCTTGCTTTTGGCTTCTCTCCTTTCCTCAGCTATTTGTAAAGCCTCGTCAGACAGCCACTTTGCCTTCTTGCATTTCTTCCTCTTTGGGATGGTTTTAGTTGCTGCCTCCTGTACAATGTTACAGACCTCCGTCTGGGGGATTTTAATTATCCCCATATTGACTGGGTCAATTCGTGTTCCAGTCAAGAAAGGGAGACAGGGTTTCTTGACATGCTAAATGATAGTGCCTTGGAGCAACTTGTCATGGAGCCCACCAGAGGACAGGCGACTCTGGATATAATACTGTGTAACACCCAGGACCTGGTTAGGGATGTCAATGTTACTGAGCCATTAGGGAACAATGACCATGCTGCAATCTGTTTCGCCATGCATATTGGGGGTAGTGTGCCAAATAAATCTGATACAAAAATCCTTGACTTCCAAAGGGCAGACTTCCCACAAATGAGGAAACTTATTTAGGATGTTAGGATGAAGTTAAAAGGGAAGGTGAAAAAAGTCCAAACGTTCGAGAAAGCATGGAGGTTGTTTAAAATAACAGTAGTAGAAGCCCAGGGGAAATGTGTCCCACAAAGAAAGAAAGCTCAGCTAAATGCAAGAGGGTGCCAGCATGGGTAACGGGCAAAGTTAGAGAGGCTGTAAAGGGCAAGGAAGCTTCCTTCCATAAGTGGCAGTCTTGCCCAAATGAAGAAAATAAAAAGGACCATAAACTCTGGCAAAAGACATGTAAGAAGGTGATATGGGAGGCCAAGAAAGACTTTGCGGAACGCATGGCTAGCAACATAAAGAGGAATAATAAAAGTTTTTTAAATATATTAGGAGTAGGAAACCTGCCAGAGAGGCAGTAGGCCCGCTGGATGGTGAGTGAGGGAAAGGGGAGATAAAAGGGGACTTGGAGATTGCAGAGAAATTAAATGAATTCTTTGCATCTGTCTTCACGACAGAAGACCTTGGGCAGTTACCACTGCCTGAACTGTCCCTTTTGACTAGGGAACTAAGTCAGATAGAAGTTAAGAGAGAAGAAGTGTTAGATTTAATTGATAAATTAAAGATAAATAAGTCACTGGGCCCAGATAGCATTCACCCAAGAGTTATTAAGGAGCTAAAGAATCAAGTTCCTGATCAATTGATTATAATAAGCAACTTGTCCCTTAAAACTGCCACGGTACCAGAGGATTGGAGGATAGCAAATGTCACACCAATCTTTAAAAAAGTTAGGAGGGGGGACCCAAGAAACTATAGGCCGGTCAGCCTCATGTCCATTCCAGATAAGATGGTGGAAAGTCTCATCAAAGACAAAATTCTAAAACATATAGAAGACCAAACCTTGCTGGGGGAGAATCAGCATGGCTTCTGTAAGGGTAAGTCTTACCTCACAAACCTTTTGGAATTCTTTGAAAAGGTCAACAGGCATGTGGATGTTGGTGAACCAGTAGATATTATACATCTGGATTTTCAGAAAGTATTTGAGACAGTCCCTCACCAAAGGCTGCTGAAAAAACTTCAGTCAGGGAATAAGAGGTCAGGTCCTCTTATGGATTGAGAATTGGTTGAGGGACAGGAAACAGAGAGTGGGGATTAATGGGCAATTTTCACAGTGGAGAGGCATAAGCAGTGAGGTGGCCAAATTTGCAGATGACACTAAACTTTTCCAGGTGGTGAAAGCTAGAAAGGATTGTGAAGAGCTCCAGCAGGATCTCTCACAACTGGGAGAATGGGCAATAAAATGGCAGATGCATTTCAATGTAAATAAGCGCAAAGTAATGCATATTGGGGCAAAAAATCAAAAATTCACATATAGGTTAATGGGTTCTGAGCTGTCTGTGACACACCAGGAGAGAGATCTTGGGGGGTGCTGGTGGATAGCTCGATGAAAATGTCGACCCAATGTGCTGCGGCAGTAAAAAAGGCAAATTCCATGTTAAGGATAATTAGAAAAGGGATTGAGAATAAAACAGCCAATATTGTATTTCCATTGTACAAGGCAATGGTAAGGCCACACGTAGAGTATTGTGTACAGTTTTGGTCTCCACATCTCAAAAAGGACATAGTGGAATAAGTACAAAAGAGAGCAACCAAAATGATTACTGGACTGGGGCACCTCCCTTACGAGGAAAGGTTACAGCGTTTGGGGCTCTTCAGTCTAGAAAGAAGACACCTGAGGGGGGACATGATTGAGACATACAAAATTATGCATAGAGTGGATAGAGTAGATAAAGGGAATCTCTTTTCCCGTTCACACAATACCAGAACCAGGGGACATCTTCTAAAGCTGAGTGTTAGAAGAGTTAGAACAAACAAAAGAAAATATTTCTTTACCCAGCGTGTAATTAGAATGTGAACTCCTTGCCGTGAGATGTGGTGATGGCATTGGGCCTGGATACCTTTAAAAGGGGATTGGATAGATTTATGGAGGAAACCTCCATTACAGGTTACAAGCTATGATGGGTATGTCCAGTCTGAGATTAGCTGGTTGCTCATCATGAGGGCCGGGTAGGAATTTTTTTTCTGTCATCCAAACTGGCCATGGATGGCAATTTTTTTGCCTACCCCAGACTGACGAGGGAAGGATGGGTGTTCAGTAGGTTACATGATTTACATTTGTGCTTAATAAAGTTGAACCCCAACCTCAGTCTGGTGACTTCCTTGGGGGTGGTGCAAGGGGAATAGTCTACTTTAGAGTGCCGGATGCAGGGAAGTGGCAGCAGGATATCTGGTTGTCAACTATCTGGTTGTCTTGTGTGCTCCCTGAGGCATCTGGTGGGTCACTGTGAGATACAGGAAGCTGGACTAGATGGGCCTTTGGCCTGATCCAGCAGGGCTTTTTCGTATGTTTTTATGTTCTCTACAGGCTTAGAAACGGGGATGAGCACCGACTCCTGCAGTCGGTCATGACTAGACCATTCGGTCATGGGGAAACCTTTACCTTTTACCTCTTATATTGTATTTAGCAGGGGAGAACAACTGTCCCTCTTCAACCCAGCATGGCTGTCTTTTCCCGTAGCTGTCTCTTCTGTATCATAGAATCTGTACAGTAAAGCTATATGGATGCATTTTTACTACATCCTGTGAGCCCTTTAGGGACAGGGAAACATTTAATTCATTTATTTTATTATGTAAACCGCTTTGTGAACTACTCTTGTTGAAAAGCATTGGATAAGTACAGTGGGCCCTCATTAGCCATGCGGATTCTGTTCTCGGAACCTCTGCAGATACTGAATTTTGTGGGTATTCAAACTGGGCTCTGGTCGGGTCCAGGGGTGGTGGGGTGGCCCTGGGGTGGTGGTGGTTCAGCATTTGCGGATTTTCCAATTCGCAGATGCCAAACCTGTGGATAATACAGGCCCACTGTATTCTTAAGAAATGTGTGAAATCCACACCAATTCATGGAAAACATGTAACCAGGAGGGTTACTTGAAAGACCACATCAAAATAAGCAATGAATCAGGACCTGTAGGGAGAACGAATGCACCAATGGACTGCATGATCTTAAATGTCAAGCAGAAAACTAAGTCATCCTTCAAATATAGAAATAGCTATCATAAATTTGTGTTGGAAACCGGGAGGCACAAATTTCACAGGAAAGCCGAGTACAGGGCAGTCACGCAGGCAATATGGTAGATAGTACGCCAACTTACATTATCACTGGTCCTGGAGGGAAAAAAATATTTGAACTATACTATCAAGCATTAAATCTGGTTAAAATAAGGAAAAGGAACCCCAGGATAATCAGAGGCTCTCCATTTCAGGATAAATCCAGCGATGGTATCTGGTAATGAAGATCCGGAACGCTGGGCGGGACTTACGTGTGACTGGCAGCCCGTCCGTTCCATTCCGCCGCCTGCCCGCCTACCACGCAGGCTGCCCTGGCCCTGGAGGGGGTGCCTGCTCGCCGGGGGGACGGGTGGGTGTGCTGGGTGCCTGGGTGAGCTGCGGTGGGGCGCGCCAACTGGGGGCAGCCTGTGCGGCGGGCGGGCGGGCAGGCGGCGGAATGGAACAGACGGGCTGCCAATCACACGTAAGTCCCGCCCAGTGTTCTGGATCTTCATTACCAGATACCATCGCTGGATGAATCACATTAAACATAACATTGCCAAATTACACCAAGTTGACCTGACTTTGGAACTGACTTGCAAGCACATGTTTAGCTTGAAATAGCTATCAATAGATGCAATATCTCAAAGTTCTTGCCTGTGTAAAGAATCCTGAACTCTAAATTCACAGTTTAATCTCAGGAGAAGGAAGAGATGAAATGAACAGTGAGGAATAATAAGGATTCAAGACCTGAGCAGGAGATTTAATCCCTCCCAAACAAGCAGCACTACTTCCATTTCCTAATTATGCTAAAATGCTTGGAATCCTCAAGGAGCAAGCAGGAGAACATAAACCTAAAGATAACAATTCACTGCAACAGAGTATCTTGGCACTCCATCAATTCTTGTACAAAAGAATACAGCATATGAACCTGATATTGGGGCTTGACTGAATCCAGAGAAGTAATTTCAAATTAAAGTGAAATGAAGTTGACTTTTTTTTAACTATCAACTACCACCACCTGCTTGAGGTTGGATAATAAATCAGGCAAGTCTAATTTTCTATTTGGAAATAAGATAATGGAAAAGTCTGCCATCTTAGGGTACAATCCACTGAGAAATTCTCCTGTTGAAAACGCCAGTAAATTGTACAGCTGGAAAGCACAAGATGGCAATACTGCTCTGCTCACATTTATGTCAATGGGGCTTGCACAGAAGACCTCAGCATATTGTGGCCTTAATGGTGCTAAATACGCAAAAACCAGAAGTGTGCTCTGATCATAAATGGAGGCGATTCGGAGCATCGGCTGTGTGCCTCCCTGACCCTACAAGAGGCCAGTGAGACCCCCAAGTAGGCACAAAAGCTACAGGGTGCCTGCAGCGCCGTGATCACTGTGGTGCTGTCGGGGCACACGTAACTGGGCCACTTCCTTCAAGGGGAAATGGCCCAGTTTTGGTTTTCAATGATAGGTTACAACCCGCCATTTTGAGAACCACTGATTTATAACATTATACAGCATGGTGTGTTGTATCCCCGTAGGAAGTATAATGCAATAAAGATGCACAGAAGGCTTAAGGAAATCTAGTAAGGTGTCGGAAACAACAGCAGCTGTCAGCGGTATCTTGTTCATGGTAGATTTAATGAACCTACCCAAAATCAAGGAAGAATAATTAGGTTATCATTCAAAATGGGACAAGTCTGCAAGTCTGCACAGGCACAAATTAAGTTTTCTTCAGGTGATCTGCAGCCCCAGATTACAAGGATAAGAGGAATGTTCATCCTGGCAACAAGCCACAGACAAATACATTTCTATTGGTTAGTATGCGTGTTTTAAATAAATGTTGAAAGTCATGAAGTGAAATGATTGTCAAGACCGCATAATGTATGCTTCTGGGTGAGGGGACAAGATACTAGTATTTGTTACTGGCCAAGCACATTTGGCGTTTTGTTTTTTGTTTTCGCAGTGGTCCTTACAACCATTCCCAAATTATGAATAAGTCTATGGCGCCAAAAGTCTGTTCATGAATACTTGTCAAAATATTGAGAATTCCCAGCTTTTCATTTTCTTAAGTTTCTAGTCCACAAGATGTACTTTAATACTGCCCTGAAGAGAAGGCAGTTGCTGCAGTGTCACTGCTGAAGCGAAATAGATCTAGCTCCATAAATGGCCTGGATAGGAGACCCCATGGAAACCAGATACAAAACATTGCAAACATCCTTGGAAAAGTGAAGCATCACTGTAATAAATATTCATGAGAGGGAAAGCAACATTTATGTACACCTAAAACCCAGAGCAAACAATTGTGACCCACCTATTTGGCATGCATTTCTGATAAGACCCTTGGAGTTTTCCAAGTTGCTTCATTCTAATTTTATACATTTAATTTCACCTCCAACCCTAAGCACACTTGCTCTTACAATTTCTTTTGAGATTACTAAAATTTACAAATTAGTGTTTGGAGTTATCACAGCTATTAGTAATGGCTCTGTTTTATATCACTGTAACAGCCAGAGAACAGAGTCAGAACAATTCTTCAGTTATTCTAGTGCTGCTCAAGCAATTAAGAAAAGCCAACAGAGTGAAATTAGCACAACTCCAGGAAGCCTGTAGGAAACATTTGAGCTGACAAGTACGTTAAACGGTCTGTTCTAGCTAAAGCCTTCAGCTGCCGAGCTAATGGGGTAACAACAACAACAAAATTAAGCTCAAGAGCCAAGAGGATAATTAGGAGCAGAAACATCCCCTCCATCTCAGTCATCTACTCCCCACAGCACACAACAAGGCTCTGACAGGATGGAGCTCCATACCCTGAAAGAAGTCCAAAACTGTGTAGCTCCTAGAGTCCAGGTACAGCGAATTGTTGATATAACTGACTGCAAGGAGATCAAATCAGTCAATCCTCCAGGAAGTCAAGCCTGATTGCTCCCTGGAAGGACAAATCCTGAAGCTGTAGCTCAAATACTTTGGCCACCTCATGAGAAGAGAGGACTCTTTAGAAAAGACCCTCATGCTGGGAAAGATTGAAGGCAAAAGGAGAAGGGGGAGACAGAGGATGAAATGATTAGATAGTGTCACCGAAGAACTGAACATGAAATTGGGCAAACTCCAGAAGCTAGTGGAGGACAGGGAGGCCTGGCGTGCTGTGGTCCATGGGGTTGCGAAGAGTCGGACACGACTTAGCGACTGAACAACAACAAAGGCTGCATTTGTTTTTCAACTAGAAACTACCAGGAAGTGGTCGCAAACATGCCTCTAGCATGCTTCAAGCTCAATTTTTAAAAAACGGCAATGAAAATTGTGTTGAACATACTTCAGGGTGCTTTTGTGATGTTAAATCGTTGTCTTTATTAAAAAGTTATTAACATCTGTACAGGCATGGCTTGGTATCTGCTGGGGTTCTGTTCTGGATCCGCCCCCCCCCCCAGTGGATACCTGAAACCATAGGTAGGCTACTGGGCGGAAAATGCTACTGGGGAAGCCTTTTTAAAATAGGGGAACATCAGTGGTTTTGCTGCAACAAGGTGAAAAAATAGACTTGTTTAATGTTCCCCTATCTTTTTAATAGGGACGTGATGGCGCTGCGGGTTAAACTGCTGCTGTTGAGCTTTCTGACTGGAAGGTTGAGAGTTCAAGACCGCGCAACGGAATGAGCTCCCGTTGCTTGTCCCAGTTCCTGCCAACCTGGCAGTTCGAAAGCACATAAAAATGTGAATAGATAAATAGGTACCACTTCGGTGGGAAGGTAACAGCATTCCGTGCTCCAGCTTATAGTCATGCTGGCCACATGACCACGGAAGCTTGTCCTTGGACAAATGCCAACTCTTCGGCTTAGAAACGGAGATGAGCACTGCCCCCTACAGTCAGTCATGACTAGACCATTCGGTCATAGGAAAACCTTTACCTTATTTTTTTTTTCTTTTTAAGAGTAAATAATTTTTATTTCTTTTAGTTATGGCACAGGGAAAAGGTTACACATAGGATTAGGGGAAACAAAGGTTTACACAATAGGTAGTGGAGGGTTACAACCATAGATTATATATTATAATCATCTACAATAACTTTCTTCTACATCTACATCTATCAATCAGCATACTATAACCTCATACATTCCTTATAATCTACAATTACAGTATAATTTCAAGGGTATATGTACATAATCTCTTATATTCAATTGCTTTTCATCCTGTCTTTGCTAAATAATAAAACAGTTTCTCCTCTTAAAACATATACATACACCAGACAACAATTGCAAGAGAAAAAAAGAAATAAATGAGGAAGAACTACAGCCTAAAGTATAATAATCTACAATGTCCTACAAGTTTCTATCTAACATCCTTATACATTTCTATATTCTAATAGTTCAGTTAAAATGTAATCTCAATATGGTGTATACATCATCTCCTTAAGTTTAATTGCATTCTTGTTATTTCTTATATCTTACAATTTCATCAAATGATTTAAAAAAGCCAGTTTGGTCCAGTTATAAAATAATTCTGATATCTTCATATCTTATTTTAAAGTGAATTGCTATTTAAAAATACATTTATTCCTTTCCCTCTCTGGCTTTTTATCTATTCATCCTGCCTTTGCTAATTTTCAAAAAAAAAGAAAAAGAAAATTCTTCTGTTAAAACACACACACCTCCATTAATCTAACATTTAACTGTAACTTAAATGTCTTATAATAAATTCAAGTCTACTCTTTACTAATTAATCTAATCTAAGTAGGATTATATAATTTCAAACTATTTTATAGTGTCTAAACAAATCATCTATATTCATTTTCAATTACATTCTCACCCAAAAGCCACCAGTTTTGTTTAATAATCAAATATATTTTAATATTGTATTAATGCAAACTAATTCAAGTCCTCAAAAGTTCTTTCCCTCTGACCTTCTGGAGTCCATCCGAGTTGTCTGCGTTTCAGACCGGGGAAGAGAAAGAAAAAAAATGACACCTCCCTTTGTGACTCTTTCGGTTCGACGCCATGTTCTCAAGTTATTTATATCCAAACGAGTGAATCTCCTGGTTATTTCTCAATAAAACTTCACTTGTCATGTCTCCACTGAGATGAATACTTCATTTGAAAGCAAGTTTGACCTTTACTTAACATTTACTACAATGCTTATCTCCCAAACATCAATCAAACAACTTCACATAAAATGCTGGTTCTTTCTTCTTCTTCGGACTTGTAAAGAGAATATCCTCCATTTTGAAAAGACAGAATCATTTTTTTATTCTTATTTTTTTTCCTCCCTTATTTGCAATAGTCAAATTTAAATCCTCACGTGGTTTGGTAGAAATTCCCTAGTATTCTCTTGTCATACGATGTTGCATTCCAGATAGGGTCCCAGCTCTTACGAAACCTCTTCTTTCAACCCTTCTGGATCTCTTGTCGCCGCCTAATTAAATTGTGAAAGCAAATTATGCTTTTCCATTTATCTTACAGTCAATTCTTAGTTGACACTGATGATTATTTTTCCATAATTTTTTTTCATCTGCATTCCTCCTGCACAAACATTCTTATCTCTGTAGCAAGGGTCTGCTAACAGAGGTTAAAACTCACAGTTCTTAATCATCTTCAAACGCATTCCATGATGTTCTCTCTCTCCGAGGTTGTCAGCACTTTGCCAGCATTCCAGTAATGGCACCGGCTTCTTCTATCTTCCCAGGTCCAGACTGCCAAGTGCCCCTCTGGATTTGCCATTCCTAGAGGAGTTTGGCATAGCTAGTGTCTGATGCCTCAAAAACCTTCTCCCAGGAATTTGGGAGGGGATTTCCCATCAGGGAGCCCCCAAAAAGAGATAAAAGTTGGCAACAGTCCTGGAGCTTAGGAAGCTGCTGCCATTTCGTGGCCGACAAGCCCCGCTCCCACCTTATTTTTTTAATAGGTGTCGCAGTATCCATGGTATCTGTGGATAACTTAAACTGTGGGTACCAAATCAGTGGATACTGGGGCACACCTGTATGATGCTTTTAAAAATTTTATGAATGGATGGCTCTTTTTGTCCAAGTTCAAAAAACCCGCCTTCACCAACTCCCCTATTTGCAGTACATGATGGCTGCACCCAGTTGTTTCCTTGGAGCAGAACAAATGCTCATGTTATATATGGAGGCTGCCATGTTTAATAGCTTTGAGCTCGAAGGAAAGACCGAGAGCATGCTAGGAGTTGAAAAACATATCCAACCCTAGTGTGCTAGGAGGAGATCAACGTACATATCTCCAGCACTACTGGCACTGCTAGTTGAAAATATGTACAGTCTAAATCAACAAACTTTAGAAATAACAATTTCTGACATCAATAGCATCAAGGGAGCTCTGTAAGGTAGGTAAGGTAGATAAGTGTAGGAGGTGGCTTGCAGGCAGGCTTACCTACCCTCCAGAACTCCCTCAGCACTGAAGCTGCATCTCTCCTTTTTGCCCTCAAGCAGGGTGCTCTAGAAGAGCTAGAGAGCTCCTCAGGAAATTTGCTCTGGGAAGTTCTACTGTCTGAGGGATTACCATTTGTAGAGCACCTTGCTCAAGGGCGAAAAAGGAGCATCACACTGAGGGAGTTCTAGAAAGTAGGCAAGCCTATCCCCAACCCCCCTCCCCACACTGACCTGCCTTAGGTAAGTGCTGAAGTTAATGCTACCACACCACTGTTATGTCCACCAGGGCACTCTAGGAACAGAGACAGTCCTTCATTCCTCGCTCACCCTGGTGGACAGCGGAACAGAACAGTAGCACACAGGAA
>JAJKFI010000037.1:7007211-7069151 GCA_029204185.1 Lerista edwardsae
GAAGCTTTCTAGGGTAAGGGTTTAACATCCAAAGGAAGGGAGGGATGCCCTGATTTAGCTTCCAGCTTTAGTGGATACCTCCTTTTTCCCTATTACTTTGTTAAATTGGGGTTTCACCGTATTGTATGTCCAAAACATTACAATGGAAACTCAATACTGTTGGCTATTTCAACCCTGGAATGATATGATAACCACTGGGACAATCTCTCATAAAGTCAAAAGCATAGTTTATTCCTTTTCACTCCTTCAGCAATTATTTTTCGCATCTCAGAGAAAGACTGTGGCTTCAGGGTAGAGCACATGCTTTGCTTGCAGAAAGTCCCAGCTTCAATCCCTGCTATTTCCATGATTGGCAGAGAGCCTCCACTAACCAGGGTCAATAATACTGGGCTAGATGGACTGACTCAGTATAGGGGGCCAATCCTATTTAGCCCAGCACCAGTAGTACACTGGTACTACCAGTGCTGGGTGCAAGGCACTCCGGCACTGGTGGTACAAGTGTAAACAGATGCTGGAGCCAGCGCCAGTTGGCAGTGGGCCTCAGTGCCGGGAAGACTCAGTGCTGGAGCGGCAAGCAGTGTTACCACCAGCCAGTGGTGAGACTTCCCGGTGCGGGTGAAGGGTGGGGGTGGCGGCAGTCTGTTGCTGAATGCTATGCCCCCTCCTGTGCCTGAAAGTCTGACACAGGCCTCCTATGCCTGCTAAATAGTGGGCGCAGATCTGAAGAGACCCATTGCTGACCATAGAGCTCAACACGGGGTAAGGGAGCAGCTGCCTGGCCCCACAGCATACAGCAGCGGTCATTCTGCCACCGCTGTACCTCTGGGGAATAGGATTGGGCTGCCCAACAGCTTCTTATGGTTCTAGTTATTGATGTGTTCTGGGAGATTCTTAGCTACTCACTCAGTCATCCATTATAAGAAAAATTCCCTCTTTTCTCCCCAGCACAAAATTTCCTCTTTTCTGTTTCATAGTTTTGATAGAAGTTTCTCCCCCTCCTTCAACTGCTGAAAAAATTTCATCGGCTAGAAATGGGGAAATAAAGAAGTGGAGTGACTAGCTAGCAAACTACTACTTGCAGATACTGAAGGGGGAAACTAGGAAGAGAACTGTTTCTTCCATGCAGGGTAGGATGCTATTGAAACATTAAGCCTCCCCTGCCAGGTTAAATGAATAACACAGCACATGCTCCAAATTTAAATTTAAAGCAACTCAGGGCATTAAGCCCTACGCACACAGACCACTCCTCCAGGCACACAGCCAAAAATATTACATTCATTGTAGCTGGAATAGAATGAATTCCACTGTTTCTGAAACAGAAGACAAGGGCTTATCAAATGCACCCAGGAGGAAACAGCACAAAACCAGAATGTCTGTTTTTTGACCAACCGGTGATAGTCTAACCCAGCCATTCTCATCTGGAGCCCTACAACCCCCTGGGGTGCTCTGGCACATTTGAAGGGGATCACAGACCAAAACTGAAAATGTATTATATTTATCTGTTCATGTTTAACAGAGGGACCCTGGAACCTGTGAAGAGCTCTGAAGGGGCATTTCCCCCAACCCTAAAAAAGGTTGAGAATGGCCGATCTAAAATTTGCTAGGGACCACATGTTTACAATAAAGGAGAGATAGGCATATCTCTAAATACTGTAAGGCAAATTGTTCCCTAAGTTCAAGAGTCATTTTAGAATAACCAGACCACAAGTACTGATTCACAGAGACAGATAAGATCATGTAAGTCTTTTATAAAAAATACCTATTTGCACGCAAGGTGCCACTAAACTTTTCAAATTACATACTTACTTTAGAGTAGAAGAACATTTGGGAGCTAATACTCCCAAAATATGAAGTTTGGAAGTAAAACAACCAGAATTCTGCCCCCCTCCCAAATTCCTGAAGTTCTGCTGCAACTGATCCGATACCATTTCCTGTGCTTTTCCAGCTTTGGCACATGACCAGCCTTTTGGTTAGATCATCCTTGATTGATCGTAGCATTCATAAGAAGAAAAGGAAAGAAGTCTTAAGTAAGCTTTCAGATTGTGTCATTTTGGTTTATCCTAATAGAAGTAAATTTAGATGTGGTTTTGAAATTTCTCTAATGGACTAATAAAGATAAGTTGTAGATAATTTGCAATATGAGAAACTTTCAGCTTTATAGCAAATTGACATTTTATTGCTAATCAAAGTTATGCCAAACATCTAGAAAATCAATGTGCTGGGAAGCTTAATAAATACATGCCCCTTGTTTTGTGGTTTTCATATTGTTTACTCTCATGGAACTCTTTCCACATCTGTCTGTCTGGCAGACTCCTGCATATCTGCCACAGATTATTGGGAACATTTCAGAGTATGATCTTGGTTCATACTGGGCACCAGGTAAGTCTAATGAATTTTGCTACCACTTGAACTAAACTGTAGATTCTCAATTTTATATCTACAGCTACACAATTTATTTTGTATAAACATTCTCTTACACTAAAGAATAAACTTCATATTATTATATAGAATTAACTTAACCCACAACTTTTGATGGTAAACAAGTCACATACAACTTTGCTTATAGTGAATGTTATACTGTGCTAAATCTGGACTGTTCACTTTGAATAAAATTTTGCCACATCCTGGTATATTGATCCTTGGCATTCAAATACCGGGGGCCTCTTTCCTTACCCAGGGTCAAGCTTCTAGAATTCTTCAAGTGGTATTAATATTACCATGAGTTAAATCTGTTACTTAGCTGTATATATGATAGATTAAAAGTCTACTTTAAAAACCAAGGCAGTGCTCCAGTAATCTAAGTACAGTTTTCAGGAAGAAAACCGTTGAAAAGCCAAAGATCTTGAACAAGTTGCTGCTACCCACTGCCATGACAAATGAGAACATTTGGAATTTTGCACAAAAAATTTCTATGCAAATAAAAGCTAGCAGATATACAGAGGCTGCAGTTCTGATAAGTTGCTAGAAATTTGCAGCACAATCATGACTTTACACATGGCAAGGTTTTGCTGTTAGTGTCACCTCCATCACTACTCTGAAATATTTTAGCTCTGTTCCAGACCAGAGAAAGAAAATTGGAAGTAATTGGCATCACTTCCTAAAAAATCATCAGAATCCTTCCATTGCCCAGGTCAGCAACTACAGTCAGTTCTCATTATCTGCTGGGGTTAGTTCCTGGAAACCCTAGGGAATGCTCGATTTGCAGATAGCCAAGCATTGATCCTATAGGATCAATGGGTTTAGGAGCAAGGGGTACCCTAAGGGGGAAGGGGTACCTTATCTGCCATTAGAAGAATCCAGCAGAGACCCTCAAGAAGCCAGCAGAATGCAGCAGGAAGTGCAAAAACATATCTGAACGCTGTAGAGAGACCTTCCAGAGTTCACAGAGATCTTCAGAATGGCACTATGACCAGCATAGACCCATTTAGAATGGCCATTGGAAGCTTCTGCCAGCTATTTTGCCATTCTGCAGCCTCCAGAAGATCTTTACATAGCAGATAACAAGAGATAGGTATCAATTCTGCCCCTTACAGATAAGCAAATTCACAGATAGAGAATTCACATATGAAGAGAACTGACTGTATTTCTGTAGCAGACAAAAAAAGATATATCAAAACACAAGTTGGAGGTAGCAGCAGCTAAGCGAGTAAGCCGCAGACAGCCCAATAGGGAGGCACTGCTGAGCCTCCTGCAGTGGCCTGAATTGGGGCGGAGCCTTTGGGTGTGGCCTAACAGTCACATCCAGGCTCCACCCCACTCTCTGGGCTGTCCTGCTTGCCAGAACGTCCTCCCCCCACCCTGTTCTGCCACCTCCCACCTTCCCCCCACCCAGAAAAGCCCCTGAGGAGGAGCGGTTTATCAGCTGTTTCCGCGGGCGTGCCTAAGTCAATGCAAGAGCTTGCATCAGCCCAACACCTCTTTGGCTGGTGCAGATGTGCTTTATGGCACGTTTTCAACAGCCTTTGGCCGACACAACACACATGCGTTGGCCCAATGATCGATTTGGATTGTGCCCTCAGTTTCACCATGTTCGCTGGAGGCACAAGGGCACTACTCAAGCAACATGCATACATGGTAACTCTTAAGGAAATAAGCAGCTAAAATTGCCACTGTATTAACCAAAACAGAATGCACTCATATTCCAAGTTTATTACAATCTCATATTAAATTTTGTACGAGTCAGTTTAATTCCACCTATTATGCACGCCCACTCATTTACCATTTCCTTAACAACTTCTGCGGTTGGTATGACAAGGTGACTGCAGTAAATAAGAAAGGAAACTAAATTCACATCAAATCATTCAAGCGTGCATTCACATGCCAAGATCCAAACAGCTATCTTAAGCATGGCCAAATACTTGAACAAACCCAGAGGGGTTTCTGACTTGTTCTTTGAAGAGCAGATTCCTATGCCATATCACAAACTAATTTGGGAAGTGCCTCAATTTCAAAAGTTGTTTGCATCACAGCATGGAGACAAAGGGGACTGCTGTTCAGAAACACAAATCTAAAATCCTCTTGGATACATGGATCAAGCTGCATGATACCTTAAGATCTTGACCATTCTTTTCATCCACCTTGATGGTAATGCTCCAACCACCACCCCTGCAAGCCTAAAGAAACACTAGTGTCACAATGACAGAATGTACAAAACTAGCCCTTTCAAGAATTTACATTTGGTGCAATATGAATTATCTGTTAGGGAAGCTTGACCTGAACTGGCTGTTTCACACATACAAGTCATCATTCAATGTTGTAGGACTGGAGTGCTGAACATACATGGGTGAGTTCTTTTTCTTGACTCAAAGTAATAGCCTCTCAGTCTTCTAGTAAGAAAGTAGTCTTCAAGAATATGACTCCAAGTTTTTATCCCATGCCAATATCCATTATGAGATCATCCATTTTCTTCTTTGAACCATTAACAAATCATATAGCACACATCTCTGAAATAATATTTTACATTCCATTCTTCTCTAGGCAAATACTTTCTATAGCATAATACATGTTAACCAATATCAGTTCATGTCAGCTAAGGTAGTGCTAGAATATTTAATCATTCACTGTCTGAAAGTTCTTCCAATTAGCAGACAATTTCCTTAATTCACTTGGCAAAAAACACTGGTAGGGCATTGAACTGGGTGTGTGCTCCATTAAAAAGAGAGCCTCAGGGTTGGGTGATCATTATTGGGCTGTGACCTGGGTGGGATATGGCATATTTCTTGCTAGTAAACCACTGAGTACACACTAAATAAAGAATGCCTCTAGTGATGGCACAAATAACATCACAAGTTCTTCAGACTGGCAACAATAGAGATTTATAACAACCCCTGGTTAAACCGAAGAAAAACAATCTTTCATTCGGCATGCAAGAACATGTGCCGTCCTCTCTGTTATCATCCATCGATCTCTAGAACTTCAGTTGGCTCCATCAACTGGGGGAAGCAACTTCCTATTGTGTACCTAGGATGGCTGAATCAGCAGCTTGCTGCTAACACTTTGCCTTGTGACCTGCTACACTTCTACAGTAACTTTTCTTTACTAATCACATTAATAATGCCATTTATCAGTCTTAGGTCTCAGAAAAGTAGAGTTCTTTACAGTAAACCAATTATCACTGGCTTATCAACTAAATGCCTCCAGGTCAGGGTGGCCATACTGTGGCTCACAAGCCACATATAGCTCTTTGATACATTATATAATGTATAGCTAACGGAAATATGTTTGGCTGAGCTCCTTTTCGCATCACAATTAATATAAAAGAAAAATATAAAATTTTCACACCTTATAATTATTTACCAGGGAAAAACTGAGAAACCCTTCAATTAAAATACACGTCTTATTTATTTATTTATTTATTTATTTATTTATTTATTTATTTAATTTATTTATTTATTTGAAGAATTTCTATCACGCCTTTCTCATGCCAAAGCAAATGCCCAAGGTAGCTTACAAGGGCAGGCTAGTCTAAATAACAATTTTTCAATTTTTTAAAAAACAAATATACAGTATTCTATGATTCACTGAATCCTCTGTCCCAGATGTAGCCTGCACAGTGTGGTTATCTTTTCTGGTTGCATGCCACTGATGTTCAGCAAGCAATCAAAAGTCAAGCCTGGACAGGTTGTATTCCATTCTTTTGCCGGCTGGCCTTCTCACACATGCCCCCACAACTCTCACTTGCTAATCAGCTCATCAGCGCCTCCATCCTGCCAGAACGGGTACAGCAGTTTGTCACAGCCTGACATTCCGCCTCCCATCCAAAAACAAGACCACAAACAAGACTTCCTGCTTAGCTTCAGGCAGTACCAGCAGCTCAACCGTCAGTCCACACCCTCTGCCCCCAGTCTACACCTGTTCATGATGAATATTTTTAAGAATTTAAATGCCTCTTAAATACTGTGGATCTCAAACATCTCTCTCAAGGCTCTCAAACATCTGAAGTTAATTGTATATGGCTCTTAGCAAGTTTGGTCACACTTGCCTCTATGTCATACAGAGAAAGTTATAGTGGTTCATCTATTTAATAACGTATGACGCTTTTCCCAATTACACCCTAAACTTCAGTTTATTTCTTCCAGGTAACAAGAACAATGCTGAGGAAACAGATGGACCAAATGTCCCTAGAGGAAGTAACTAATACTGCGGAATTTTTATTGCAAACCCCCAGGGACTGGGATTGTTTCTCCATCAACATCAAGGTAATTTCCTGTGTAGTGCAATGGACAGAGAAACCTACAAATGACAGATGCTTCACACCTTGTAAGGATGCTTAATTTTAAAAAAATCATAGCCCTCTCTCTCCTAGATATATGGTTCAATGCAGCTTACCCCATTGCATCATATTACAGACACTTGACGGCTCTATAATGTGCTTTCTCAACATTTGTCCTCCTTCTGAGTTGCTATAAAGACATTCAATATAGAATACTAACAAACCACCTTTCACACACTAATCAGATTTAGATATTGCTGTAGCTCTGTGAGTATGTGATCCATTCATGAAGACCCTCCATAGTTAGACATTATAGCATGCCAGCAAGATGCTCTCCCCATTACTATGCTCGTAATTTAATCTCCATGGTTAAATAAAATTTGTACAAGGCTAGTAGCATGTCTTGAAGCTTCCTGCTGCTCTAAAGAACCCAGCTCTTTACAGTTTGACTTATCACTCCACCAATGTGTCTTCTTTTAACCTTTCTTTTGGCTGTGGGGTCTGCCTTGGGGGGGGGGGCAACAAAACATTTTATGAAAGGTTTGCCCCACTTTTTTTTCCTTTGTAGACCTGACAGCATATACATTTCCTGCTGCTGTTGGATGCAATTTTTAACTCATAAATGCAAGATTTGCACATGATAAGTAGCCATGTTGGTCCATAAGAAATAATCCAAAGCCACATTCTATTTAGTGACAAGTGATCTTGGACAGCAAGTTTTTGAGTTCATCAGGACCCTTTCTCTGGCCGGATGAAAAGAAAAACAAAGGTGGGAAGAAGCTGGGTGAAATGGCCCCTACAGGTCTACATTTCATAAAAGCCTTAGAGCACAATCCTAACTAGGAGTGTAGCACACACACCATAAAGTGGCGTCTATGTGCCATTTATGGCACACACACCATAAATGGCACATAGATGTACACCATCCTCTTTGACTCCAAGAGTGCTCCAAATGCGCTTTATTGCGCATTTGCAAGTCCCTTGTGCCAGCTTAACTCCAGGTTAGGACTGCGCCCTTAAAGAGCCAAAGGGACATATGCAGATCATGTTAATCAGCCTTATGATATTCACCACATATCTGCCAATAATGGCTTCAGAAACACTAGCAACTTCCTTTATTCCCTCTCAATCACAGGAAGTACTGCTTTCATTCCAATTTGGCTTCAGGTATTATAATATGGTTAGACTTCATTAGCTACATGATGTTGTCATGAAGACAAATCAGAGAGAAGGACTGGAAGCAAGCACTTCACTCTGATTTTGGTTCATGACAATAAATAGGATTCAGGGCAAAATGAAGAGCATTTTGGTTCTGCCTGAATTCTAACAGCCAGCATACAGGGCAAATATGAGCCATTCACATACTCTCGACCAGGTATTCTAAAAATTCTAAAACTAAAAAATATGATGTTTTATTTCACTGGTTCCCAAACTGTGACCCACCAGTGGGTCACAAGCCAATTTCAGGTGGGTCACAAAGCACTAGAACAGCCATATTGAAAACATGGGAAGATGGGATGCTGGAAAGAAGAAGGGCTGTGTGATTGTTTTGCTGGTGTAAAGGTTGTAAATAGGCTTTTTTCTTTGTGATTCACTTTGCTATTGGAACACAGCTGAGAAATAACCCAACTTATTGCTGCATTCTCAGGAAAGGCACAGGCTTTGGCATCATAATGACAGCACTACCAGTGGGTCCCAGACAAATTGTCGATCTAAAATGTGGGTCCTGGTGCTAAAACGTTTGGGAACCACTGTTTTATTTTATGTGGTCCAACAAATAAGGCCTGAATGACTAACAGTACATTATGTGGTCCAACAAATCAGACCTGAATGACTAACAGTACATCCATATCCGTCTAACTAGTGTATCAATTTAGGCTAATTTTATTCCACTGGAATTACTGGAGGAAAAAAAATGCAACTCAATCTTATGCTTGTTTTCTCAGAAGTTTGACCGAGTTTAACAACGCCAACTTCCAAGCACGGGATTTCAGTCTTAAGCTACTTATGGAATGCAACCTAAAATGAAAATCCTTAAGCCTCACATTCAAAAGTAGTCTCACTAGCACAAATGACCACAAATCTAAATTTGCTGATAGGGTCGTTTCCATCTCTTTTATTTCCTATAATCCCTCATGCCCCACTGTTTTTGTCCCATCTTGAAACTACGGGATGTTCTGCTTCTATTCTTGGAGATGTTTCCTAAAAACAACAGCACAATTCTATGCAACGCACTAAGGAGTAAGCCCCATTGAACTAGGTGGGTTCTCCGAGGAACTCATGGTTCGGATCACATCGAACAGCATCTCAATTTTTTTCAATATTTTTACCATGTCTTGTTTGATCTGTTGGCTGTAGGAAGTGGTAGTTGCTGACAAGTGATTAAGAAGGGAAGCTTCTGCAAGAGAGTTGGTGGTCCTTTTCTTTCATGCTGTCAATGTCCCACCAATGACTAATATGTGTTGGAACAGGCAGGGAAGAATCACCCAACACGATAGGCCAGTAGCTCCCAAAATTTGTCAACTGGCAGCTCCCTGAACCTACTGGGACACTGACTGTGGCTCCCCATTAGAGCTACAATACTATACATTGTATAGGGGGGTCAGGTTTTTCTCAAGGATTCTGCAGCTCCCCTGACTGGTTTCCACAACTACCTGGGGAGCCATGGCTCACAGTTTGGGAACCACTGCTGCAAGCTAACAAATTTTATAGACTTATCTGAAAAGCTGTTACAGTATAACTGCTTTCCATATATTTCTGAACCTTATTTAGACATCGCTTGCTCTATTGCTTTATAAGTTGAAGTTTCACATCAAGGAAGGTTTTTTTTCCCCCCCACAACAAACCAGGTACACTGCAATCCTATCATGTTCAGTATAAGAAGGAACCATACTAGTTACAACATTGCCAGCCGTCTCTGAACAAGTCCACTATTCTGCACAGCTTTTAAAAACAATACATTTAGCAAGAATGCCAAAAATCATGTTTCCAAGCCTTGGCTCTTAACATCCAGATACATTTTTAGTTCCCATTTTGCTCCAATTTCCCACTCTTTCTGGCTGCCAACTAAGATATTTGAAATTCATCGCACACCCACAGACTTAACATTCTACAAATTAATGCTGCAGTTCAACAACCCTCTTACTCCTCTGGCTGTACTGCGTTGGCTGAACACCGATTAGTCCACAGAAAGCTGACTGAATTGCAGCCTTGCTCTCTTAAAGGAAGACATCACTGGGCACAATCCACCAATGTTGCTCACGAGAACATCCCTACTGAAACGGGACCTCTGCAATTATACAGTAGTGCTCTTGGACCATTTATTTATTTCAATAGCTGTTGTGCTGAAGAATGTATGGTGCCCACCTATTTTCACATTTACTTGGGAATAAATCTTATTGGCTTCAAGCGGGGTTCAAATTATGAGGAAGGAGGGAAGGAGGGAGGGAGAAGGCAAAGAAGAGTGGCCTTTAAGGAAATCCACAATCTTCTGCATTCCCTCTCAATTTCAGCCAAATCATGGTTCCTCTATAATGTTCTAAAAATGGTAGATGGGGCAAGCCCCCCCCCCCAGTTCTCCAGTCATTTAGGCACAGTTTCAAAGGCACATACAGTACTTCAAAAGTTGTGGGGAGATTTAAAACATGCCTTCAGTATAAAGATACCTAAATCTTCTTAATCTGAATAGAAGCACTTGATCCAAAACGCAAGGTACAATAAGTTCTTAATGGGGTGAGATCTTTTCGAAGTGCCTAGCATAAAAACTGCAGTTTAAAGACACCTTCTGAAGTTCCACCGGACTATTTGTGGAGTAATCCGGAGCTGAAATGGCTTGTGTACTGCAGCCTACAGAAATACGTGCTGCATCGTCCTCGGATAAGGTAACGTTCATGCAATATTAACACCACCACCCGGTCATACAAAAACTTCGTGTCCAAGTACAAGGCTGCGCTGATCGCCGCTGCTAATCCTCCGGAAGTTAGTTAAAACGGCGAGAAGTATTACAGCTCGTGATCAGTATCAAAAGTTATGCAAAAGTTCCTGGCCCAGCACAAAGCAGAGAACAACAAAGGACAGACTGGAATTCCAAAACGTTCCCGTCTGAATTCTGGAACTCCTTCCCTTCCCCGTGAATCCGGAGAGTGGAACGTGAAGGGCTCTTGAAAATAAATCAAAACAGAAAGAGGGCTTAAATTTAGCTGATTGTGCAGCCAAATCGAGGTTCCGACCCGCGCTTCTCGCGGGCGCTCGCAGGGATGTTCGTTTTTTGCAAGAGGGGGGACTTCAACCC
Source organism: Lerista edwardsae (assembly GCA_029204185.1). Classification (NCBI taxonomy): domain Eukaryota; kingdom Metazoa; phylum Chordata; class Lepidosauria; order Squamata; family Scincidae; genus Lerista; species Lerista edwardsae. The sequence continues at coordinate 7,018,215 of JAJKFI010000037.1, forward strand.
GGGCAGCCTTCCTCCCGATGCCTTTCAAGGTTTTATCACAGCAGGACCCCTCTCTGCCCTGCATCAGTCTCCATTCCCGATCCGCCATCCAAACGGACGAAGGGAGGGGGAGAGAAGCCACTGAAAGTATAACTAGGTGCTACTTCGGGTGCAAAGCAGGGTTGGGGGGGGGGAGCCGATTAAGCATCCGATTCGGAGTGAGTCCAGATAGCGCACTAACCAGAATTCGAACCGAGCCTGCAAGAGAGGGGACCCCCGGCCCGAGCAAGGTCCGGCGCGCTTCTCGGGGCTGAAAGGAGCGACCGAGAGGGGATGGGGGGCACGGGGGCGCGGGCGACCCTCGCCGTCAGCGCGGCGGTGCTCGGCTAGTACCTGCGCCACAAGCGGCACCAACGTCTGTTCCACCGAGCGCGAACGGATCTGCAACCCGGGCAGCACATCCCAGCCCAGAGCCGAGGCGAGCGCCGACCCAGGCGGCGAGCGCGGCCACGATACTCCGCTGCTGCCGCCGCCGCCGCCGCCGCGACCGGGAAACGCGGCCATTGCTCCGGAGCCGCACAGCTCGCTCCTTCTTGGCTCTCCCGCCCGCGCGGGACCCGCCGGGGAGAGGAGGAGGAGGTGGCTGGAGCCGCGGCTCGGCGGCTCCGCCTCTCCAGCCCGGTCTCCTCCTCCCGCTCCTCCTCGGAGCCTTCCCGCCTTCTGCCCTCGCCCGCCCCTCCCGCTGCAGACGGAGCGCTCGGCTTGGGGTCCTCCTCCGCCGCCCCTCAGGCGGGAGCGGGAAAGCAGCGCCCAGCGCGCGACGACCTCTACGTGTCGCGCCTGGGACAGAAGAACTAGCAGCGCTCGCTCACACGCGCGTGTTCTGCGCTCGCTCGGCGGCTGCAGCCTCTGGCGGTGACTTTGGGGGCCTGTGCGCGCGAGCCGGCGGGGATCTCGCGCACGCCGCAGGCAGGCACTTGCACGGTCTCTGGCTAGGCTCGAGCACCAACGCTGCTCCTGCCAGCGAGCTCCCGCCCCCGCGAGTCCTCAAGGGGTGGGAGGGAGCGCAGGTCGGCTAGCCGCGTAAACAGTCGGGTCCACGAAGCTGGGCCCTTCGCCTTCCGGAGCCTGACCTTGCCCGTGTTCCGGGCGCTGGGCGTTCTTGGTGCTTGGTTCGGCTTCAGTCGCATGCAAAATAGGACAAGCCCTGATTTTTGTTGTCCTGCCCTTCTCCCCTAAAGCTGGGCCCCGATTCAGTGAAATTTGATAAAGTGGCTCAAGGCCAGCCCAGCCCTGCATGTATCTGTTGGGCGGCCGACTGCTCCTGGTGCCTGGCTGTTTCCTTTAAGTCAGCCTGTAAACCAGGCGTGGCCAACTTTTCAATTTTAGGACTCCTGGACCTATTACAATTTGTCAAAGAGGGAATTTCAGCAGGAGTCATCTCCCAGATGAAGAACTGCACCTGCTAAAATTCCCCCTTCTACTTTACTTGTCTATGTTTTGCAGGAGCCTGAGCTCTTGTGTAAAGCTAAAGTTCCAGGTAAGGAGCCCTCAAGTGGAAAGGTTGGCCACCCCTGCTGTAAACAAATGCCAGGGAGGTGCTGTAGCAGAGCACAAGCTTTGCATGCAGAAGGTCTCACCAATTCATCCTTAACATCTCCAGGCAGGGCTGGGATATGCCCCTACCTGAAAATATAAAGCGCTGCTGTTGGAACTAAAACTTTCTTCTGAAGGCCTTCTTGAGAAATTATGATTTCTAGGGAGAAAATGGAGTAAGTGTGGATAAGGATCTTTTTAGAGGTCAAACTGGGTTTAACTGTGTAAACCTCTCAGGGAGAAGAGGTAATTCCTTTTAACTTTAGCATTCCTTTTAATTTGGAGTGCCTTCTGTGAGCCTCTTTGTGCCGCCTCCTTCAACAAGAGATTGCTTGGCATTTCATGAGTCATTCTGTTATAGGCCCACAAATCATTAGAAGTAATGGTGCTTACATAGGGATGGAAAAGCAAGGACTTAAGGAAATGCAAGCAGAAAACCTAAACCAAAACACGATCATTATTTATAAATAGTTACTCTTTGTTTTGTAACTCTAGCACTGGAAGAATGCAAAAGCTAATTGAATATTCTTGTACAAATGTAGGTCTGGGTTTGAGACTATCAAAGTCCTCCATGAACCAATAGAACCAGCATTTGTTTGGTGTTAAGATCTGTTTTTAATGAATCCTGAAACTTTAAAAGTAATAATAAATACTGTAATGTCTTTCTGATCATGGAGAATTTGTTATTCAGTGGCGAGGAGAAGGCATAACAGTCAGTTCCCCATGCATCTAGTATTAGGTTCCGGGCTTCCAGATTTAGGGTTAGGGCTTCCTAACCTAGATTTGAGCCTCAGCCCTTTTCGTTTGTAGCATTTAAGCACCAAAGAGGCAACTTTCTCTTCCTCCTCGTACAACTTCTTTTCTCCTTTATACCTCACATGGACACACAATTGGACACACACCAGTGGCGTTGGGGGGGGGAGGACGCTAAGTTTTGCAGGAGCCTGAGCTCTTGTGTAAAGCGTCCCTTCCCCCTTGCCTTCAGAGCAGGTTTTGCTCTCCAAGCCATGTCTGAAAGAAAGAGAAGGGGGATGGTCCACTTTACACAGGAGCCCAGATTCCTGCAAAACCTTGCATTTTGCCCCCCTCATTGAATGCCACTGTCATACACCTTGTCTTGTGGAACTTTCAGTGCACAGTTTTTAATGGGGATCCTGCTCTTTTCCTTTAATAGGAAGCAGGATGTAATCAATCCTAAAGATGAGGCTCCCCCCATTACTAGTAAGTGCCTGTGATTTCAAAGTATGCACATCTCATGAAAACTAGTGCACAAATCACTGGAATACAATGTAGCAAGCGTGCTTAAAACCTACCTCCTTTCTATTTGCCTTTGGAGTCAATTCAAAAAGTGTTCTCTTTTATTATCAAGATCAGTTCAAGGCTTGCAGACACCAGGATTATTAAAGTCGCCAACACCGCTAGCTATGACGACAGCATTGTCTCCAGGTCAGGCTGGCGTTTCATTCTCTAGAAGAGTGATTAGATCTGCAGAGGTACAAACGGATGCAGACTCATCTCTGCTTGGAGGCTCATCTGTTCTCTCCAATATTGGGTGATTTTATAAGAATGATAATATTTAGGGTGTTCTAGTCTTTTCCTTTAGAAGCCTTGATGGACCAACCTACTTACAGTCAAGCTGTCCAACATAACACTGATGTTTGAGGATGAGTTAGTTACAAATGATAAAGCATTCTATGCATGTGCAGCACTACATAAAATGTCCAATATGTTTTTGTATTTTAGGTTTTGGAAATCTGTGAAATCCCAATAAAGTTTGACAACAGTTGGGAGTACCAGCCCATCAATTAAATGCTTGATTTAAATACCGCTTTATTTCAGAATGAAAAGCTACAGGACTGAGCATGCCCCTTAAAATATGTGACCACCTGCACTTTATATAGGCTCCCGTGCTGTATAAAGTTGAGAACATATGGCATTTCAGTCTAAAGACAATATACCATTTTTGGTACCTCCCAAAGGAGCCCCATGTTATGGTGCAAGGAATCCACATTGGTTACATTATTTGTGTAACCGTAATCCATAATAGTGATAGATAATAGTGATAGATCTGGTGGTTAGTTTAGCACCAAGTTACCATCCTTATTAGGGAAACTTCTTAGAGCAAACATACAATATGCGCATAAGCATGTGGGTCATCTAGAAATGTTGGGGAATTGCTGCTTTGTGCTGGAGCACACCAGTGTGTGCCACAAGATAACAGCAAATGTGCTGTGAAAAAAATCAATGAATTTAAGTAATTAAAGGGAATCCAAAGGACCTTTCCACAGAAGAAGAGGTTGGCTGCTCATCTCTGTATCATTAACGGCTCTGGCTTTGCCTTCCTTTGATCAGCCTTTGTTGTGGATGAGTAATTCTGCTACACCTCTGCTTCAAATATAGTATAAACAACTGAATAGTTCCCAATACAGCTCTAGAATTATCCACCTTCAGAGGTGGCTGCCTGTATGAGTCACTGCCCTGGGTTCCTTTACAACCAGAAGGCACTATGAAAGCCAGTGTAGGGGTTTGCATGCCACACTCTGCGTGGGAAAATCCAAACTAGCCATGAAATTAACTGGATGAACCCAAGCAATTTGCCATTTCTCATCTCACAGGGTTATTACGAGTATAAAATTGGGAGGGGGAATCTTGCACAAAGAATTGAGTTATTTAGAGGAAGGTGGGAAAGATATAGAGGAAGGTGGGAAAGATAGCAGTGAATGAAGAAATAGAGCAGACATCACAGAGGGCAAATCATTCTTTCAAAACTATTTTAATTCAGCAAAACATATCAGAAGTCGAGAAATACTAGTACAGGTGATGGGACCTAGATTTATTAAAAGCCCAGCTCAGCCATGACATTCACTTGCAACTGACTTTGGTAGAGTCAATCGCAGCCGGGCAATAATTGTAAGAATAAAATGCAATAATCCCATGTATGCTTCCTTAGAGGAATGGTGAGATACAAATAGATATAGGACCAGAGGTTTCCACATTACATCAACACATGTGAATGTTCATTTGGGGAAGGACTTCCTGCGAAGGCATATTCTTTGTCAAGCGGTCCTATAGTGTATCTTTATATGTCGAGATTCTTCCCATTACATCTCATACTGTGATGCAAGCTATAAGAGGTTGCTCATCCATCTCAGAGAATGATGATGTAGAAAAGCTTTAAGAAAGGCTTACATAGAGAAGGCAAATTTGTTGATGCACCAAACACAATAGACAGGTGTATATGATAATAGAGCCTATTGAATAGAGACAATTGAATAGAGACAATCGAAAATGCAAGCAACCGAGAAGGACAAGGGTCTATAAATGCTCAAAGACCAGGTACTTGTAATTGTACCAACATTATGAGAAAGCAATAATCTTATCAGCATAATCTTATGCATGTCTATTTAGAAATAAGCCCCATTAATTTCAATGGGATGTATTCCCAGTTACGCTTGAATAGGATTGAAGACCTACAGCACAATCCTATGCTATTCAGAAGTGAGTCCCACTGAGTTCAATGAGACTTCCTTCCATATAAGTGTGCATAAGATTACAGCCTAAGGGCACAATCCTATCCAACTTTCTAGCACAGAGGGAGCTGCAAATGTTCCCTTACTTTGAGGGGGGCTCCATGACTGTCCTCCCACTGCAGGATCCGATGTACAACCCATAGGCATAGCTGCATCTGCGCTGGAAAACTGGATAGGATTTGGGCCTTAAACAGTCAACATTGTAGTATATACTGTATGAACCCCAACCAAGAGTTTCCAGGGAATCATTTTTTTCCTGTACAATTACTCCTGCTTTCTCATTCTGATTTACAAAAAGAGAGTTCTGAAACTTGAAAGCTTGCATTTGCTACACAAGAAACAACCCACTAAAAGTTGTCAGTCTACTTTCTCTATGATTGCAGTCCAGAAAAGGCTCCGTTGAACTAAATGGGAGGAAGTTCTGAATAGAATTGTAATAGGATCAGGCTAGAACATTGTCCTCATTTGTTCAATAGAGCAGCAGCATCCTGAATCTCATAACAGGAAATTATAGGCAGATCAGGATGGAAACAGTCCCAAGCTCTCTCCCTCATGTGTACACAATCTCCATTTTGTATTTATAACCAGTAACACAATAATATATCCCAAATACTATAAAGTCACCTTCATTAGTGGTTTCTACCTCAGTTGTCAGGAGACTTAAATATGTGATCAGCGGTCAGGTGAAATGTGACTGTATTTCATCCTTGCTGAGAGTTAGCAGTAAAACCCAGGCAGCGCCCTTAAACTAACAGCCCTATTTTATCCATGAAAAATGCTGGCAGGAAACACGATTCACCTCTGTAACAGGAGCTCTGCTGGCAAAAGACGGCAACTGCCAATGGATGCAAACTGAACACTGCTGCAATGGGCCTGAGGCACGGGCTACCCCAGGCCTGCCACCAACTGGCCAGTATTACCCACCAGCACTGGGGGCAGACAGTCCATACGAGTCACAAAGCAGCCAAAATAGCACTAAATCCTGTCCTCACACTGCAGGGTGGACACAGCTCTTTCTGGAGAAAATCACTATACTGTATCAGCCACGGACCAGGTGTAAACTACGGATGCAGTCCTATAGATGTATCTGGGATACCAGATACAAACTGAACAGAATGCCAATACCTTTAGCCATTGTACAGAAGAGGGAATTTAGGCAGGTGCAGCTCATCATGGAAGGGGTTCAAAAGCTACACCTGCCAAGATTCCCTCTTCTATACAATGGTTAAATGTATAGGCACTCTGTCCTAGTTTGAATCTGGTAACCCTACCTATAGGGGACAATGCAAACATCTCAGGCACCAGCACCCTCCATCCCCCTCCCCATGGAGCAGTGCATCTCTGGCAGCCAATCACTCCCAACACACTCCACTATAGAAGTCAAGCTCTGGCACCCGTACTCCAGGAGAGCAGGGCAAGTGGTGCGGGGCCACAACACACCTCCCTCACAAGAGGGGGCTTTGGTAGAGAGGAGCGCACTGGGAAAACACTTAGCACATAAACACCCCCCTCTGCACCAACAACCACCATCCTGCACATGGTGGAAACACTGGTGGAAACATGGTGGAAACACAATCAAAATTTGATTGATTGATTGATTGATTGATTGATTGCACATAACAGGGTGGATGCACACTCACCTCAATCCTGTGCCTCAGAGGAGCAGTGTTGGGGGCTGCAACAGTGTTGGGGGCTGCTGCTGCCTCCTAGGGAGGACTCTGGCACCCATGCCCACACACATATACACCCAGCACCACAGCAGGTATACCTCCATGGTACCATCCTCTCACCACCAACAAAGAGGCAGCCTCTGCCTCTGCATGGTGTCTCCCATGCCTCATCAGTGGCTCCCAGGCTGCAAACTTATGCACACTTCCCTTTGGATGAAATTGGGACTTATCCCAAAGTGGATCACCATGGGAGCACACTCCCTAGCCAGGAGAGGCCAGTAAGAATGCTACCACTGGTGTCAATACCTTGCTACCTCTGCCATGTCTCCATCTCCCCCAATAGCCATTCCTTGGCCATCCCTTGGGACAGGTTCACTGATACAGCAGCCCTGCAGGGGGAAGAGCATTGGCAATTCCACCCAAGTGTGTGGCCATGATCTGATCCACATGTTCCTGGGAGGAAGCCCCATTGACCACAAGGGGATTGATGTCCAAGTACATAGACCTGCATGGGACTGAGCTGAAGGTGTGTGTTTCCCTTCCAGGTGCTGCTCACTCATGGATCCTGCTCAGCAGAACATATTATAAACCAGTGAAACAAACGGCTGCAAGAAACATATGGTGCTTCATTCTTGGCCAACTGGGTCTCCTTCCCGGCCCCTGCCAGCTGCAGCTGTGGGCCACAAAACCTGGGCCACCCTGACCCTTCTGGGCATCCCCTGCCCCATAGTTTTTATGGTTTTATACCACAATATTTAACATAATGGAAAGAAGCATATAAACAATCATATTCTTTCAAAACATAGTTGTCTTGGTAATTCCCAGGCTCCTCTGGGGTCCTCCCAGCTGGGAGTAGGTGGGTTTCCCCCCCCCCATGATATATTCCATCAGTCCTGTGAGCAAGGAGGGGGCATCTGTCCCTGGGGTCCCTGGCATGGCCCCCTGTGGCCACCCCACATTGCTTTTCTATGTATTGTCATAGTTTATTGTAGTATGATGGTGGTAGTTTTTCTCCAATGAGAAAGATGTAGGGTACCATTAATTTATATCCTAGAAATAGCTTTAAAAATGTATTCTTAAAAGTTGGGGTCAGAGCTGTAACCTTAAGATGTCAGTAGAATTCCAGGAGAAGATTAATGGGAGAAGCAGTTCAGTGCTAGAGCATTGTTTTATACCTTCTTTTTAGGTCATGAAATTATAATTTTCCTCTGGGGAGGAAACTCTTAGCAGTTGTCATAGAAGTTGAGCTCTTCACACCACACATAATTAGCGTATGCAGTTCACTGAATTAATGGATTATGTTTATCAATGGCTGTGATTTTAGTAGGTTAACAAAGTGTGTACAGAGGCAGTGTACACCTCCAAATTTTGGCTTGTGCCATAGCAGCAGCAGTGGCAGGACTGTGCAGCCCAAGTAAGCAGCTGGGACCAAAGAAAGGCTGTTTTTGTGCTTAGGGAAGTACTAATGACCAACCTCTAGCATAGGTTGGAGCAGGAGTGAATTAACGATATGTGGCAAATGGTATGAAATACCCGACTGCTGCCAAAGCCCTTTAGCTGTTGCTGATGATTAAACACACAATGCTGTGAATCATTTACCAGCCAACTGTTGTAGCTCTTCTAACCAAAGCCCTGCCGCTTATATGTTGTGTACAGTACCTGTCTTCCTTCTCCGCCCCATGCAGCTAAGAGGAGCTTGGGAGAGGAAGACCAATTAGATGGGGAAAGGTTACAGGAACACCTTCTCCATGATCTTCACTTTGCCACTTCCCTGATCTTCAAAGCAGCCACGTGGGGTTTCTATTTTGTTAAAAAAAAAAAAAAACACCCCAAAAATAAAGAAGTGGGAGGTTCTAATGCAGTGGTTCCCAAACTGTGAGCCGTGATTTCCCAGGGAGCTGTGGAAACCAGCCAGAGAAGCCACAGAATCTTGCAAAAATCCTGCCGCCCGATACAATGTATAAGATTGTAGCCCTAATGGGAGGCTGAGCTCAACAGTCCAGTAGGTCAAAAGAGACACAAATAGAAAACATTTGGGAACCACTATCTTAATGGAGCTCCAGAGTGATGTTCAGATTAGAGGGCCAGTTTGGCTAAAGTGCTGCCACCCCACCCCCACCAGGAATTTTGATTCCTGTTGAGAGAGAGAGGGGGGGGAATCCATATTATGATTACAGAGGAAGTAAAAGTTAAAGCCTGTCAGGGCCAACAATGTGTTAAATGGTCTATGTAGCTTGGCCCTTTGGCCTTGCTCTAAAGGATCTTGTAAACCTGTGTCTGGGCAATACCACTTCAGTTCTGGGAAGTGGGAGCTCCTTGATTGAATATTCCTCTCTATATACAAAAAATACATATGCAAAAAAATAATAATCTCTCAGTATAAAACAAATGAGAATTGATACTAATACTGTAATTGGTTAGGAGACTGACAGCGCAATCCAAACTGTTGAGCTGGCACAGCTGGCTCAGGAGTGCTGCAAGGCACATTTGCGCCAACTTGTGAGCCAGGCAAGCTGGCACAATGCTGTGCGCTGGCACCGGCTCAGATCCTGTGAAGGCTGATGCAGGAGAGTGAAGCACCTGGTGGTTCAGGGAGTAGGGGGCGGTGGCCATATGGCATCCTGAGGGTGGAAAGGGGACATTTTTTGGGTGGAGGAAGGGCTGTACCGGAGATGGATCAGGCCTGGAGGGGGTGGGATCGGTGGTGGCAGCAGCAAATGTTGTACTCTAATCTCTGAATCTGGCTCTTACATGGGCTGCTTGGCTTTGTGCCAGCTAAATAGCTGGCACAGATCCAAGTAACCCCACAGGGTACAGGGCATGGGGAAAATGTCCTCATATGCTGAGGTGGCCTCCAGCAGCCTCCTAACGTGCAGGATACAGTGCAGGCCACTGCAGCCTAGCTGTACTAGAGCAGGTTAAGACTGTGCCCTGAGTTACTTGGGTTGATTATAAAATTATAATCTTATACATACTTGGGTTATGTTACAAGATTGTGCCCAGTTGTAATCTCACTTCTGCCTTGAACTCATTAGGTAGCCTTAGACAAGCTGTTCCCTCTCAGCCTCTGGTCTCCAGCTGCAATGTGGGGATAATCATTCTTATAGGGTTGCAAGGATTCCATTGTGGATACACTTGCACTGTACAAATGCTAAGTATTTACACTACTAAGGCTGCAATCCTATTCACATTTACTTAGGAGTAAGCCCCACTGACTATAATGGGATTTACTTCTGAGTAGACATGTATAGGCTTGGGCTCTAATAATAAAAAACACACCGCTAGATGAAAGAGATTAGAGTAGAACCCTTTCCCATATACCAGTTTCCTATATGTAGGAAAGTTTTAGTAAGACAAGGGACATCATGGGACACCCCCGCCCCCAGCCTGAAGGGGTCTTGCCCATAGACACAGGTTTGACCACCCTGTGAGATGTGCACTTTCTGAAGCTTCACGACTAAGACTTTTTCTTGTTAGTATTTAGCAGGGAATTTGAGGCGCAGCATACATTGTAGTTTCTAGGAATAGCATGTCTATAGTCAGAATCGGCCCTTTAATTTACAAATTCAGCTGCAGTATTTCAGCTTTTTAAAAAAGTGCTGTATAGCAAGCAAAATACAGCCCAATTAAACACTATCCACTGGAGTGTGAAATAATAGCCAAGGCTGGTGGTAGGATTACTAATTAATTATTTGTTAAGAGTTATATTTCATCCTATGCTGGGAGCTCAAGCTGGGTTTGTAGGGTTTGTTTTTAAATTCTTTTGTCTGCTTTTATGGTTGGTTTTTTATGATGTTTTTACTGTTATAAGTCACCTACGTAAGTCATAATGTTTTAAAAGCTTTATTATTTATACAACAGTTATTTTTTGTAAGAATAAAAGTCAAATAAAACAGCAGGTTTATGATGGGGCAAGGAATATCTACATGAAGGAAAAGAAAACAATATTTATAATTTGGCACTTTTAAAGGGAAAAGCGAAAAACAAAATCACAACCAGATTTCCCCCCCCCCAAATAGCTAGCATCCCGTGAAAGCAACATAGAGAAAAGCTGGGAGATGTGATTTATTTATTCAATATTTACTCCAGCTCCACACATAAGATAGCTTACAACAGTAACAACACCATAAAAACAAACAATGTTAAAGTAGATAAAATAAGAATTTCCTACAAACATCAGATGCAGAGGGAGAGGGAGGATGACAGCAGAAAATATAGTGGGAATCCTGAAGGGGCAAATTGCATTACCAGGGTAAGCTTTTTCCCACATGGTAAATTTCTGAAAGAGAAATAACTGGGTATTTCTCATCAACCCATAAACCTAAGTCCCATTCCTTTTGATGGAGTCAACTTTCAAGAAAGCATGTTTAGGACTGCAAGCATTATTTTAATTTCCACTTTATGATTCAGCAATGGGTCCAGCAACAGGTACGTGTGAACTACTAGTTGCATGGGGGATATGCCCGTTTTATGGGTGACAGATACCTTCTCCCATCTGCTTTTGGTCCTCGGCTGACAGCCCAACCATAACCTGCATCAGGGGATTTTTTCACCTTACCCCAACTAATACGTCAGCCTGCCCAATGACATACTCCAATCTTTGCCAGTTATATAGCTGGCAGAAGTCTGTGGCCCCAGGTAAGACTGTCTGGCCCAGGAGGGAGGATAGAATATGTCAAAGGTGGCCTCTGCTAATCCTGCCCCATCCTGGGCCCAATCCACCTCTGTTCTACCCTCCCCTGCCTGGAAATGCCTCCTTCTCGCCTCCAAAATGCCCTCCCAACCCCTGTGTTGGTCAATGCAAAACTCGCCTCTGCCGGTGGCCAGGGCTTGGATCCAACCCTGGAGGGTCTGCAGAGTCCATTGTTCTGTCACACTGTTGCTTCCTCATTTAGAGCTTTACAGCACTTTTACAATGGCTCACGCTGGTGTAGTGGCTGCTGCACTGGTGCTCCTCTCAGGTAGGATTGCACTGCAAATCTGAGAATTTCAGTCTGACTGACATTCCACTTGCTTGAAGTCATTCCTGGAAGAGGAAAGGCGTGATCCAGCCAATCTTATTCTCTGGCTGGATCTGATCAATAGCAAAGGCAAGGCTGATCGTCACCTGCAGGCCAAATTCAAGGCTACTGGGCTATGCCCTAGGAAGAATGTGTAGCATGCACACCTCCTGGTGTAGGACAGTTGTCAGTTTGTTTCTGGGGAGGGGCCATTCTGCAGAGAGTTCCAGTTTCAATTCCCAGCATTTCCAGTTCCAGCATTGTCAAGATTAGGAAAGCTGTGCCACCAGCAGTCAAAGTAGGCAACTCTGGCCTAGGGGGACCAATAATCAGATGGTACAAATCAGCTTCATACAAACACAAAGTGGTTTACAGGAGGAGGAGGAGGAGGATACAGTTAAATGGCTCCCTGTCCTGAAAGGGCTCACAATCTAAAAAAATGCAGAACACCCCTAGCAACCATCACTAGGAAAGACAATGTGCTGGGGTGAAGAGGGACCACTTCATACATACATGATACCCCATAATAGCAGCACCCAAAGAGGGACAGAGTGAAGCATGAGCAATAGCATCATGTAGTTCATGGACATGAGGCGATGGAAAAACTGGCAGCTACGATCGGGAAGGAACAGGAAGTGAAGAACCTGTGTCATCTTCCCTGGTCTTGGTTGCAGACAGACACTTCAGGGTGCTAGACCAGCCCCCTTTCTACAACATCTGATCTACTCCATCTGTTTTCATGCAGGCTCCAAGACATTAAGCTTCTGACATAAAAGGAATTGGCAATTTCTCAGATTCCCCTAAATAGTCACAGCATTTGTATCAGCCCCAAACCCAGCAGCTTCCTGCACAGAGGCTCTCAACGTTCTTCTTACTGGAGCAATCCTGTCTAAAGGGATAGGAGAAGAAGTGGGGTAATGTGTAATGGAAGAAAATCTTCAAAATCCAAATATATCTTTAAATATAGTCTGCTAACTGAATACTATGTTCAGTTCAGAGCCATGTTCAGTTAATGTGTGGGGATTTACTTACTTGCTATTTGTTCCATGGTTGTTTTCCCCTTGAAAATGAAATCCTTGGGAAAACGTAGTCCAGTCCTTCTCCCTGTTCCCACCCCCACCTGTGCCAACCATTTTGTGGAGCTATTCAATTCTACTTCTGAACATACACACAAAAAGCACATTATCACATGAATTTCCTGTCATACACTATGTAAGCCACATGGAGAAAACTGAAATCGTGGGAAGCGAGGGAGAAGAAGCTGTGTCAACTCTGGGAAAAATAAACCACCTGTGAAAATACCCATGTGAAATTGCAGATAACCCAAAAATAATATGAAAACAGCAAAATCATGTACAGCAGGCATCCTCCTGTAATTGTGGAACTGGTTATCTGTGGTTCTCAGTTCCACCCCCACCCGAGGAATCCCAGCCCCTACAGTTACTAGAGAATAAGTGGACATAGCATTGCAACAAACTGTGATGTTGAACGGGATGTTCAACAATATTATCACCAAACTGCCAGGTTGCAGAGCTCTGTGCACACCTTAGAGAGACATCTCTAAGAGTGCAATCCTGGAGTTAGGCCGGTAAAGTTAGGCTAGCAAAGTTTGGCATGCACAAGAGACACTGTTAAGTATGTTTGGACCACTCTTAGAGTCAGAGAGTCCAGCACACAGACGTGCACCATCTTCCTTGACTCCGAGAATAGCCCATAAGTGCTTTATGTTGGCCCTTGTGCCAGGCAAACTTTGCTGGTCTAACTGTGCTGGCCTAACTCCAGGTTAGGATTGTGCCCTAAGACACAGCGAGAACACTTGTTAGCAATTCTATTCCACCCCTTTCCCTAGACAGGTTTGGCTGACAAATTGGCAGTGCCTGCCAGTCTCAGTAGGAGGCTTGGCTATTCTAAACATGAAGAAGGGACCCAAATCCACATCTGCACATGGCTACCTGAGATGGTGTATCAAACAAAGACTGCTAGATATTTCCAAAAATAAGGAAGAATAGGCCAAAAAGGGACAGAAAAACTGAGCATTCATCACACCCTTCTTAATAGCAGCAATTTATCTCTTGTAGTTCTGTCTGTGTTGGGTGCTCTGTCTGTTTCAGTCATTCCTCAAGGTACCAGAGGGTAGACTGGAAGATCAAGTATATGGACTGTGTGGCCTGCCTGTCTCCTTTCCATGTACGGTGTGCTGCAGTGGCCTCACTGGATCGCTCATTCCACTTTACTGTGGAGGTGGGGAGATGCAATGTTTTTTTGTTTTGGTTTATAATTTTGTTGCAATGCTTTTACACTACAGTAGTGCTTCAATGCTTTACATTACAGAATGTTGTTGTTGTTCAGTCGCTAAGTCGTGTCCGACTCTTCGCGACCCCATGGACCACAGCACGCCAGGCCTCCCTGTCCTCCACTAGCTTCCTGAGTTCACCCAATTTCATATTCATTGCTTCGGTGACACTATCTAACCATCTCATCCTCTGTCGCCCCCTTCTCCTTTTGCCTTCAATCTTTCCCAGCATGAGGGTCTTTTCTAAAGAGTCCTCTCTTCTCATCAGGTGGCCAAAGTATTGGAGCTTCAGCTTCAGCATTTGTCCTTCCAGGGAGCAATCAGGCTTGACTTCCTGGAGAATTGACCGATTGGATCTCTTTGCAGTCCAGGGGACTCTCAAGAGTCTTCTCCAACACCATAATTCAAAAGCATCGATTCTTTGACGCTCTGCCTTTCTTATGGTCCAGCTCTCACAGCCATACATGGCTACTGGGAAAACCATCGCTTTGACTATGCGAACCTTTGTTGGCAGGGTGATGTCTCGGCTTTTGATTAAGCTATCTAGGTTCACCATAGCTTTCTTCCCAAGAAGTAAACGTCTTTTAATTTCATGGCTGCAGTCACCATCTGCGGTGATCTTGGAGCCCAGGAAAATAAAGTCTGTCACTGCTTCCATTTCTTCCCCTTCTGTTTGCCAGGAAGTGATGGGAGTGGTTGCCATGATCTTAGTCTTTTTAATGTTGAGCTTCAAGCCAATTTTGGCACTTTCCTCTTTCACCCTCATCAAAAGGTTCTTTAGGTCTTCCTCACTTTCTGCCAGTAGAGTGGTATCGTCTGCATATCTGAGGTTGTTGATGTTTCTCCCAGCAATCTTGATTCCAGCTTGTGAGTCATCCAGCCCTGCCTTCCTCATGATGTACTCTGCGTATAAGTTAAATAAGCAGGGTGACAATATACAGCCTTGTCGTACTCCTTTCCCAATTTTAAACCAGTCGGTTGTTCCATGTCCAGTTCTAACTGTTGCTTCCTGACCCGCATAAAGGTTTCTCAGAAGGCAGATCAGGTGGTCTGGAACTCCCATCTCTTCAAGAACTTGCCACAGTTTGTTGTGATCCACACAATCAAAGGCTTTAGCATAATCAATGAAGCAGAGGTAGATGTTTTTCTGGAACTCTCTTGCTTTCTCCATGATCCAGCGAATGTTGGCAATTTGATCTCTAGTTCCTCTGCCTCTTCGGAAACCAGCTTGTACATCTGGTAGTTCTCGATTCACATACTGCTGAAGCCGAGCTTGTAGGATTTTGAGCATGACCTTGCTAGCATGTGAAATGAGTGCAATGGTGCGGTAATTCGAGCAATCTTTGGCATTGCCCTTCTTTGGGATTGGAATGTAAACTGATCTTTTCCAGTCTTGTGGCCACTGTTGGGTTTTCCAAATTTGCTGGCATATGGAGAGCAGCACTTGGACAGCATCCTCTTTTAAGATTTTGAGTAATTCCGCTGGAATGCTGTCACCTCCACTAGCTTTGTTGTTAGTGAGGCTTTCTAAAGCCCACTTGACTTCACTCTCCAGGATGTCAGGTTCGAGCTCAGTGACTGTACCACTGTGGTTATCAGGAACATTTAGATCGGCCTTATAGAGTTCCTCTGTGTATTCTTGCCACCTCTTCTGAATCTCATCTGCTTCTGTTAGGTCCTTGCCATTTTTGTCCTTTATTGTGCCTACCTTAGCATGAAATTGTCCTTTGACATCTCCAATTTTCTTGAAAAGATCTCTAGTCCTCCCCATTCTGTTGTTTTCCTCTATTTCTTTGCATTGCTCATTTAGAAAGGCCTTCCTATCTCTCCTTGCTGTTCTCTGGAAATCTGCATTCAGTTGGGTATATCTTTTCCTTTCTCCCTTGCTTTTGGCTTCTCTCCTTTCCTCAGCTATTTGTAAAGCCTCGTCAGACAGCCACTTTGCCTTCTTGCATTTCTTCCTCTTTGGGATGGTTTTAGTTGCTGCCTCCTGTACAATGTTACAGACCTCCGTCCAAAGTTCTTCAGGCACTCTGTCTACCAAATCTAAGCCCCTAAATCTATTTGTCACCTCCACTGTATATTCGTAGGGGATCTGATTTAGGTCATACGTGGAGGGCCTAGCGGTTTTCCCTACTTTTTTCAGTTTAAGCCTGAATTTGGCAAGAAGAAGCTGATGATCTGAGCCACAGTCAGCTCCAGGTCTTGTTTTGACTGCCTGTATGGAACTTTTCCATCTTTGGCTGCAAAGAATGTAATCAATCTGATTTCGATGTAGACCATCTGGTGAAGTCCATGTGTACAGTCGCCGTTTGTGTTGCTGGAAAAGGGTGTTTGCTATGACTAATGTGTTCTCCTGACAGAACTCTATCAGTCTTTGCCCTGCTTCATTTTGTACTCCAAGACCAAACTTGCCTGTTATTCCTCTTACCTCTTGACTGCCTACTTTAGCATTCCAATCCCCTATGATGAGAAGGACATCTTTTTTGGGTGTTAATTCTAGAAGCTGTTCTAGGTCTTCATAGAAGCGGTCAACTTCTTCCTCATCAGCACCAGTGGTTGGGGCGTAGACTTGGATTACTGTGATGTTGAAAGGTTTGCCTTGGATCCGAATGGAAATCATTCTATCATTTTTGAGGTTATACCCCAGTACTGCTGTTCTCACTCTCTTGTTCACGATGAAGGCTACTCCATTTCTTCTAAGGGATTCCTGCCCACAGTAGCAAATATAATGGTCATCTGAATTAAATTCTCCCATTCCTGTCCACTTTAGTTCACTAACTCCCAGGATGTCGATGTTCAGCCTTGACATCTCACGTTTGACCACATCTAGCTTGCCTTGATTCATAGATCTGACATTCCAGGTTCCTATGTAGTATTGTTCTTTGCAGCATCGCACTTTCCTTTCACTTCCAGACACATCCACAGCTGAGCTTCCTTTCAGTTTTGGCCCAGCTACTTCACTCTTTCTGGAGCTACTAGTACTTGTGTTCTGCTCTTCCCCAGTAGCATAATGGACACCTTCCGACCTGAGGGTCTCATCTTCCAGTGTCATATCGTTTAGCCTTTTTGTTCTGTAATCCATGGGGTTTTCTTGGCAAGAGTACTGGAGTGGGTTGCCACTTCCTTCTCCAGCGGACCACGTTTAGTCAGAACTCTCTGCTGTGACCTGTCCATCTTGGGTAGCCCTACATGGCATAGCTCACAGCTTCATTGAGCTACTCAAGCCCCTTCGCCACGACAAGGCAGTGATCCATGAAGGGGACATTACAGAATACTTTGTCCTAATCTTCTTGCTTTCTGTTAGGGATGCTTCATGGTTGTGCAAACGCTGCAGTCCAAGAATGCCGGTTTGCATTTCAGAAGTGTCATTTTATTATGTCACAATAATGTCACTTCCTGCTTTATGATGTCACTTCTGGCTATGGCATCACTTCCAGGTTAATGACATAATTTCCGATGGGTCCTGACACAAGTGCCATTCTAAAAAATGGGTCCCGGTCTAAAATGTTTGAGAACCCTCTGCATTAGTGTGTAGCAGGGTTTCACCAAACCACTGCCTGGGGACCACATCGGGCCCACCACAAGATTTTATCTGGCCCACAGCAACATTTTTGTCAGAAAATTTGCTAATGTTTACATGTTTACCCATTATATATTATTTCACAGTTTAAGCACGAATTGTTTCTTGATAACTGTCACATTTTGTTCTGAATCATATCATATCAATTACAAAAACAATCCAAGTAATAATTATTCATTCATTTAAATTTCATTCATTTATAAAACTGATTTTTTTTCAGCCTGCAAGAATGTATAGAATATATGATGTGACCCTCATACTGAAAAATTTAGATGCCCTGGTGTATAGATTCAGGCTCCAAGGTTTTCCATCTGGAAGCATTTGCACAAGCAGTGCTTTCCAAAGATTTTAGAACCGCAACCCAATTTTTAAAACAACAATCTATTATGATCCAGATATTGCGGCTGCTGTGAGGCCTGGGAATCACCATTGGCTGCCGCTCTCGCCACCACCCAAGCCTCTGCTCAGCGGTGTCTGGCCTGCTCTGAATCTTGTTGCAATCTGTTTCCATCACACATCAGTGAGAGAAGCAGCCTGTGGTGAGTCCTGGGCCTCAAGCTGGCCAGATGTGATGAGGCCAGGAGCAAGCCAAAGGCAACCGAAGCTCAGGTAGCAACAAGAGCAGTGCCCAGTGGCAAGTCCTGGGCCTCACACCAGCCGCATGACCCACCAAAAATTGGCTTGTGACCCACAGTTTGGGAACCGTAGTAGAACAGTGCTTCTTGATTTATTTATTTTTACCGCAGTGATCCAGTTTGTCTGTAGTGACCTGCAGCAGCTGTGTGGCAACCCAGAATGCCTTGCAGCTTCCCAACAACACCTCAGAATGCTTTGCGGCTTCTGGGTAGTGACAGCATGCAACCCATTTTGTAGGCCGTATTGCATTCCAGAATGCCTTGCGGCTTCTGGGTAGTGCCAGTGTGTGATCCACCAAAATAGCGTCACAACCCACTGGTGGATTGCAACCCAGTTTGAGAACCACTAGCATTTATTCTATTTGCTTCCTGTTTTGAGAACTGGGTTGTCTGCCTTAGACAAATCTGTCGCCAGATGTGCAGTCTAAAACTGCAGTACAAATGTGGCAAATCAAGTTGCCTGTACTGTACATAAATGGGTTCCTGCTTTCCCATTCACAATGGAAACATGAATTACTATTATGCTGACAAAATATAATTATGAATATGATTCATATAATTATGAATGATAACTTTCTCTTGGTTGATGAGCAACAGGATTTGTCTGATTTATGTTGTTATAAAATGTTTCTAATAGACACATCTCAATTATTTTTTAATGATGCCTAGTTTCATAGTTCAGCAGTCACTGGAAAAACCAATAACATATCTTTATACTAACTTTGCCATTTGAATTTTTCATTCTGTTTTCCATTAGAATGAAGTATTGCTTCTGATGCCAACATGAACCTTTTAAAAATGACTTAACAATACTGAAGAGAGAGACTTCGAGATATAGATTTTAAAATTGGGATATGGTGGAAAACAAAGCATAAATCTGAAAACTGTGGAAGTGCTTCTACACATAATGCTTAAAGAATGCATACACTCTGTAATCTGTAGGCAAAAATAGAATTATACACTGAATAGAATGTGTAATTTATTTAATATCCAGCTACTACTTTCTATTTTGCATGTACGTTCACAAATTGCACAAGTAGCATGAGAGGCTTGTGCTGATCATCTGGGACTCTGATCGCCTCGTCTGTGCCTTTCCATGTTTTGAAGAACTAATTATTTAGCATCCAATCCTGTGGCCTGTAACAATGGCAATACGTGTGTACTTTGAATATCGCAAATGTGCCATAAAGCACCAATCACAGCACCCCAGGGAGGAGGGGGCTCTTGGCCAATGCCAGTTGGTGCTAGGCCTCAGTATTGTGCAGATACTGCAAAGGAGGCTCTGGTAGTAAGAAGCACTGCCAGTTGGTGATGCAGCTTTTAGGGGCATGGGGAAGATGGAACGGGATAAGGGATGGTGGCCCGAGGGGAGGATTGGACCGAGGAGCAGAGACAGCGGCAGACCCTGCCACAGTATCCTAAGCTCCCTCCTGAGCATGGAGGCTTATACAGGCATCCTCGGTTCTGTGCCTGCTCAAATGCCGGTGCAGATCCAAGGAGTCCCATTGGGGCTGCAAGGGTCATACACAGGGTAATGAAGCACCCATTCCTTTATTCTGAGGAGGCTCTGGTGGCTGCCTCGGCATCCATAGGCTATAGTGGTTGCCATTTTGGCACTGTTGTTCCTCTGGCACTGAGGCACCATAGGATTGGGCTGCTCGTCCTCCTGTGTGGAAGGTTTTGTTGTCATTTTCTAAGATATTTTTCCTCCTATTCTTCTTCCCACTTTTTTTCCTATTGTTCTTCTGTGTAAAGTTATGTAGTCTGTTTTGTTATGAGTCCATTATGCGTTGGATACATGTATACAATGCACAAATTCTGGTAGCTGCCAGACTCCTTGGATGGAAAACGCAATCCTTTGCATGTCTACTTAGAAGCGAGTGCTATGGAGTTCACTGGAACTTGCCCCCAGGCAGGCATATAAAGTTGCAGCCTAAATAATTGAACGAATGTTTCACACCTGAGCCATACCCTAGTTCTACAATCTTTTAGGATTTTGTTCTTCTTATTGTTCCCGCCCACCCCCATCATTCTTTATGTTCTTATCTCTCCTTATTTGTTATATATGCTACTGTGAGGCAAGAGAAAAAATGGAGACAGGAATGTGGAGATGAGTATGAACAGAAGACATGTTGAGAACAAAGAACAAAATACAGACTCTAGTAGAAAAACCTTAAACAGGGGTTGGCTGTCTTTTTCTTTAAACTATCATGTCATTGCTAAACTTGCAGGTTGCTGTGCACCTGAAAAATACCCGTGTGGAGCTCAGCCTGCCCAAGTTACCCTGTGCCCGATGATGAATGGTAGAGCCATCTGCCCGGGCTCGTGGAGTCCCTGTTCTGCGTGTGGCAGGACTCAGTGAGCCAGGGCAGGCAATTTTGCCATTGCCTGCCTGGTGCTCGATATTTGGGCAAGAGGCAAAGACTTCCCAAGCCGGTCTCAATGCAGGCTGGACTTTGGCTGATGAGCTGGATTACTTCAACTGGTGGGCCAGATGTGACTGTGGACCATAGATTGCTACCCCTCTAGGCATCACACAGTTAATCTAGACTTTGCCTCCTTAGTTCATGAGCGTTCATATGATCAGGAAGACCCAGAAACTATAATCTGGGATTGGTCAAGTAGGGCAGAGGGTCCACCAGCACTGGATAATCCCTGAAATCTCAGGATTGGTGGCAGTGATCATGCCCAAAGAACCACCAAAGGGGCCCAGTGCAGAGCTTTGTGGTGAGCAGCGTTGAGATGCTGGAGCGGTTCTTCATGTTAGCATTGTAAAAGTATACTGTACTTTCATCTTGAGCCTTTAGGGTGTGGCAGACTACACATCTAAATAAGTCAACAATAAAAATGTGTGCATTTTTAGAAAAGTGAAAACAAGCTGTCAAGCAAAGGTCACATTCCTTCTGGCCTTAAAAAGTTCCTGCCAAATATAAATGCCCTTCTGCAAAGGAGGAAGGAAGTGCTAAATACAGCTCTTTAGAGCAGCTTTTTTGGGCAGCTTTTTAAAAGTGAAAGGTGTTGCATAGCTATAGCAAGAGGGCTCTTTTGTCTGCTATAATAGGACAGACAGAAAATCTACTCAAGGTGCAAGTTGTAGGCCTTGCATGCTGGTGTTGACCTCAGAGAGTTTACAAAATACCACTGAAATCAGGTGAACTTAAATTTGGCACAACTCCATCCCATTCTTTTACTTTAAAAGGGAGACATCATCACTAACATTTGCTCGTTTGTGCCCTAAGTGGTACAAATGTCAGTCCGACACCAAGAAGTTCCTAATGATGAACATATGACTAGATATCTCCTAATGATACTTCTGAGCTGGTGTAAACAGATTACAGTACATTTGATCACAGAACAACTGCAGAGGGATACAATACTACACCCAGTTATATACATGCAATAAATCAGAGGAACACATGGGCACAAGACTGAATACAGGTTTACACCCTGCCTACTAAACAGCTGCCATGAGTTAGCCTACTTAGTTAGGGGATGCAAGAGAATGTATCCCAAAACATGCAAGAAGTCAAGTATATTAGACAAATATCTAGGGTTACCAGATACAAACCGGGACAGAGTGCCTATAACCTTTAACCTTTGCATAGAAGAGGGAATTGGGGCAGGTGCAGCTTTTGAAGCCCTTCCATGATGAGCTGCACCTGCCAAAATTTCCTCTTCTATACAATAGTTAAATGGATAGGCACTGTGTCCAGTTTGTATCTGGTAACCCTATAAACAAAGGTAAACAAAGGCTTGCATAGTCAAAGCTATGGTTTTCCCAGTAGCAATGTATGGATGTGAGAGCTGGACCATAAGAAAGGCAGAGCGCCAAAGAATAGATGCTTTTGAATTATGGTATTGGAGAAGACTCTTGAGAGTCCCCTGGACTGCAAGGAGATCCAATTGGTCAATCCTACAGGAAGTCAAGCCTGCTTGCTCCCTGGAAGGACAAATCCTGAAGCTCAAATACTTTGGCTACCTCATGAGAAGAGAGGACTCTTTAGAAAGACCCTCATGCTGGGAAAGATTGAAGGCAAAAGGAGAAGGGGGCAGCAGAGGATGAGATGGTCAGATAGTGTCACCGAAGTGATGAACATGAAATTGGGCAAACTCCGGAAGCTAGTGGAGGACAGGGAGGCCTGGCGTGCTGTGGTCCATGGGGTCGCGAAGAGTCGGACACGACTTAGCGACTGAACAACAACAACAAACCCTATAAATATAGACCATTTACTCTAATACTTAATAGATCTATCTTAATAGATCTAGACAGGCATCAACAATGTTGACATGTTACTTTATAGAGTAACAATCAAAAAAGGAAAGTTGTTGCCCTGAGAATGTCATAGTCTAAATTGCTGTGGGGCTAGGGGTGGGGAACAAAGAGAGGGAAAGAACGCAAGTGACATAAAGTAACTCCCAAATAAACTGCTTCATAGCCAAAGCCTCATCACTAACATTAGACAGCTGACTTAGTGATGAATCTTGAGTATTAAACATGATGTCCAATATCTTTATATGGGAGAAGCGAACAACACAGGAGGGCCAAATTTAAATTGGCAGCCTAATTGATAGGTTTCTGTTACATTAAGTGGATAGTTGGGATAGACAACCACCAGGGAGGTAAAGCATTTGGTGCTCCGGGTGACAAGATGTACCTAGTATAAAGTATTTCTGGCATCATAAAACATACTGTTTTAAAGTACCATGTTTACATTTGAGTCAAGCGATAATAACCATCTTCTTTAAATCTGCCTTTACATGCTGACACACTCAGTGATATCAGTGTAGTAACTGAGTTGCAATGACCAGCAATTTACAGCCACAGAACCCATTCTGATGGATATACAGTATAGTACCAGCAGAAGACCCTTAAAGAAATTGTTTAGGAAAAAAAAGTGTTTGGTTACAGGAGCAGCTAACAATAACCTAAACTTGTTGACTGAGCTGGCACGTTCTATTTCAGGACAGTAATCTGTGCTCTGCCAGTAGGAAACGTTGAGAACATGTTTTAATGTAGTGCAGGCAGCCATAATTAGCAAATCATTGCTCTTAGTTCTGTGTAACTTCCATTGATGACATTTATTGATTTTAGGGTGTGTCAGTGCAGGACACATACCCTGAGTGTCCTCTCCTGGTTCCCTGCCAGTCTGCATAGCAGAAGAGGATGGCAAGCTCTGCTGTCCCCATGAACCAAAGTAAAATGACAGCTATATCATTATAAAGTTTCGGTAACAATAGCTTCATACAAATAACTACTACTCTTGATCATCTGACAGGCTTTTGTGAGGATCGGTAATGGAATTGCCTTTCTCTGGAGACTCACCAGATACAGTCTGAGCATGTCTCAGGAACATGTCTCAGGCTGCAATCCTATCCACACTTACTTGGGAGTATGCTTTATTGACTAACTGGACTAACTTCTGAGAAGACATGCACAGGATGGGGCTCTCAGAAACTGATGGACTTATGTAACTTGGGGCAGGGTGACCTTTAACCATTACATAGAAGAGGGAATTTTGCCAGGTGCAGCTCAACATGAAAGCGTTGAAAAAACTGCACCTGCCAAAATTCCCTCTTCTATGTAATGGTTAAAGGTCACCCTGCCCCAAGTTACATATGTACAGGCATTCTGTCCTCCATTGTATCTGGTCATCCTGAATTTGAGGTAGCTTCTTGTTAATGAGAAAATTTATCCAGTCAGGCCTTTGCTATGGATGCCAAAAATCAAAATTCCAAACTGAGTAAAAACAGTGTTCCTTTTGACAGCAAGCAAAATATGTAGTATGCTAGAAAAAGTCACTTATTCCTATTAGATGTCCTATATAAGGAAAAAACGGGGGGGGGAGCAGTATTTTTTCAAACAAGAAGTTGCACAGAACATTTCCTCTCAAACATAAACTTTGGGCGTTCCTACACAACGAAGTGTTCTCAATTTTCCAAACTCCTCTGCTTTCCATCTCACATTAACATTAATGAATGGAAACAAATTGTATGCAGAGAAGTGGAATTTTTTTTTACATTTCATGCCTTAATGCTCCTTATTCCTCCCAGAGAAGGAAAGAAACAGCAGAGCTAACATCTACTACAGTGTTTCTCAAACTGTGTCAGGACCCATTTGGTGGGTAGTAACTTGATGTCAGGTGGGTCTTAAAAAACTGGGAGAACGCATATTGGAATTTGCAGACCTTACTCTTGCTATATTCATATTGTGAGTGTTAACAGTTTGAATTTTCAAGTGAGTTTTTTAAATTTGTTTTTTAGTTCAGTAGTTTTACATAATATTTTGTCCTAATCGATTTTCTATCAAAGATTTTTCATGACTGTACAATTGCTGCTGTCCAAGAATGCCAGTTTGCATTCCAGGAGTGTCATGTCACAATGATGGCACTTCCTGAATTATGATTTCACTTCCAGCCATGACATCGCTTCCAGGTTAATGACATCACTTCTGGTGGGTCCTGACATGCATGCCATTCTAAAAAGTGGGTCCTGGTGCTAAAATGTTTGAAAACCACTGCTCTACTATATTTTATTTTGATGTTATTTTAAGTTGCCTTAGGCATTTCCAAACTCAATGGCCAAGGCAACATGACCCTGGTCTCTGCCCACGTTCCTGTAATAACAGTCTCACAATCAGCAGTTTAGCAGGTAAAGCTTCTCTTGACATAAAAGGTAGCAAAGTGTCTAATAGAAAAAGGCTATGTGTACAGCATAGGAGAAAAAGCTGGATACCTTACTTGGGCATGTTCTCGGGAAAGGTGTTTGATCACTTTGGATAAAATATTATTAACAATAATTATATTAACTTCTGCTTCTGTCAAAAGCATGTTATTGAGAGCAATGCCTGTTGCTTAGATTCCACACACAGCCCTGGAAGTTCTGCATTCAGAAAGATGCAGGGGACCATAGCACACAAAATGTAGCATAGCCCCATAAGACAGTATTGCTGCCTCAGATCTCATCCCCCCCCCCACACCAAAAAGTCAATATCCCAAAGAGATGTTTAGAAAGAGAAGAGTTTTGGAGTGGAAGTATATAGGAAACAGTTTAAAAGCTTAAATAAGAACATGAGGGTAGGTGTTAGAAGCATCCTTTCATTGAAATGATCATATCCTCTTTTAGAAAAAGTGATTTTATTCACTGAAATAGAGTTGTCTTCCTCAAACTAATTAGCTATTGGACTAGTAGAACTCTTAAGAAACAAACAAAAGAAGCAGTAGAGAACAGCTGGCATTAAGTATATGCAGTTTGATTTCTTTATAAATAAAAACCAGAACCACAGTGTGGCTAGCTCTATTCTATGTAAATTAGTGGTTACCAAATTTTTAGAGGCTCGAGAGCAGCTATTTTCAACCACTGTGCCATGGTACATTGGTGTGCTGTGAGTGGCCCACAGGTGTGCCGCAGGGATTTGGGGGAAGGTCATTTATTATTAAGGCCAATGTGAGCTCCCCATTTGCAGCATGGTGTGCCTTATCAATTGTCAAAAAAATAACGGTGCGCCTTGACAATTTTAGTATCTTCTCAGTGTGTCATGAGATGAAAAAGGTTAAAAATTGGGGCCCTAGAGACTGCTGCCTGATTTATAGATGCAAAGGGCTGTGGCTATAATGGTGATCGGATAGTAGTGCTCTCTCCGAAGTAATTGCTTGTTTAACCTTTTATGCACACCACCTAATCTGTCCTATTAGTTTTGCAAACCAACAAATATTGGGTCATGGCCTCTTGGTGGGTCTTGGACCCACAGTTTGGGACCCGCTGATCTAAACAATGTTATACAACACAGAATTTAAGGCAGAGGTGGCCAACCTTGCAACTTTAGGGCTCCTGGACCTTTCAGAATTGGGTAGAAGCGGGAATTTCAGCAGGTGCAGCTTGTCATCTCACAGATCTCACGGTAGGAACTTCTCCGCCCCTCTCCAGGGGCTGCCTCCTTCTCCACTTTAAGGATAGAAGGAACCAACCAAAAAATTTTTGGGTTGTTTTAACGTTTCAAGTAAGGTGCTGGGCTTTGTCAAATAAAATTTCTTGTGCCTTTAAAAGTCTCCAGGCAAGCAGAAGTTCAGCTGGTGCAAATTACTGCATCTGTTGAATTTTGCCTGTCACAAGGTATTTAAAAGCATAGGCGCCGTTCTCTCCCCAAATCCACATAATTAAACGGTAAACACCGCCAGGTCAAAAAAAGAACAAGAACACTTAGTTTCCCTTATTCATTTGATTTTGGTGCATACCGACCCTGCACTCCCCAGATGCTCTTTTTTCCCTCCCTGCTTATCAGCTCCCAAGGCCAAAAGCAGCTTTTGATCCTCCGAGGCATCAGACGCTCAAAGAACGAATGCAGGCGGCCAAAAAAAACAATAGATACCCAACAACACAACAGTTGCAGCGCAACAAGTAACAGTACAATGAGCTCGGCCTGACGACCCACTACTATACGCTGCTGTGCAAGTTTGGCCCCCACGCGGAGCGCTGCCTGCTCGCGCCTCGCCTCCTGCAGAGGGGCTGCGCTTCGAGGGGAAAGTTGGACAGGACCTCCAGTTTTACATTATTTCTTCTGCCTTCACATTCCAGTCCTCCCGGAGGAGTCTCGCAATTAGAATACGGACATCCTGCGCGAGCCAATCCGCTGCTGCCCCCTGCCGCGTTCCCCGAAATTCCATTATTCTTCCAGATTCTTAAGCCAGCCTTTCTACAGCGGCCGTCCTCGGCCAAACATATTGGAGCGCAGGAGAAAATGGCGGCAGCTTTACAAGTGTGCCATGTCGCTTGCTGTGCCAATCGGGCCGGTCCCGGAGTGGTCTCGTGGGGAAGAGCGGGACTCGTGGCATTCGGGTCGTGCCGCTCTGTCATCCTTTACAACCCACAGGTAAGGCGTGGGCGGAGAAGGAAAGGGGGAGTGCGTATTTTGACAAGCCACGGGCTTATGTGTAGCGGGAGTCCTAGAACCTCAACTCCTAGACATGCTGTTCACAGGCGCATAAGGGAGACTTACTGATGGGATGTTTTCCTTTATCAACAACACGGGGGGCAGCAATTCAACAGGTTACAAGTTGGCTGGCACTGCGAAGCAGAGGTAGGAAAAACGTCATTTGCTTCACGTTCACCTCTCATGCTGCTCCCATATGACATATACACGGTTTTAAAACTGCTCTGTGGAATTAGCTTTGTTTTTCTTAACTGGATTTCCCCCCCCCCCAGTTATGCTGTCCGTAACTGTGAAAAGTCTGGGGAGTTTGGCATATTTTTTTTTTCTTCCAACAGAAAAGAAAAGTAGTTGGCACATTGAATGGTCACCGTGAAAGAGTGAATTGCGTTCAGTGGATTTACAAAAATGATGGCTGTAAGTACTGTAAGCACATGCCTAAAAGTAAGATGCCTCCTTTTGCAGCAACTGTATAACATACTATTAATCTGTGGCTGAACTGCATGAAATATGGCCATTCTCATGAATGTTAAATATGAGAGTGGGGAATGCGTAAGAAATACAATCATATAATTTTGTAATAAATCAGAGTAGAATTTTATATTAATATCTTCAACCCGTCTTCCTCCAAATTTTTTCATTTGTTTGAACTATCCTGTATTAATTGTGGATATATTGCTCAGTATGGAAGTGAATACACTAATGGTTAGTGAGCTGTTATATTTTGAATTTGTCAAGGGCCAGATTTTTTGCTCTGCCCCCTGACTCATGCCCATACAAGCCAAGGCACTGGCAAAAAACTCTTGAATCCCTCCATTCCTGTATCCAATTGATACTTGGGCAGAACCTCTCCTCCTTGGCTGCTTCAACTGTTTGCTCCAAGATACAGATGAAGGGCTGCCAGAAAGCAGCAGAGGTGCCAAGGCAGGAAGGGGTGGGGGTGAAGAGAGTTGTCCTTGAGGTTGGATTCTGTGGTATGGCCAGATAGAAGGCTCCTGAAGTTTATATTCCGCACCTGAGTTGCCACTCACTTATGCTGCAGCTGAGTTGCCACTCACTCTATTATCAAATGTTTATTGTTGCATATCGCTATGAGTATATTTAAATAGAAAATGCAACTACTATGGTTTTTTTGTTTTAAATAAGCCGCTGGAAGGGAAGAAAGGGGTAGTAGCCGCAACCTGGCTGCTTGATTTGGTGTGCATTTGGTTGTACTCTATAGGTGTGTGCAAGGGTTTGAGCCCACCCAATGCGGCTTTTCACTTTTTTTACTGTTTGAATGGCAGGTTATCACGATGAAGATTATATGCCCATGTTCCAGCCTAACCTGCCTTCAGTTTCCAGTAGTGGGACAGGCGGATAGGTGACATTCACAAGTCCACAGCCTACTTGGACATAGTAACATGGTTCTTTGGATCCATGCCACATTTGTATCTTTCTTCTGTAGTATAGGGTCTTGTAAGCAAAGTTACTAAAATAATTACAATATCTGAGTTCTGATTTATGCTTTAGGAGTGCCCTCTGGTGGGCACATGGTGCATTTGATATGCATAGCTGAAAGACGAACTGTAGGTAATATAATTAAAATTCCAAGATTTCATCTCCAACCATGAATGATTGAAACCTCAAAATGAAAGCTGTTTTAGAATAACCGCTTTCATTTTGAGGTTTCAATCATTCATGGTTGGAGATGAAATCTTTATTTCAGATTTATACCTCAGCAATTAGTATGTTAGAATAATTGCTGAGGTATAAATCTGTAGTTGATTGTGACTTAGTGCGTCAATGACTTGAGTTAGATGTTGGGATAAATTGTGAGGATTAAAATAAAATGGTTGGCTAAACAAAGTGAAGCCTATAGTTGTCTGATTTGGCATCCTGAATGTTAAGATACAGGAGATGAACGTGTGAACACATGTTCAGGATACATTTCTATGATTGAAGTTAAACACCAGCTCATTCATTGTATCTCTTCTCATGTTGGGGTTGCAAATGTGCAGAATAATGTAATACTGAAAGGGAGGCGTCTCGAACATTCTGTTTTACTGGGTTTATTTTAAGAATGACCATTTGCAAAAGAGAAAATCCAATTTGTGTGTGTTTTGCTTTTTAATTATTAATACTAAAAAGTCAGTAAGGAATCCTGTAATGGGAGAGATTTGTTAAATATGAAGAGTTCAATGAAAGTGAAAGATCTGTAAAAGAGCATGTTGTATTCACAGAATAAGGGTCAGAGAACTGAGGGCACAATCCTAACCTGGAGTTAGGCCAGGAAAGTTATGCCAGGAAAGTTCGGCGGGCACAAGGGCACTGTGAAGTATGTTTGGATCACTCCCTGTCAGAGAGCCCAGCACACACATGTGCCATCCTCCCTGATTCTAAGAGTGGTCCACATGTGCTTTATGGTGTTTTTATTCACTATATATGTGTTTTAATTCAAAATTTATATTATAAATTTAAAAGTGTACTAGGTAAGTGATAAAGGTGGTATAATGTCAGCAGATACAGCCACTGTCATTGCTCATGCACCTCATTAAATAATAAATAAAATATAAAATATTTTTTAAAAGTCTGGATTGTTCAAACTAGGTTTTTTTTTTTTATTCTTTTGCAGCTTGTGAGACAGAATTGCTTTCTGGAGGATCTGATAAATGTCTAATTCTTTGGGAAATACAAAATGAAGAGGTATGTAGAGGCATTCCAGGCCTATAACTGAAGTTAAAATTATTGTGTGTATGTAATTTCTGGATGCATCTATTCTTTCCTTTCTTCTATGTAGTGTTATTAGGGACCTACAGCAAGGAATGCATTGGACTAAGCAGTTCTATAATGCAAAAGGTTAATTGTAAGTTAATATCTCACAGTGCAAAATGAAAGATATCTGTCAGGGCTTATTGTATGTACATATGTGCGTAATACAAGAATACTGTATTCTTTTGAGTTGTGGTAGATATAATGTTTTGAATTGGCATAGTTGTCTGATAATTTAATTCTTAATCTGAAAACATGTCATGATAAAAAGCTCTCCATAAAATGGTAATTCAGGGTTTCCACATATTTTGATGTTGTCACCTCTTAACTTAATCAATGTTCTTGTGTTTATGCTATTTCTTTTGGATAAGAAAGCATTAGTCCTCACTAAATTAGTGCATCGTCTACATCTGTATATCTTTAGTAATCTCCCCCTCCACTTGCTCTGCCCCATTTTTCATGTTGGAGTATCTCCATGTAGTTAATGTTCAAGATGTCTTTTCCTGACCTATAATAAAGTATTGCAACTGTGACAAACAGGACAATTAGAGCTATGTGTTTTCCTGGGAAAATAATCTCAAGTGAAGCCCTAATGTGAAGCCTGCATCCCAACAGCAGCTCTTCACTTGTGGCAAACCCTCCATCCTGGATGCCTCTCCCTCACCACTAGCATCCTTCTCAGTGGATCGACCCATGCCAGCAGCCTCAGCTGCACAAATCATATAGTTTTAAAATAGGCTCTTTTCTGAAAAGGAACACATTAACTCAGTGGTTCCCAAACATTTTAGCATCAGGGACCCACTTTTTAAAATTGGTCCTCTGTCAGGATTCACTTATGAGTTTTTACAAGGCTTTAAGAAAAGTGATTTAGAAAGAATTTATTTGCCAGTAATTATTCATTTGCAAAAACTCAATCCTTTTCTCGGAAAGAGGCAGCCCTTGTAGTTTGAGGGGCTTAGTTAGTAAGCCTGTCCCCATTGCCATTGTTGGACTTGGGGGAGGGGGAAAACCACCAGAAAAGACAAGCATTTATCGCCCTAGATTTACACAGACTTGCAGACTGCAGGAGCTCAGTTCTTTGCAGGGGGGTTAGCAGCTAACCGATTTTTCAATAACCTCAGGGCTTGATGCAGTTAGTTATCTGATCTTTCCATCACTTGTGTTTTCACTGGAGGGTCTGAAATCAGATCATGAACCACCAAGTGGGTCCCAACTCACAATCTGAGAAACGCTGTATTAAAAGGTTCTCTAGAAAATGCAACTGATGGAATCAGGGTGTCCTCTGAACAGGAAGGTGAATGGCATGAACCTACTGTTAGCATTTGATCTAAAATTCTTCCATCAATATTCCTTGTGAGTTGTTTGGGTCTAAAATGTTTTTCTTTTGTAACTTCTATAGACAGTGTAGTTGAAATATTTAATTTTTTTATGTTGTGTACCAAAACATTTTAAAGTAGATTTAGAGACTGGATGAAAAGACCAGTACTGCTGCTTTTGTGACTATAATGGAATTCCATTTCCCATTCATACCTAGACTAGCCTAAGTTGCCTGTGAAAAGCTCTTTAGATGACTCATTTTCTTTAATGGAAGGGGGAATTGAGCACACCTTAATTGGCCTATCTGTGCTTTCCATCAAAATGTTAATATTCAACATCATTTACAGTCCTTCTAGCCCATTTTTATTTCAATGACAGTGCTGAAAACACTTTGAAGTGACAATTTGCTTTGCGTAATTCCTTTAATCTTGTAACCTTCTGTTTAGCTTGTGAACAGCATTCATCTTGAAGGTCACACTGAAGCAGTTTGTGCTTTGGATGCTGTTTACCTGACAAATGAGTCCGATCTACTTGTGGCATCTGCAGCTTCTGACTCTACTGTCCGAATATGGTCTAAGCAAAGAAAAGGAGGTAAAGCTTCTTGTACAATGAACAAAGGTTCTACCAATCAAAAATTTTTTTCTCAGTCCACATAGCGAGCTTGTGCCATGTATTTGTATTTTTGAGAGCAGCTGCATTCCTGCCTATAAGTTGAGGTGTTTGAAAATTGTGTTGTTTATTTTACTCAGAAGTAAGTCAATTGTGCTTATATTAGTAAAACTTAGGCTGTAAACAAAGCACTCTACCCATAAGCTGACCAGATGTTTAAAAAGGGGAGCCCTCAGATTTATCAAGTCTGACTTGAAATCTGACATGGCAAGGCAGAAGTCCCACATGGAATAGCAGAAAGCTAGTGATGAAGTTGGGAAACTCTAGAGCAGAGGTTCTTTGTCTTTTTGAAATGAGCCTTATAGGAACAGCTGGATTGCTGATGTTGAAAACCTAAGCAGTTGACTAGATGAGCCTTTCATCTGATCTGCTAATGCAGTTCTTGTATAAATTTGAAGACTACTGATTGATAAATAAGTTCTGTATCTTGAATAAATTAAGCAACATTTTATTTTTGAAGGGTGAGAATGCCCATTTCTTAAAGTGGTGGATTTAGCTTCAGCTAGAAGGAGAGATTCTCAGAAGTATGTTTATAATGATTTGTTACTTGAATCTCTCTTACTCGTTTTTGTAGATTTAGGGAGCAATCCTAAAGTGAGTTAGGCTGGCATTAGCTAAGCCAGCAAAGTTTGGCCAGCACAAGGGACATCGTAAAGTATGTTTGGACCACTCTCGGAGTCAGAGAGGCCAGCACACAGACGTGAGCTATCCTCCCTGACTCCAAGAGTAGTCTAAACATGCTTTATGGTGGCCCTTGTGCTGGTCAAACTTTGCTGGTTTAGCTTATGCTGGCCTAACTCCAGTTTAGGATTGTGCTCTTAAGCTAGTCTTTGCCACTATTTTTTTTTCCGTGTGTAATTCTTTACTCTTGGGTGAGTTTTATTTCATTGTAGCTTAAATTGGCAATTTATCTCTTTGTCTCTCTAATTATGCTCTGTTGGTATGGACAGAGCATACCATACTTTGTTTCTCTAATTATGCCCTGTTGGTATGCCCCTTTCCTCTCCAGTTAAATGCCTTCAGACACTGCTATTTGGAAATGGATTTGTTATGGATGTTTCTTTGGCCTTCTTGCCAGGCAGTGACGGTAAGCATTTCTACATAGTTCTTATTTTGTCACTGGAATCAGTGAGTGAAAGGAATGGTTAACAGGTATCTTAAACATTGCAATCTTTGTCTAGGAGGATGGCAGCTTTCAAAGGTTGATTTGGACATTCTTTATGAAAGTATATAACAAAAATCTTATGGGAAATCCTAAAATTAGTGGACATCTATAAACTGATTGAATAGGAGAGTTCTCTGGGACAACCGACTGTTGTGCAAAATCATTTCTTGTCCCTATAGAAAGAAGGGTGCGGGGGAGAACTGTTTTTGCAGGGCAGATGGATGGAATGGTCCTCTGAAGCAGTGGGTGTGCTAAATTCAATGAATGAACTAGCAAGTATATGGTAACTTCGCAGGAAGGAGAAAGAAGTCTGAGGGAAAATTCCATCCCTGCTGCAACATGTACCTATATTTTGGCACTGAAGATCAATTGTGCTGGTTAAATAACCAATTTATAAGCACTGGAATTGAAATATCTAGGGAACTAGTTGTTCCCTTTTCTGTAAAGCCACCATAGCATGACTTGACACTGAAGTGACTTCAGTTTTTTGTTTCTTTGCATAAACAACAATAAGTAATTTATCTGAAGATTCTTATGTGTAAGCTGTCTAAATGTGGCAGCATGAATACTGGATCTTAGTGTTCCATTTTCAGCTTTCTAAAATTCATGCTGCATCATTTTAAGAATAAATGGAAGCAGAAATGTGTATAGTAGTGGGTGATCTTGTAATGGGTGTTTGTTGCCTGGTAAGTATTAAATTGGGGTCTATTGATTACTGGGGATACATCTCAACCAGGCCAAGAGTCCTGTGTTTTGGGGATAGATTGGCATAGGGATGGGAATCGAGGAGAGAGAGTATTCAAATAGTCATGGCTAGTCTGGATCATACATTAGACTTGACTCATAATGAAGTGGAAAATCCTAAGATTCGGATTTGGTTTTTTTCTGTTAAGTAATATAGGCTCTCAGAATAATTGAAGAACAGCTATTCTTATCTGGTGATTATTTTACCAAATACTGGATGCCTGTGTTATGCATCATACCTCATGTCAAAATCAACGCTGATTTGTATCACAGCTGTCAGAATTGTGTGTTTTATGGGCTTAAAATTGCTAATGTCTGCTTCTAAGGTGCATTTGATTTCAAAGATATGTGTTAATTCTCATTAGCCATGACAAATTAGCTCTTCATAGATAAGATGTTAATGGAGTACATATTGGAATTTTGATCAAGTTCTGGGCTTTGGTTTTGATCTTTTTGGAATATCATCTAGTATTAAATGTTAGCATTAAATAAAAACGCAAATGTTAACTTTAAATAAAACTATTATTTTGCTATCTATTTAACACCTCTCTTCCATTACTGAACTATTGAATGTCAGGTATCTCTTTCTTCCTGGCACATTGGCAAACTAGGAATTGAAATAGAGGGAGAGAAACAGACACTAGCTTCTCACTTTGGGGAAATATATAGACAGATTTAAGGATTCAGCATAGATTTAAGGTTGTTTAAGCGCAGGCACTCATGGCCTTCAGTGTATCTAAATCCATGTATCTCTGTGGCCATTGGCTCATAGGGGATTATATGTTGACTATTGGTGGATGGAAGGATAAAGGTCTAAGAAACTGACCAACGGCATAACGTTTTAGTTCAATGAGTTCTGGACATCTCTGAATCTATTTCTTTAATAAACCTTAGTTTGGTGTTTTTGTTCTTGGTGTGTGTTCCTCATCCATTAATATTTTCTTCTGACAATTATTTTCTATTCTGATTTTTAAACAGTAGTTGAAATGATGTAGAAATTTTCAATGTCTGTCTTATCATTTCAGTACCAATTCTGGCTTGCGGTGCAGATGACTGCAAAATCCATTTGTACGTGCAGCAGGCTGGGGAGGTAACTTGAACTTCTGTGCTATAAATTGGATGTAATATTTTAGTGTCAGGCTTGTTGCAGCTGTTTGTGTAGCTATTGGGCACATCATCTATAACCTAGAAACTACTTTATTTTTAAAAATGTATAGCCCACTTTTCTCTATGATTCAAGGCAGATCTCAAAAGACATTTAAAATTACAATAAAAATTCAGTGATGCATTAAGTGTTGTAGTATTTAGGTGATTTTAAGAGCAGCTCCTCATTAGTCTAGCAGTGCTACATTTTTTCTTTGCCCTTGGCAGCTAGTCTTTGAGATCTTTTGTCATTGGGTACAGAAATCCAAGTACAAAACCTATTATTGTCCACTTTTGTGCAAATATCACAGCCGTTCTTTTAAAACGCACTTGAGCAAGGTCCTAATTCCTTCTTTGTTTGCAAAGAGCAATCTTATGGATGGAGTTATAGAAATAGACATAATGGTGGAGGGGGATTACCCATCATTTGAAATCCATTCATAAGGCACAAGTATCCTATTACTTTAGGTCCTCTTCTTCTTTAGGTCCTTATGCAGTAGGACAAAGGCTGTTGATTGGGATCCACAGAGCTTTTTAGCTGACTGTAAGGATTTGTTTGGGTCCAGGGGAGATTTCTGATTTTTTTTTTCTTTGAATGGTAGGCCCTCAAGTCACACACAAGCTACGTTTGAAACTCTCCATCTGGGGGCGGTGGGTGTAGGTGAGAGTGTAATTGTTGCTTGAAACAGAAGTCCAAGGAGCGTGTGAAACAGAAACAGGAGCCTGTGGAACTAAGTGCATTAAAAAAAAAAACCTGACCAAAGCATATGAATATTATAAAAGTATATGGAAAGCATATTCATATGCTTTCTACATTCTTTGCATGTAGAAAATGCAGAGAATCAGGGAGGAAAATGAGGTTGATGTCAAGGAGGGTAGGGAGTGCAATCTGGGGATGAAAGTTGGAAGTTGAGAAATGTGTCATCTTTGTAAAAAGGAGGTTCTTGAAGTATTACTGTAAATGTTGTAGTCTAAAGCATGAGGCTTTTGTGAACAAGTGTAAAAACTGAGGCTGGATAGTTAAGAAAGAACAGGTGACTGTAATTGATGATTAGTCCTTCTGTGGATAAGTAAGATGAAAGAATACCACAGTTGGAAGTAATTGAAGAACTAGATGGGTAACCATGACAGGCAGTCCAATCCTATGCTGCCCGACTGCCCAGGAGCGCAGCAGTAGCCAGGTGGCTACTGCTGCATCCTGAGGCAGCTGCAGTAAGGGTGCAGGGCGGGTGGTGGGTCTCCTTGCTTCTGTGCCAGCTTTTTAGCTGCCTTTTTAGCTGGCACAGAAGCAAAGGCTTCTGACGAAGGCTGCGCAGCTGGTGAGGGCCTCTGAGGAAGGCTGGCGGTAAGAGTCACTGCCGGGCCTGCCTCCTCAGAATGGCCTCCTTCCCTGCCCAGAAACAGCGCTCACCGCTTGCTGGTGATGCATTGCTGCAGGTGACGCCTGCTTACAGGCTTACCAGTACAGGCTTACTGCTGGAGTTGGAATTGCTTTACGGCACCATTGACAACAGTGACGATGGTGGTACGAATGTACTGCCAGCATTAAGGCCCATTAGACTGGGCCCTCAGTAAGCGTTTCTGCTATGAACAGGGAAAGTGACTAGGGAGAGGAGAGCACCTGCAGGAGTATTTTGGTGCCTGTAAGTGTTAATGCTGTTTTGACAGTGGAAGGATTATACCTGGAAGTCAAGAAGTAAGGTAGAACCTAGATAGGTATGTTTTGTTGCCTTAATTGTGTTTTGTAATTTGTTTTTTGTAATTTAATTGAATCCTTTCCTTTTATTACCTTACCTCTTTTTTTGGGTGGTAGATGGATAGGCTGTTACGTAAACTAAGCATTCTGTAATTTAAAATAAGTATTTCCTTTTTTTGAAGTACTGGAGTGCTGTACTTTGTTTTGACCAGATTGATATATGGTTCTGGGAACTTGAGAAAGATGAGGAAGACTAACTAAAACTTGGTCACAAAATTGCTATTATCTTCCTTTGGTGGCCACATTGGAATTCCGAAGGGAGTTGGCATTGGTGGAAACAGAAAGAGAAGTATATTAGCGTCTCCAGGAGTTGGGGATGGACCAAGAGAGGAGGGAGAAGGGAGAGCTAGTAACTAGGAGTGGTACAGTGGAGATATTCACTCCCTGGAGCTCAGGTTCCCCTTTAGAAATAATAAGTTTGGGCTAGCAGGAGACAGTAGTGGTGTAGACTGGGGGCTATGGTGATAGTTCCTCAGTTATATGGTGTCGGCTAACAACAGTATTCCCCCTCCTCATTGACAGTTGAATATATAGGAACAAGTCTCCAGATGTTGGAAAGATTAAATGCTTGGTACCTTGCTGAGATGCTCTTTCTATTCTTTCTATTGTATATTCTGAACTACCTCTTTAAAATATTTTTTCCTCACTATCTCAAAGGTTCTTGAGAGTATACTATAGTAATAGTTTTTCTCCCTTCCCCCACTCCATTTGTGTGGGAAATTCAGCACGAATAAAACTTGTGGTTGGTTTTTTGTTTTTCCTTTCCCAAATACTTTTGATGTTAATGGCCATCTTGTGATTGCTAGCCACTGTCATGAGCAGGGCGATGACAGTTACTCAGCGTGTCTGCCAACTTGCATTGACTTTCATAGACTGCAGTATGATTGGTCGTGCTGTGCTGTGAGGAATGTTGGCTTATTTCAGTTTCAGAAAACTTTGCTACTCCATGGCCATGAAGACTGGATACGAGGGGTTGAATGGGCAGTTTGTGGTAAGTAAAATGCAGCAAGAGCGCTTTTACTGATCTAATGTGGCAAATACAGCAAGATGAAAAGAAAAAAGCCAAGCTTCTGAGAAAATGTGCAAGAAGGATTAACATTAGTAGAAAGGGGATTTTGAATCCAGTGGATGGCATGCACGAACAACTGGGCTGATAGTGAGAAGGTGATCAGTTTAACTTTGTAGTTGACTATTGTGTGTTATAATTCTGCCTGCTTGAATTTTCTTGCTCCATGTTTTGAGGATGGTGTTCTGATATGCAAATACAGTGTTATAAGGTTAGACAAAAATGGACAATTAAGCTATTTTCAATATTCCTCAAATAGAATTACCCTTTCAGTACAGAGAGCAGGATAGTTATAAGTTTTGGCTTGTGGGACTTGACTGCATTGGCATGCAGGCTCCCAAGCCAAGCTTTGTGGCATTTCAAGCAATGTGGAGAGAGAGATACAGAGACTCGGGTGATTGAGGCTTCCACTGTAGGTGCTTGGTCCTTAGGACCAGTTCTTATAAAGAGTGACATGCCTAGTACAGAAGCCATAGAACATAAAACACATTTTCCAGCCCAACATTTTATAATGAGGCAGAAGCTAATGGTGGGGTTTTGTTAAAAGAATTAAAATTCTTAACCTAGGCAATCGAAATTCCTTGCTAAGACAAGCAGAGTCCTATGCTCTCAAATGAATGAAATTAAGTCGATTTGTATACTATCTTTTATGCTGCATCATTCTGTTTTTGTGAGAGACAAGAACACAAAAGCCTCTTCTTGCAATGACTGAAAATCTCATTCAGCTACTTCTTTACTCTTTTAGATTTCAGGAGGCATCACCCATGTGCTTTTAAGCCTATCTCTGCAATCTAAAAGGTCAGAAGCTTGCTAAAAAGAAATTAGTTATCAGTTCTAGGAAGCTGAATTTTATGACCATTTATAAATTAAACGGACACATTTTGCATTCGTGTGGAATCTTGGCTTTCTCACAAACCTGGTCATAACAAGAATGGATGCAGTGTGCCCCCAAAATATGCACTCAACCTTGTTCTCTGCTAGCAAAGATATGGGTCACTATTCCTTTTTCTAGGGCTGATCAGCGCTTCCCAAAGATGTGGGTCTTGACCCAGTATGGGGAAGAAAAACTGGGCCATTTCCACTTAAGGGGAGTGGCCCAGTAATGGGTGCCCCGACAGTGATCGTGGTGCTGCAGGTTCCTGGGGCTTTTGCCCTTACTTGAGGAATTGTGCTTGCCTAGGAGAGCATTCCAGGAGACCCGGAGCCCCCTCTGTAGAGCCTCCTTGATGTTTAAAATAGCTCTGTTTTGCAATGGAGCGCACTTCTGGTTTTCACGCAAAAACTGAAAGTGTGCTCCTAATGCAAAATAGAGCTACATTAAACATTGAGGAGACCCACAGAAGGTTAATGTTGGCATCTCAGACCCTCCTCAAGGCCAGCATGACTTCCCAGGTAAGGGCAAAAGCCTCTGGGTGCCTGCAGCACCATCAAGACACCCTTCCAAAACCCCGTTCCTGCCCCTGCAGATACTAACTTGTGGTCCCAAAGTCTGAGTAGGACTTTGGGAACTGCTACTATAGATGCTTTTGTGGGTGTAAGAGCCATTGAGCTCAGTGGGGCTTACTTCTGAGTAGATATGCATACGTTTCATAAAACTGCAATTATTTTTTTGATCCATTTGAGGGCCTACATAATCCTAATGTCTGTTGAGCACTCCTTTAATATTCCAGTTAATTCAGTGATGTGATACCCATCCTCCACAGTGTTAGCATGCTTGATCATAAAAGCTTGCCCTGGGTAAATGCAACCTTCTTACGAACAATAAAACTGCAGAAGGCACGTGATGACAAGAATGCATGTGCGGGCTGGTAAACATTCTCTGCAAGGCGGGAAGCCCAATTCTAATCTGTGTTGGTGCAGCCAGGTCTCCTTGAGGTAAAAGGAGATTTTCTCCCTTACCCCAAGCAACACCCCAGCCAACCCCTTGGGACTTCTTGGATCTGTGCCAGCTATATAGCTGGTGCAAATCCAGGAAGCCTGGTGTAATACGAGGAGAAGGGTTAGGATCAACCCCTGGCCCTCCCTTAACAATCAATAGGGAAGAATTGAAGCCAGGGGGCGGGCTTAGCGGCCATGTTGGTAAGTGCAAAACATTGCTCATTCCAAGCATTTCAGATTGCTTTGCGCATGATGTTTAGGACTGAATTGTTTACTCCTTAAGTAAAAACTCATGAAAATAACAACGTGTGATCGTGGAGAAACATCATTGGTAACCTTATTATGAGTTAATATGCAATTCCAAGGTTTAATTCCGCATAATTATATTACTGAACATACCTGACGAAATGCTGTCTATTTAAACTCAGATTGCGCTGTTTTGACAGACTTATTTTTTGAAATCTACACAAGCAGAAATAAAACGGCCATGCCCCATTAAAAAACTGTCTGTTAATGTTCAGAATTTCGAAAATATTACCGGTCGTTTTATTGAGCCGATGTAATGTGAATACATGAATCCCATTTTTCGTTCAGCGATTCGCACACCCGTATGCAGAACACGCAGGCATGCTTAAAGACGTTGAAATTAACTTTTACACGCGCGCCGTTTGAGCAAGAGAGCCCCTGTGGAGGCAATCCTCGTCATTCGCGGCGCTGATCTGAGTCAGCCATATTGCTCAGTCCAGGGCTTCAAGAATGTGACGTCATGGCTTCTCCAGTCCATCTAACCTTCTTGGTTAGGATACAGCAAAGGAGGCCTCTACTGGACCTGTCCCTCCCCTGCTCCAAAATGCCCCCTCCCCATCTTCAAAATGCCCTCCCTCAACTCTTCCTGCACTGCTTGGTGCCTCGCCTTTTTGCGCCAGTGGCCCAGGGACAGGCTGCAGCACTGACCTCTCTTCTAGCAGTTTTCTCTCTGGGCTTTACGGCACATTCGCAGCACTTTTAGCCAGCATGGTAGGTGCTGTGACGGATTGCGCTGTGAGTTTACACAATTGTTGAACACTGTTCGACCATTCATTGGCATAACTATATTGTCATGTACTTTTTTCATATCTCTCTACCTAGCGTTCATGGTGGTATTGAAATGCAGGCACATTATTTGAACGTCTACTATTTTGTAGTTTGCTCTTGCTTGAAGAGCAGGCGCCTATTATAAATCAAATATAAAGAGTTTTGTCTCTGAATGCTGTTGTATCGTTTTGTTTCAAGGTAGACTAGCACAAAGTCTTTTAAGGGAAGGGAATCTATTGGTGATATTCAAGTTCAATAATTGCAAGAATAATGGGAGATTTGCACAGTGGGAGGTAGAAACATTCAATGTGACATTTGTCAAATTCCTTTAAAATGTGTTTTTGAAAAACTGTCATCTCTTTCAGTGAAAAAAACATCAACATTTAGAGTTAAAGGGGTCCACAATTCTGATTAATATTTTTTGAGAGGGTGTTCTTGTTACCTCGGAACTGAAATCTGCAGTTCATAAACTGTGACGCTGAAATGTACATTTATATACAAAGGATGTACTGGAAAACGGGATAATCCCCCCCCCCATTTGCTAGAGAGCAGAGTTATGATGGAATAAGAAGCATCTCTTAAATAGAAATAGCTGAGAAGGAAGTGCAATGAGGAAATGTGTTTGAATAGAAATGAAACATATACAGCTTAAGATATTCCTCCTGCCTATTTAACCCCTTTTTTCCCTTCAAGATGGAGACCTCTTTTTGGCAAGCTGTGCTCAGGACTGTTTGATAAGAATCTGGAAGATGCATACAACTTCATCGGCTCTTGTGGAAGGTCAAGGGGACAACACTATTAGATTGAAGGAGAATGTTTTCTCAGTGAAAAATTACAGTGGTAAGTTTGTACTTGAGCATAGTTATTTTTCCTAGGCTCTGTTGTCATTAGGGTTAAAAGATTCGTATTCTTAAGTCTGATACCCTCTTTTCCTGCAAAGAGTAACTAATATTCCCTGCTACAACTGTATTATACAACTGTATTATCAACTAAGCCAAGCTGGTTCTCTTGCCTTATTTCAGTTAGTTTTGCAAACATTGCTGACCCTTGTCTTCATAGTTTTGGCCATTTCTATTCAGAAAAGATGTATAAAACCTTGTCACTAGTAGAGTACACAAACTGTGTTCATCTTGTTCTTGTGAAAAATATTTGTGAATGGAAACTGGTTTCTTCCTATGCATTTCTCCTACTATTAAGATGCCAAGTTGTGCGTTTGTGGAGATTTGTGTGCTGCTCCCAGGAGCAACAGACATGGGCCTGCAGCGTATCTATCTCAGGGCTCAATTCTAACCTGGAGTTAGGCCAGCACAGTTAGGCCAGCCTAGTTAGGCCAGCACAGTTTGATTGGCACTAGGGCCACAAGTATAGCGCTTGGACCACTCTCGGAGTGGCCAACACACAGACATGCTCCATCCTCCCTGACTCAAGTGTGCCACTCAAGTGGTCACACTGTTTGACCTCTCAAACAGTGGTCAAAATGTGCTTTATGGTGGGTGCCCTTTGTGCTGGCCTGCGAGGATAGTGCTCTCAGTTATCTCTCAGTTACAGTGGATCATCAATCTACACCTATGAGGTTGGAATAAGAGAAGAACTGGATCAGATGAAGGGCTTGTATTGCCCAGTATCCTGTTTCTAGTGATGCTCAATGAAAAGACTAGGAACCCACAAAGCAGGAGTCCTGCTGTTGATATTCCAGAGGTACACTGTGACTTAAACATGCAGGTTCCATTTAACAATATGAGATGTCATGTTGTAACAACTGTTTTCAAAGTGATATATAAATTTGCTTTATTTTAAGTGGCTTTGTTTTAATTTTAAATATCGACTGCTATAGAAATGCCTCTGATAATGCTGTGTCCTTTAGCCCTTTTGTTGCAGCAGTTTGTGCTGGGGCGATTGTCAGACGTTGGAGCCAAGAGAAGCACATTTGATTCCACTTTCCTTCAGTGACTTATTGCTCTGTTTCAGATTGCACTTAGCTTTTCAGGAGCAGATCCCTACTGTGTTATCAGAGGTATTACTATATGTATCTGATTTTTTTAAAAATAATTTTCCCAAAATATAGTTAGGTTCTCCCAAAACCATGGTATGTACATCCATTTCAATCCATGATTTGAATCTCTGGCTTATGAGGAAATGGTGATTCAAATTGGTGCACATATTGCTCAAAGCAAGCACACACGGAGGCCGGAGAGCGCCCCATGGCTGGCGCTGAAACCGCGCCCCCCCCCACGTCACCCTGCCCCCGCGCATCACTCAGACATGCCTCCCTTACCCCGGAAACGCTCTTATTTCCGAGCGTAAGGGATGCGTGGGCGGGCGGGCGGGCCAAAAACCGCACCCCATGGCTCGTGCCACCTGTCGCATCCGGGTAGGTCCGCGCCTGGCTCAAAGTAATTGTTAATGTCAGGAAAGCAAGTGTGCAGGCATAAATCCAGGTTATGTCTACTGACTCTCAGGAATATAGCAGGATTTTGACTTTGCCATTTGGAGTTTATATCTTTCTGAATTTTATCCCAGCCATTTTAGTACAGAGAGGAGCTTGGCTTATTTTTGCCTCTTTATCTAAATAGCCTTGAAGATTTTAATTATCCTTATGCTTTCCTTTGGGTTAGGTTCAGATTCATCTTTTGCTGTTACGTTGGACTCTGTGTTAGCTGGACATGAAAACTGGGTATATGCTGTTCATTGGCAACCTTCAGTGTTCACAGGTAAGAGGAAATATGTGAGCCAAAGCTTTGGGGTACAACTAGACATGACAAACAGTCTGAGGCTGCTACATAAATGGTAACTCCATACCAGTCTCCTTTCTCTGCTCTGTAAAGTGTAGAAATGACTGTGAAGTGTAGAAATGGGTTAACGTGACACCATTGTTGTGTTCATTTTACCACTCCTGGGGCTGCCATAGGCTGGACAAGGTTGGACAAGGTTGGACAAGGTTGGGCAAATGCAGGAGATGGTTGTTAGGTTGTGCCTGAAAAAGCCATATTGGCTCCTGAAGATTGTAACTACTACTGTTTGGTTGCAAATATTCTTGCCTTGTACAAAGTTCTTTAGCAGGTTGTGTCTGTCTAACTTCAGTCTCTCTTGAATGGGATGGAATATCTGGAGCCATTGCAGTCTGGCTTCAAACCTGGTTTATTAAACAAGGTTAGCACTAACTATGTTTATCACTTAACCCAGGAT
The DNA here is from genome assembly GCA_029204185.1 of Lerista edwardsae. Classification (NCBI taxonomy): domain Eukaryota; kingdom Metazoa; phylum Chordata; class Lepidosauria; order Squamata; family Scincidae; genus Lerista; species Lerista edwardsae. Next base: position 7,062,173 of record JAJKFI010000037.1, read on the forward strand.
CCTTTCTTTATTTTCAGCTTCTTATTCAATAAATATAGCTAAGGGCACAATCCTGACCAATTTTCCAGCACTGACATAGCTTTACCAATGGGGCATGTGCTGCATTCTGCAGTATAGTCGTCGTCACGCAGCTTCCTCAAGGTAAGGGAATGTTTGTTTCCTTACCTTGGAGCTGCATTACCCTTACCCCGGTGCTGGAAAGTTGGTTAGACATGTAGAAATGAATCAAGGAGTTCTCACAATAGATATTATTAACAACTTCCATTTGCAGTATCAAAATGTGGTCTCGCAAAATGTGGTCTCGCACAGTACCAAAATGTAGTCCTGGGATAAGCAGATGTCCAGTTGGGTCTAACTGGTTAACCTCAATGCAGGTGTAATGAATAGACAGTGGTGGGAATTGGTACTCTCTAGAAGAGAAAGCTGGTAGACAGTGCATAATCCACGCCCTATTTGTGCAATCACTTGGGCCATTCCATGTCTGCACTCTGCATGTCCCTGGTTTTTCTCTTGCATTTATTATTTAAGAAAAGTGTATTCTAGTTCCTTATTTTTTTTCTTGTACTGTAGATGGCAGGGTGGGACAACCAATGAGATTGCTTTCTGCATCAATGGACAAAACAGTGATCTTGTGGGCTCCGGATGATGAATCTGGGGTGTGGCTGGAACAGGTAGACATCCCTCACCTCCGTTTTTTGCCTTTGTGTGTATTAGATAGGAGAAGTATGTACAATGAAGCTTAAGCTAAATTCAGGTTGAAAGTATTTTCTTCGCATTAAATGTTCTTCCACTTGAAGGGCAAAGAGCAACATTCTGCAGCATTTTGAATAAAATAAAACAGACAAAGCAGTAATTTAAGACTGTGTGTGAGAGAGAAACCTCATCCTGACTGTTTTTGGATTGAAACTTAGCTTCATGAGGAACTTGAATTTTCTGCTTGATTTTCTGGAATCTTGCTTTTTTTATTATAAAAGATACATACTTTATAAAATACACTTACTATATATTTTTGGATATTTGGAAGCCCCTTGTTAGTAGCGTATGCATAGACATGTTGTAGAATGCTATGTTTATGAGTCTGTTTGTAGAGTATATTATGAATATATTTACCCCTTTCTCCTTCCTTCTTTTATTTGTTGCTTTCACTGTTTGTGTTTTGTCATTTTATCATTCACTAATAAATGTGGGGAGATAATTACAAAATACACAATATGCTGTCCTGATGGATGGCATATTGCATCTAGCATCTAGTACATGGACATACACTGTCTCAGTACATAGTGATCTGATTTTGGTATTATGGCTAATAGCCACTAAACTGCCCTCCATGAATTTGCCTCTTTTTTTAAAGCCAACTAATCTAGCATCTATCTTTATACTTTGGGCCTGGAGTGAAAATAGCAGTGGCTTTCTGCAAAATAAATTGAAACCCAGTGTCATGAAGGAACACTTGATTCCTCTCCCTTCTCTGGAACTAATTACTCCTCCTTTTTTGTTCCTGGCATTAACTATGGCTTTGTGTTGCTTGTGCGCTGATGCAAATCATAATTCTCTTGTAAACCAGACATTGTGTTCATGGTTTTAAATGGGTCTTCAAACCGTGATTATAAGGAACCTGATTTTCATTATTGCAATCTGTGCTACTACAAAAATTGAATTCATAAAGCTGACTCTTGGTTTGCAAACCATGTTTTACAGGGAGCCAATATTGTATTTGCCTTGTGCCAATGAATTCTTTAAGTTGATTAGGCATTGTGTGAAGAAGTATTTCCCATTGTTACATTTGTGTTGCAAGCTGTCAACTGCCCTGGCAAAAAAATTGTATAGGAATTGTTAACTTTCAGAGAGATTTCTAGTAAAAAAATACAGGTATCTGACTTTTCTTCCCTGCAAAAACATTTCTTAAACAGTTATCAGGTACATTTCTATATATTTGTAAGACTGTCCAAATGCCTCTTACAAAAAGGCTGCATTAATGGTTCCTTAATTTTACAGGTTCACAACATTTGAATGCCTCTGTTATTGTTCAGTTGCTAAGTCGTGTCCGACTCTTCGCGACCCCATGGACCACAGCACGCCAGGCCTCCCTGTCCTCCACTAGCTTCCGGAGTTCACCCAATTTCATCATCTGAATTAAATTCTCCCATTCCTCTCCATTTTAGTTCACTAACTCCCATGATGTCGATGTTCAGCCTTGATATCTCACGTTTGACCACATCTAGCTTACCTTGATTCATAGATCGGACATTCCAGGTTCCTATGCAATATTGTTCTTTGCAGCATCGCACTTTCCTTTCACTTCCAGACACATCCACAGCTGAGCTTCCTTCCGGTTTTGGCCCAGCTACTTCACTCTTTCTGGAGCTACTAGTACTCGTGTTCTGCTCTTCCCCAGTAGCATAATGGACACCTTCCGACCTGAGGGTCTCATCTTCCAGTGTCATATCGTTTAGCCTTTTAGTTTTGTAATCCATGGGGTTTTCTTGGCAAGAGTACTGGAGTGGGTTGCCATTTCCTTCTCCAGCGGATCACGTTTAGTCAGAACTCTCTACTATGACCTGTCCATCTTGGGTAACCCTACATGGCATAGCTCACAGCTTCATTGAGCTACTCAAGCCCCTTCGCCACGACAAGGCAGTGATCCATGAAGGGGTTGAATGCCTCTAGAAACACTTAAACCCTTTGAATGAAATACTGAACCATAGAAGAAATTTGGTTATTTTGATTAACATTGCATCTTCAGTCATTAATTTGTAGGAAGAAAGTTGAAGCCTGACTCGTGTATTTTTGTATCCAATTTTTCAAATAGGTCCGAGTAGGAGAAGTGGGTGGAAATACACTTGGGTTTTTTGACTGTCACTTCAGCCCAGATGGCTCAATGATTCTTGCTCATGCTTTCCATGGAGCTCTTCATCTTTGGAAACAGACTTCAGAAAAGAAGGCAAGGCAGTTTACCTCTACTGTTGGCCATAAAAAAATGTATGGGAAATGTTGTCTTATAGGTTTTTGTTTACTGGACACAGCAAATGGTTGACTCTGGACACCTCTATTTAGTTAGTATAGAGCATTTGGCTTTCGATGGTACTCTGAACAGGCCTACCTCTATCATATGGTGGGGCTTAAAGGATGGCTGCATACATACATCCCTGGCACACTGACATTTAATCATGCAGAAGGTTGTCTGTCTGACTGATATGTGAAATAATGTTGGAATGATGCAGTGAGGTGCAGTTTTGAATTAACCATGCTCTGTGCAGTTAGGTACTGGGTATGTCAGGGCGGGGGGAGAGATGCATAGCTGTGCTCTTTCCTCCATGGTCGATGGGTAGTTTGAAGCATGTTCCAAACCACATGGTTGATTTTTTTCCTTTTCCCACCATAATTAGTAGCAAACAAGAATAAATAAATATGGGCAACTGTGTCTCTTGGTTAGTGAACAAATAAATATGTGAAGTTGCCTTATACTGAGTTGGGCCATTGATCCATCTGGTCCAGTATGAGCTCTCCAACCAGCATTGGCTCTTCAGAACCTCAGATGGTTCTCTTTCCAAGCAAAGCTGCCCAAGTTCCTCTTAACTTTGTGAGCTGGACCTTCTGCAGGGTCCAGCTCACATCCCTGGGCTATGGACCTTCCCAAGCTACACCCAATGAGTTGGCAATGTGGGTAGGATGGATAGGGTGAGAGAGCATGCATTCATGTTTACAAGGTATGGTTATTCCCCTTGCTTTATTTAAATATTTACTATTGTGTTGTTTTTTGTCTTTCATTGTGAGCAGTAGAATAGACACTTGTCACCTTTCCACTTGTATCCTTTCTAGAGCCTGTTATGGGCTGTCTCTGTTAGTATACCTGTTCGACTTAATTCAGTTGTTGCCTCTTTCAAATAATACTGGCAAAAGGAAGCTCAATCCCAATTTGCTTGGAGACACTGCTAGTGGGTGGCTTCTCTCCCCAGGGAAATGGTATTCACTCTGTTCTGAATGGGATTGCACCTTCCACTAAGGATCAGATTCTTGCTCTGTAGGTGCACTCTGTGGCACTAATTTTCACAAGCTGAGACTAGTGTCCCAGCTGCAGCCCCTCCCCTGGCCAAAAATTATCTATGCTCAGATAACCTTAGGATTAGGCCTCTGCAATGCATTGATGAGACCCACACAGGACATGGGGATAGAATCTTACCAGTGTTAAGACAGCTCCACTGGTTCAATTCCAAGCATGTTTCAAAGTGCTGGGGTTTACCTTTTAAAGTTCTACATAACTTAGGTCCTAGGACCTAGGTACTTATGAATGACCTGCCTCCTGGTGTCCTACCCAGTCTGTGTAGTGGTCATTATAGTCTCTCCTCTAGATGTCCCTGAGTTCTCAGGTGAGTTAGGCAATGCTTGGGAAAGTTTTTTGGGGCCCCTGAGGTGCTCTCCCTTTGCAGTGCTTTCCTGGAGCCTACTCTGATGTCATTGTGGCACCAGGTGAAGATATTTTCATTTTTCAGGTATTTTAGATTATGACTGACTGCATTCTCTGGTATATTTATTTATTTATTTGTGGTTCACTCCTGATTTCGTGATGTTACTGCCTAATTTTTCTGCATTTTACTCTTTTTTGAGAGCCACCCAGAGAGCACTCGTGTGTTGAATAGTAGTATATGAATTTTACTTTTAAATTTATGTGCCTTTCTTGCAGTTAGGAGCTTTTCATATCTAACAGATAACCTTTTGCTCATCTGCAGACTGAAATATTAATACTCTTGTGTTGACAGAGAGAATGGGTCCCAGAAGTGGTTATTTCAGGGCATTTTAGTGGTGTACAAGATGTGAAGTGGGACCCAGCGGGAGAATTTATCATCACTGTTGGCTCTGATCAAACCACAAGAATCTTTGCTCCTTGGAAAAGAGAGAATGAAACAGAGGTATGGGTATTCATTTCTGCAAGCTTGTAAAAATAATGTATACTTGATTGGATCAAATATTTTTCATCAAAATGTAAAACTAGAATAATGGCTTCTCTCTTCTGGCCCAGGGAGGGGGGTGGAGCTTGGATGCGGCCAACCCCCCCCCCCGTACCCTCCCGTGTGGCCCCAATTGGGCCACATGGTGTGCTTGGACCTGCTCCCGCTATATAGTGGGCACAGATCCGAGTAGCTCATAGGGGCGGCTGGCACCTACCCCAGGACAAGGGGACAAGCGTGCCCTTGCCCCATGGAGGCTCCAGTCTGCTCCCAAGCTGCAAGCTCCCTAGCCAGCACAGGCCTGCCGGCCTGCCTGTTCCATCGCAGTTTAGGATTGTGCCCTTAAATAAATCAGTTTCACTTTATCAGCTGCTCAAGCCTCTGTTTTTATCCTTTTTACTATGGGGGGGGTGCCTTCTGGAGTGTTTGTTTGAGCTCCACATTAATTGGATTGGAAACATTCTTGTGGCCTTATGTCCCTGTTTGTCCAGCCTTTGATAGGAGCCCAGGCATGTTTGCATGAGTAAATGGCACTTGTGACACAGGCTGCAATTCTATCCACATTTACCTGGGAGTAAGCCCTATTGACTAGAATGGGACTTACTTCTAAGTAGACATGGATTAGGCTCTCAGTTTTGCTTTCCATGGGTTTCAATACATTTTCCTTGTCAGCTATCAGCTTGTCAGTTTCATTACCCACCACCAATCTGATCGCAACCCACTGGTGATGGGTCCTGACGCACAGTTTGGGAAACACTGTGATAGAGTATTAGACTTAAACATCCACATCCCATTTTCAGCAAAGGTCTCCTCCTGCCCATGTTGCTTGTGGGAGTAGACTACTACTGGGCATGTGGGAGAAGGGATTTTTCAGCGGCATATCATGTGTTTCTATTTATAAATAGAGAATTCTAGATTAATGAGACTAAATGTTGGTAGTTCTTGGACATTTTTCTACTGTGGATTGTGAGATGGTGGCCCATATACATACAAATGATTCCTTTCTAGATGTCATGGCATGAAATGGCGAGGCCCCAGATCCATGGATACGACATGCAGTGTTTAGCTATGATCGGGCGATTTCAGTTTGTCTCTGGAGCAGATGAGAAAGTGCTTCGAGTATTTACTGCTCCTCGGAATTTCATGGATAATTTCAGCAGCATTTCCGGTATCTCTCTGGAGAAACTGTATTCTGGAGTAAGTATGTATTTTTTTAAAGAAGTAAAATGGAGTAGCTGTCACTGTTGGAGCCCCCATCTGAGATTTAGCACATTCTTGAACTTAATGAAGCTGCCATATCCATTGCTTCATTGAGTCACAGTATGATTTGCACCAACTGGCAGCAGCTCTCCAGGGTCTCAGACAAGGGATACAGGGTCTCCAGGGACTTTCCTAATCCTGTTACAGAGGATCCTTTAACAAAGATACTGTGTTCTGCTATTGAGCAGTTCACATATTTGACTGAAAGTGAGGTTGCTTATGCATAATGTTCTTTTTTTTTTAAAGCAAATGATAGATCTTCCAGAAGGTGCTACTGTACCAGCTTTGGGCTTGTCCAATAAGGCTGTCTTCCAAGGTAAGGTTGCACATTTGTATATTTGTGTAGGTTGATGGGGAGGGGTGTAAGTGGGTGGTTCTTAGTTTGTGTTGGAAGTTAAACAATATTGCCCTTTTGCTGTTTGTCAACAAACCTTGGTCTAGATGCTGGGTACTCTGTCCAACAGACTAGCCTGGGATCCTCTTGTCTTCTGGGCCAGATTTATTCTTTGCTTTTGACTGGTGTCTGGTCTGCTGCTTTGGATAGCAGGACTTATGGAACTCATAGTCAAAAAAACACTTCAATAGCTCTGGAAGTATGCTGGTCTCTTTCCTGCTTGTGGGCTTCCCAGAGGCAGCTGGCAGGCTGCTGTGAGAAACAGGATACTGGACTAGATGGGTCTTTTCCTGATCCAGCAGAGCTTTCCTTATATCATCTTTGGAAATGCGGCTTTTATTGTACAAGTGTTTTTACTGCCCTCCATCCAGGGATACCA
>JAJKFI010000037.1:7069161-7147642 GCA_029204185.1 Lerista edwardsae
CTTCGAAGCCCTGCATGGCTTGGGACAGGGATATCTGAGGAACTTCTTTCTTCCATGTGAACTGACCTTTTGGCAGGGGTGGGGGTGGGGCTCTGCTGTACATGCCGCCTGTGGCAAAGGCCAGATTGACTGCAGGACCTTCTTTGTGGTGGTGCCTTATGAACTCCCTCCCCCGGTAGTGTTCTAGTGAAGGCTGAAGGCTTTCCTTTTCTGTCTGTCTTTATCTTAATTAGTTACTTTCAGATTTTGTGTTTGTTTTAATGTTTGTGAGTGTATATATTTCTGATTTTTTTTATCAATACTGCACTTATTATTTTAGCATTTAAATGAGTTTTCCCCCGCTACTATGTTGTATGCTTCCTTGAGTGCTCCATTGATTTGAAGGGAAAGGTGGGATGTAAATCATTTAAATAAACAACAAATTTGCATTGTCTTGAAGGAGCTCGAGGTAGCATAGGTATTTCGTTTCATTTTATCTTCACAACAAGAATCGGATTAGACTAAGAGGTTGTGATAGGCTCAGGTTCATTGTCTGGGTGGAGATTTGAATCTGGGTCTCTCTAGTCTAAGGCTAATTTTCTACCCAGTATGCCAAACAAGTATGGGATAACAATGCTTAGCATCTGTATTTATTTGTTTGGCTTTTGGACTGCCATATCCCAAAGGACTGGGGCAAGCTAAAATGTGCTGATTACTCTGCCTGATCACTGATCACTTACAGTTCGGAAAAGCATTGCATCGTGTAGGCATATGCTTTTGTGTCTCTCCAGGGGAGTTCTGTGTGATCCTGGCAAAACTGCATAAGATATAGCCTTGCTTTGTGTTGAGTATTACTAATATCCTCTTGCAGATAGAGCCTAAGAGGAAGTAGCCTACCCTGAACTTCTAAGCTAAGCAAAGTTGGTGATTGAGCTGAGGCTTGACCCTGTGATCTCTTGCCTTACAAATTGTATTGTAAGCCATGATGCCACACCACTTGGCAAATATGGAGTGGCTGCTGCACTGATGCCAACCCACAGTCGCTTCTGACACTAGGAAATGAGTACTAAACAATTGAGTCATTGATTGTGTCCATGATGAAGCATTTAGAAGCCACGGGCTAATTCAAATGCAGCTCTATATTCAATGAACTGTTTCCTGACTTATATGAGATACACATATTTGAGTATGGGATTGATAGTCTCTTAAGGTGGATTTTTGTCTTTGGCTTCAACAAGCTGCACCATCCAAATAAGATTCCCAGGGACCCCCCCCCCCTCAGTACCTTAAAGGCATTTTAAACTTATGACGGTCGGGTTTGCACAGCACGCCACTCTTTCGCTGTCTTTGTTCTTGGCAGGCTGGAGGTGGCATGGGTGCAATAATTTCCAGTAATTTGGCTACCTGCTGGATCTAGAAATATCCATGGACTTCACAAAACGGGAAATTGTTGCTGTGATTTGTTTCAGCCCATTTGCAAGTGCCATGTGCAGACCTGTATACAACTCGAGATCCATCCATCAGAACACAGCCTGTTGGCTGTATCGTGGCCAGTCAGTTGCTATGCCCTGATGTTTTGCTATCAAGTGGACAGCCAAAAACAAAAAAAGTATCAATCCCCTCTATATCCTGCTGTTTGGCTACTTTCAATTTTGTTAATTGCAGCTTCGTAAGTCACAACCTGTGCAGACCACAGAGCTGCTCCATTCTGAAAATGTCAGAATACAGAAATGTACGAAGCATGTGTTGGCTACGTCTTGCTCATTTAAACGCAAGAGTCGCTCCAGCCTGGCTGTGAGGCTGAGTGACGCGACTGTTCATAGTTGGGGATACTGGCAAATAGACGAGGGAAATCCTGTGCCTGTCCTCTGGCTCGCTGTTCACAGAGATGCTGTGGTGGGCTCTCTGATCATCTCATTTGCTGAGAGCGAGGAGGAGAATTGGGGCAGCAGCCAAGCCTCTTTTTCCAGTGCTGCCCCTCACAATGGCAGAGCAGCAGGAAGAGGCTTCTGTGATGGATCAAGATTGGCTCCTTCTCCTTGCCCAGCAAAAAGGCCAGGCAGGAAAAAAAGAGGGGGCAGAGCTCCCCACACCACCTCCTCACTGACCTGCAGCTCTGGTGCTGCCTCTTCCCTCTGCCATTTGTTTCAAGCAAGACTTGGCAAAGGAAGAGGCAGGAGGTAGGGCTGGAGCTACAGAGGAGGAGGAATAGGGGGAGTCCGTCCCGTCTCATCACCTTGCTTACTTGGTTGCTTCCCTCAGCAAGTGGGTGGGTGAGGAGAAGGAGGTGGCAGCCGCAGTGAGAGTGGGTCACAAGTGCGAGGTTTATTTATTTTTAAGGGAGCTGGAAAGCAGTGAATCTGCCCAGCCTGCTCCTGCTAAAGAGCCTCAGGTGGCACTGCCTTATTACTGGGGCACGGGTTCCTCCTCTCCATTGCACAGGAATGTTACTTGTGAGGGAGGCGCGCCAGACATAGTGCGGTATGAGTAGGAATCCCGGCCTTATTCTTCTCCCTCCCACCAAGAAGGGTGTGAATCAGACTTGCATGCACACGAACCTCTGCAGGGGGTGCCTCATTATATGCTCTTTGTAGTGTAGGGAATTGTTGGCCCAGCCATCACATGAACCTGGTTTCTGTTGCCCTTCCTCCAAACCCAAGAATGAAAACTAGCTGGGCAAGCTAATTTTTCAACAGCAGAGGTTCTCCAGATTCAGGACTGTAGGTCCTATGAAGTGGTTGCTGGTAGCCTAGGACTGCTTATAATGCTCCTGCATAAATGGAGTTCTTTCAAGTAGTCTCTACAGACTTCTAAGAGTTTCTTTCGGGTAATGCACTTCCATGTGGGCCAAAAAAGCATCCCCTGCTGTATGTGACTCATCATATTGACCACTGCACACATTTTGTTGTCTAGGAAGGGCTTCCTGCAGGGGACATTTGGAGCATCTGAAGGAGCCTTGATTGATCTAATTAGCTGGTCCAAATGTTCCTTAAGGCTCTAAGTTTTTCACTGTTGTGCACTTTTTGAAGTTGTAAGCAATGTGTTTTGACAGGCAGTGAGGAAATATTTTTCCTTCCCAATTGTACTTGTGTGGTATTCATCTTGAAAGAGGCAATGTGAACTCACATAGTATGTAGGCTTAATGTTGCCATAGCAGCAGGCAAAACAGTTAGAAACTGGCTTGCTAAAAATAAACCATTTGGCGATAGCATTTCAGAGCAGAATATTGTTGCATCAGATTTCAGGATAAATTTTAGTTTTGATAAATATTAAAAGAGATGACATAAAAAAGTCTGTTGAAATGTTTGAAAGCAAGGGAAGGATGACACTCTGAGAAAATACAGATTCTAAATGGTTAGGCTAGACCTTATTTCTCTATAGGTATGTGGTTGCAATATATGTGCAATAGCATCTTTAGCTCATAATTGGATGTCTTTTGTATATTTGGGAACTCTGTGATATGCATCTGATAATATTCAGTGTTAAACATTTGTTACTTGCTGTGTGAATAAGAAGTTGCTCCCACTAGAGACTCCCACTACTATATGTTGCTTAGTACTGTATCACTTGATTTTTGTCCACATTCCAAGGCTGTTTGTCACACGTGTAGACTGTTGCAATTGAAAAGAGTTTGTCTTGACGCTGGATGATATGAAAGTTCATATGTGTAATTTTTCTGTGATGACTTGTACACAATGAAAAATAGTTGGGCTGTGCAGTACTAAGTGTGTGAACCTGCATGCAAACTGTGACCCGAAGTGTCTGCAAGAGGCTTTTTTGTTCTCAGGGATGGCCCAATGTGACATGCTGCTCTGGCTTGCAGCAAGCCCCCCCCCCGCCCTTGAGTAAAAGAATCCAGCCCCTTTCTGATCCTTTACCACAGAACAGGAAATGCAGGCCACACTGACAGCTCCTGGCATAACCTGTTTTGTGTTAAAGTGACTGCTTGAGGAAGGAACAAGGCGAGTGGGTAGGAAAGTGGCCATTCGTTCGTTCGTTCTTTTTCTGTTGCCAGAACAGCTTGGCCTGCATGTGGTATGTACATGCCCTTAAATGTCTATTATTCGTGAGGGAAGGTGGCATTACAGCATGGCTGGTGAGTGGACCATGTTAGCACATGGTTTATTTCATCTCTCATTTGCTGACTCGGGCAGATCTGGTTTCTTCCCTTCTATGCCCTTCTCACTGAGGTGGTAAATCTGTCTCTGGACTGCACTATTTCACTCTTGATGTGGGTTTGCAGAATGAAATGTTCCTTCATACTGGAAGAAATTCCTCCATATAGAAAATTAATTCATTGGAGAGAAGGGTTGCAGCCTTCCTTCTTTCTAATAGGCAACCTTTTATAAGTAATTTTCTTTCCCTTCAGTACTGAAGGTGAGAAACGTAATTGGGGAACAGAGCCCAGGCTGCTTTTGGAAGAAGCAAATTAACACTTTATGCAACCTGGGTAAGGCAGTTCAGTGTATTTTTTTTTTTAATGAGAAGAGACATTGTTTCAGGCAGGAGTGCAATAAAAAGAACTTAGAGTAGTGATTCCTGATCTTTTTAGCCCTGTGACTCACCTTCAGCATGGAGCTTAGCATCCTGGAAGTTGTGGCAGTGACTTGATGACATCATCACATCACCAGCAAAACGTCCAGGTTGCCGAGCTGTCACACTCTTTTAATGCAAAAAAACCCACTTCCAAAGCATTTTTCCATCAGCAAGAAGGCCCAGTCATGTTGCGTCTTTACTGACAAAAACATGCTTTGGGTGCGGCCTTTTCATGCAAAAAAGTAAAAGTTTGGCAACTGGGAAGCTTGGGTGGCATTCTGCAACTCCAAAACTATGCAAAAATCAGGTCATGACCATAGTTTGAGAACTGTGTATCTAGACCAGGAGTGTCAAACGTAAGACCAGTGGGCTAAATGTGGCCTTCGGGAGCCATTTCTCTGGCCCCCATTATAATGTGCTCCCATTGTGATAATTAGGCTCTCATATATTGAAAATATCCAAATTCGAGCATTTTCTCTTCTGTCATTTTCAGCTAATGACTGTCTATATGAGAAAAAAGTGCTTATTTCTGGCCTTCATCTGCTTAATGACATCACTTCCTGCTAATGATGTTGCTTCTAGCTGTCAGCAGGTGCCATGAAGCTATTCGGCCCATTGTATGAGTTTGACACCCCTGGTCTTGCCTGTCAAAGGAGAGATGTAATGAAGAGCAAAAGCGAGTGGCAGTTCTGAGCTATTATCCTTGAAATGGTAGAGGAAAAAAATTGGCCATGAAATAAGGATTTTGATGTATTTCAGCACTGGAAAGGTATGCGTTTGACCTCTTGCCTGGAGCATGTTGGAGGATTAGTGAGAGAGACTCTGAAAGACACAGAAAAGTTCAGTGGCAAAAAACTAATTTTATTCAGTATCGTAAGGTTATGACCATTTAAAGTTGCTAAAAGCAAAGGGACAGTAATAAACGAGCTGCTTTATAAAGGAGCAAAAGAAATCGGTTCCTCTGCAAGATGGAGTGGTATCTGCTGGAAAGCACAGAAATGTTTGGAATAAAGTAGGTATAATACTGGTGTGAATGTTCCATACAATTAGAATTTTTATTGAGTGGAGAGGGAAATTACATCGTCTTATACTATGTCTTTTCTGATACTATGTCTTACTGAGTATATTAGCCATTGAATATGGTGACTATCAAGCAGCGGTCCACAGAACACCAGGGAGGCTTGAACTATAGCATCTCAGTGAGAAAAATCAATAATAATGGCAGAATAGCATTTGTGAAAGATGGCTTGCCCAGCACTTCCAGTTCTTTTCCTGCAATGCTTAACAGCAGGGAAGTGGCAGGTGTGTTCTGAATCTTGACTCAGTCTTGCAATTCACACAGGGTGATGGTGAAGCCCAGCAGACCTGCCTGAAATGAGTGTGTGTTCTAGGTTAAAAAAAGGTAATGGTTTCCCCACGACCGAATGGTCTAGTTGTGGCCGACTGTAGGGGGCGGTGCTCATCTCCGTTTCTAAGTCGATGAGCCAGTGTTTGTCAGAGGACAAGCTTCCGTAGTCATGTGGCCGGCATGACTTTACGCTGTAGTGCACGGAATGCTGTTACCTTCCACTGAAGTGGTACCTATTTAACTACTCGCATTTTTAGGTGCTTTCGAACTGCTGGGTTGGCAGGAGCTGGGACAAGCAACGGGAGCTCACTCGGTTGCATGGTCTCGAACTGCCAACCTTCTGGTCAACAGCTCAGCAGTTTAACCCACAGCGCCACCACTAAATGTTCTTGGATATATCCCCAAATCCTGTGCAGGAGGGGTTCCTTGTCAATAGTACAAGGTTTCCTTAAACCAACAGAAGAAGAAAGGATGCCTGAAGTTTGAAAAGTTTGAACACCACTGACGGTGCATGGCTTATAGATCTGACATTCAAGCTCACTTTTGTCCCTTCTTTTTATGTGCCTGAAGTTTTCAATTAACTCCCCCCTTCTTTGTGTGAATTTATGATTTCTTTGTCATTAGCCTAATCCTATTTTAGGGTATTCCTGAGTATGTTTTTGTGTCTTTGTGTGTGGTTTTTTTGGTATATTTTGTTGTTGTTTTGTTATATTGTGATGACCCATGGTTGTAAGCAATAAATGACTCTGACTCTTTGTCATTTTAGATATGGACATGGCTATGAGATTTTCTGTGTCGCTTGCAATAATGCAAAAACTGTTATTGCCTCAGCGTGCAAGGTAAGAAAAAAGTCTCTGGACCTGGTTCATTTTTTAAATTGAAGACAGATATCTTAAAACATGGTTCTGAAAGACTGAATAGATGGTAATGTTGTATAGACAATAATGCTAATTATATTAGTGTATTGTCTCTGAATTCCCTTTATTTGAAGTGGCGGGGGGAGGCGGGCTCTCTGCCCTATTTTCTGCACTCAACTTTGGAGATTGAGGAGGTTAGAAAGTGCCAACTTCGAAGCAAAGCTGTCTGCCTTGGAGGGAGGTGGGATGGGACCCACCTGATTTCCTCCTGAGTTTTTTCTTCCAGAAGTGTACACTTGGACCTCAGTATCCACTGGGGATTCGTTCCAGTCCCCACACCCGAAACCCACAGACAAGCAGATCTGCAGATCTGATCCAATATGACCCCGTACTTGACTGGAGATGTTCTCTGGTCATGTCTGGAGATGTTCCAAGGCTCAGAGAGACTGTGTGCAGCCTCTGTGGGCCCCAGAAAGGTCTCCACAGGTTCTGGAAAGGCACTTCCAGTTTTTATGACAACCGGAAGTGCCTTTCTAGGACCACCAGAAGCATTTCTGGGGCCTGCAGAGGCCGCACACCGCTTCTCTGTGCTTCAGAAAGCCTTTCAGACACGATTGGAGAATACCTGTCTGGGAGCTGAGGTTCAGCCCTCCACCACGGGTTTGGAATCCACGGTGAGTTAAACTCGCGGGTTCCAAATCCGTAGATAAGCAGGTTGGACCTGTTTAATAGCAGTGAGGACTTTAGCTTGTGGGCTTGGCTTGGGTATGCTCTCCCATTGGTCTTGCCCAGCGGTGTTATGCTGCCGGAACGCTGGGCGGGACATCCGGGTGATCGACAGCCCGCCCGTTGCGTTCCTTAGCGTTAGGCCGTTTGCGTAATGTACGCAAGCGGTGTAATTGGTTACGCAAACAGCGTAACGCTGCAGAACGCAACGGGCGGGCTGTCAATCACCCAGATGTCCCACCCAGCGTTCCGGCAGCATAACATCGCTGGTGTTATGCCCCCAATTCTGCCTCCAACATTGTGAATTTACAGGTAAGCGAAGTTTTCCTTTTTTAAGGATGTGGTCAATATCAGAAATTGCAGTTTGTTGCAAGACATGATTAGAAGTTCTCATTTGAGCCTCAAAAAGGGGCAAGGGAGTCTTAACTGAGGCTCATGCCTGTTGGCTCTCACAATGACAAATCAGTCTTTGTTGTCAGGTCTGAAGTAGACCACGGTCTCCTTGGCGACTAAGATTAATACTGTGGCTCCTACAGTCTATTGGTAATGTTGTTGTTTCCTGACAGTTCTTTATAATGGCTTTTCCCCCCCTTCACATTTGCTTTTGTTAATTTGTGGTGTTCTTACAGGCTTCTAAAAAAGAACATGCTGCAATTATTTTGTGGAGCACCACAACATGGAAACAGTTGCAGACCTTGCCTTTCCACAATCTGACCGTGACACAGATTGTGTTTTCCCCAAACGATAGGTTCTTGTTAGCCGTTTCAAGAGACAGGAAATGGTCACTTTGGAAATGTAAAAATAGCAACCCAAAGGAAAGAGGTAAGATACAGAATCAACATCACTGGTTGAAAACCAACACTGGACATTTAAAGGTTGTAGCTTTCAAAGGTCTATTAAGAACTGTGTAAGGCAGTGTTATTCAAACTGTGGGATGGGACCCACCTGATGTCAGGTGGATCACAGAAATTTGGGAGCAGCCATCTTGGAAGCTGCAGACCTTGCTATAGTCTTGTTGTGACTGTTAACAGTTTGAATTTTCCCGTGAGGGTGTTCTTTTAAAAAATTGTTTTTAGTTCAGTGCTTTTACATATTTTTGTCCTAATCGTGCTTTCTGTCAGAGATGTTTCATGGTTGTGCAATTTCTGTAGTCCAAGAATGCCAGTTTGCATTTCAGGAGTGATTGGGTTGTGTCACAATGATGGCACTTCCTGCTTGATGATGTATTTCCAGCTATGAAATCACTTCCAGGTTAATAATATCACTTCCAGTGGGTCCCAAAACGAGTGCTGTTCTAAAAAGTGGGTTCCGGTCTAAAAAGTTTGAGAACCACTGATGTATTGTGACTGTATTCAAGTTCTTTTTAAATCTTCCCTTGGTTTCGCAAATAGAATTCCATAGGGCAGAGGTTCCCAAGCTTGGGGTATCACAGGGCGCAATCCTATACTGCGCTGGAATGGCGAGGCTGGCTGGCCAAAGCCGTATCTTAACGTAGTATAGGTGCAGCTGCTCCCTTACCGTAGGGGAGGCTCTAGCCTCCCCTATGTGCTCCTTGGCCCGCTAAAGAGCGGGTGCATATCCGAGGAGATCGCACGGCCTGAA
The DNA here is from genome assembly GCA_029204185.1 of Lerista edwardsae. NCBI lineage: Eukaryota > Metazoa > Chordata > Lepidosauria > Squamata > Scincidae > Lerista > Lerista edwardsae. The sequence goes on from JAJKFI010000037.1 coordinate 7,078,210, forward strand.
TAAGGGCCGCGCAGCCTCGCAGACGGTCTTAGGATGTGGCCGTATGGCCACCTCCCAAGCCCGCCCACGTCCCGCCCAAGTTCTGCCCCCACCTCCCTACCTCCCTCCAATCCCCGTGCCGCTTCAGCATGGAGCCTCCATCGTGCCGACCGGCTTCAGTCGGCGTCAGAGAGGCTCAGCGCGGGCGCAGCAGGGCCGGCACGGCCTGTAGCGCCGGTCCTGTTGCTCGAGCGCTGACGCGGGGGTGCGGATTGGCGTCAGCAATAAGTGCGCAGTCTATAGGATTGCGCTGACAAGCTCTGGCACTGCCCCCTAACAGGTTGGGAAACTGTGATAGCGGCACTGGCGCTTCTGTGATCACACCGGCATTGGGGGTAAAAGTTCTATATTTATAGTGTAAACACTTACCGGGGGTTGCTACATCCTCCTGGAAGGTGCAGGGGGAAGCCCATAACCCCCTCTGTGAGCCTCCCTGCGCCTCTAAAGTACCCTGAAATGCAACCGGGAGCTGCTACTGGTTTTTGAAACTGGGCCATCAATTGGCCATCTCTGCTCTAACCTCCTTGTTAACCTTCACTGTGCCATTTTCTGAGTGCAACCAGGAAGGCCATTATTTTGTGTTCATCTGTCATTCCAGCACCAGCTTTCAGCCTCTTTGCTTGTGCAGACCAAAACACGGCTGTACACAGTCGCATCATTTGGTCCTGTGACTGGACTCCAGACAGCAAGTATTTCATAACGGGCAGCAGAGACAAAAAGGTAATGTACCCCAAAGGCCTTACTTCTGTTTAAGTTTGCCTGGCAGCCATTCTTGAGAACTTTCTGTCCAGACATTCTACCTTGTACCTCATGTTTTCAAAACAAGAGTGTTTTAATTTGAGTTATATGTATTGGACATGGCAGAGCCCTAGTCCTCCTGTTTGCTGAGTCTGAAGGTTTTTCTGGGGTAGGTCATCAAGATTCCCCCCACCACCACCCCCAGAAAACCTTGGAAGCAAGTCAGGAATGTGAGCAAATATACAGTAGCTACAGGTACATACACTTCACTGCAGTTGAGAATGAGGTCTTAGTGGTTAATAAGGTTAATGAGGATGCAATAGTGGTTAATAATTGGATTGTTCAAGCACAGAAAACTTTTTCTATGCTAATGAGTTGCTCTATTAATCATGCCCTTTGCATATTGTTAGGTTTCTTTTTACAATCCCTGCTTCAAGTGGTATTTGCCTTGCTGCTAATAAAGCAAACAAGAGCTTTAGATTTTGCCTTATTTCTATACCACTCTATAAAAAGCCCACTCCTGACTACTTATGTGAATTCTTCCATGCCCTTTAAGCCTGCGACTGCTTTTTTGCAGTATCCTTTCTTTGGTGGTGAACAGTCCAATCAAAGACAGTTTTCCCAGCGAGGATTACCTTCTTCATCACATTTCTTGTATAATCGTAGAGCTTGCTGTGCTTTTGTGACACTCCTCTGTAATTGGTGATGTTTTTGATCTAGTCTAAGCTCTTGTTCTGCATATATACTGTTTAATTTAGAATCCCATAAAGTACACCCACTGGTTTTTATCATCCCATAAACTTCTTCAGGTGGCTGTGAGTGGTGTGCGGCACTGCCTTTTTCTCACTTCTGATCCCTTGGAAGCCACACTGTTCACTGTAGCAAAGTAGTTCCTACTCACTGGTTTTTATTGATCTCAGCCAACTCCTGTTCTGAACCAGTTTTACATCGTACCAACGTAAAAGCTGCTTTTGAACATTCCTGAGACTGCGGTAACTGCTCTGTTACATTATTAACAGGTCCCAGAATGGTGGTAGTCTGAAGACAGTGATCCCTTTTCCTTTTTCTGATCCATTACAATACCGAAATTAGCTCTAGCTACTTAATAAAACAAGGGCAGAGCATTATACAAATCTCTGACGCAAAGAAGCCCTTTGCTTTTTCTGCCTGTGGGTGCAGCTAGCAGCTATCTTTTTTTACGTCACACCAACCGCGACAGCTACTAGGATAACTATTTATAGTTGGGCACATCTCTGTGCTTATCTTCTGTTACATCTTTATCATGTCTTTTAACTGATCTTTCATTTCTTTTAATTGTTGCGGCAAATTTCACGGGAGCAGTCTTGCGAGCCTGCAGGAATAAAATCGACCAAGAGTTCTATGGGGTCTTAAGAACTAACGTATTACAGCAGAAACCCACCTTGTAAGATGCTTTGGCCACCAGATACACATGCTACAGTATCTTTCTCTAAGGTGCTACAGACTCTTGAATCACTTATAGCAGTCTCTTTTTAATTAGTGCTTTGTATAAAAGGGGCTCACAAATTCTGGTTTGGTTTATTAACCATGCTATTAACTGTGTTTGCCCTAACCCCTCCCTTCCCCACGTCTGGTGGCATGTGCAGAGAACTCGGAGCAGGGTTGTACTGTATATTTGCCCTTGTATGAGGCTCTTGCAAACGTTGCAGACAATGTAAAAGTTGCAGCCTTCCCCAAAAGCCTACCGGGAAGGGAGAGCACCTCTCTTCTTTCCTCCCCTGAACTCTTCATGGGTGTGTGTGTGTGAAGAGAGATGATTCCTCTCCCATGAGCTGGAGCAGTGCTTGAAACAGGTGAGTTTATTAAGGAACTCCATAAAAAGAGCCACTTTGAAGGTTGATGAGCCACTCGTCACCTGCCCCCAACAAGGCTATGCCAATGTTCTGGGTAAAGATTTTGTAGAGCTACTTGCTTGTTGATTCCTGTGTAGAAGGTTCATGCAGAAATGGACCCAGGAGATGAGAAGAGGGCGGGAGGGAGTTTAAAAATACGGAAGTGTTCCCAAAAGACCTTCTCCCACAGTTGAAGTATGTGAGCTGGTTTCTCTGAGCATGGAGAGATCTACTGCCAACAGGCAGAAGATCCAGGAGGAGATGTGTCAAATAGGGACGGTTCCTGTGTCAGTGACTGCTTTTCTGACTGGTTCTTGTACTTTGAATAGATTGCTGTCTGGGGTGACTGTTGCTCAGCAGTTGAGGACCAAGGGAATGACCCAGGGGTGATCCAGCTTCGTTCTTCCATCCTAGATGTTGGGGATTCTGTCACTGCCCTTGGTGCTAGTCACATACTTGCTCCTGATGGCAGGTACATCATTTCTATATTCCTGGAGACACCATTTGTTTATGTGCCAAGTCCAGGTGTGTCTACATTGTTTTCCATCCTGCCTGCATCTACCTCTTCCAGGAATTTGCCATAATGGTAGCACCCATAGATCTGATACCATGTGGTAGTTATGCCTTAAAATGAGGTTTCTTATATGTGCCATTTAGATGTCAAACATATGGAGGTGGAGCATCAATCCTGCATTTTAAATCTTTTTACTAATATGTAATATGTAATAGGGACGTGGTGGCACAGTGAGTTAATCTGCTGTTGCTGGGCTTTCGACCGCAAGGTTGGGAGTTCGAGACTGCGTGACGGAGTGAGCTCCCGTTGCTTGTCCCAGCTCCTGCCAACCTAGCAGTTCGAAAGCACCTAAAATGCAAGTAGATAAATAGGGACCACTTTGGTGGGAAGGTAACGGCGTTCCATGCGCTATGGCGTAGAGTCATGCTGGCCACATGCTTGGACAAAAATGCTGGCTCTACAGGCTTTGAAACGGAGATGAGCACCGCCCCCTACAGTCGGTCACGACTAGACCATTCGGTCGTGGGGAAACCTTTACCTTTTTACTAATATGTAAATGCCCCCTTTTGGGGTTTTTAACTCTTAAAATATTGACCAAAGTACTCATAAAATAGTCACTGCTTTTTTCTTAGCATGTTCCGTCATTTGAATGACGCCAATTTCTTCCCATTTAATGATGCCTTACTAGACAACTTAGAGGTCATTTGACTGCTGCTAATTCCTGTCTTCCTGGTAACATCTGGTAAAAGAGGGCTGTTAGACGTTGTAGCAGCCAGAAATTGAAGGGGGGCTGGGGAAAGGTTGAATGCTAGGCTGCTGTGTCATGTGTCTCTTTTCTAGGTGGTGTTGAAGAGATGTTGGGGACACATGGGTTGGTAGCAGCCATATGTCCTCCCTTAACTTCCAGTTATGCCCTCAGTTTCTTAAACATTTTAAAAATCTGAATGTGTCTGTCTAATGAATCTTCACAAGGCACACCTTAAATGTTGTCTAATCTTCCTTTTACTGAATATTGTGCGTCTTCCATGGAAACTTGTCCTTGGACAAACGCCAGCTCTTTGGCTTAGAAACTGAGATGAGCACTGCCCCCTCCAGTCGGTCACAACTAGACCATTTGGTCGTGGGGAAACCTTTTCCTTTTTAAGGAGGTGTAAGTACCAGGCTTGCACAAGTTGGCAAAAACAGAAACTCTGAAAATGCAAGCAAGAGTCAGTATTCTGGAAAAATCACTAATCATTCCAAAGTGTTTTGAACAGGTGGCTCTTCGTCAGCAAATAAGATAGAACAGACTAAGGAAGGACACTCTTACAATACTCCTCTTGTAAAAAGAGTCTTGCAAGAGGATTGCAACCTTCTGGTTGTATGTCCTCAGGGTCTTGTTTTGTGTTTAGTTGTGCCCTCTTGATTAGTTTTGGAAATTGACACTAAGATACGTAACAAAGTTCAAAACTTAAGTAGGCTAGCTTCAACCACCAATAGATCTCTTTTTTTCTGTCTCTCTCTATAGCTACACCATTGCAGTAGGGACAGAATATGGGAAGATTCTTGTGTACAAATGGAATATAGATGACAGAAGTCTGCCACTTTCTGACTGGACGAAATGCGTTGAGACAGACAACAGGTAAACCAAACATATTATATCCAGAGGTGACTATAAACAAAGCCACTCTTTCATGATGTTCCCAGCATTTTGGCTATGATAGGATAGTTATTTCTACTAGAGGATGTTTTTAGCATCTATGCCAGTGGTTCTCACTTTTGAGTACCAGGACCTACTTTTTAGAATGACAATATGTCCAGGACCCACTGGAAGTGATATTGTGGCTGAAAGTGCCATCGTTGTGATGCCAGAGTATGCCGCTTTCCTGAGAATGCAGCAATAAGTTTTGTTATTTCTCAGCCATTTTCCACTAGCAAAGTGGAAATCAGAAAGGAAAATCAGAAAGGACAAAAGCCTATTTGCAACCTTTTCACAAGCAAAATAACCACACAGTCCTCTCTGTTTCCAGTGTCTCATTTTCCCATATTTTCGTGATGGCTGCCCTAGGTGCTACGTGACCATCCTGAAATTGGCTCGTGTCCCACCTAGTGGGTCCTGAGCCACAGTTTGAGAAACATTGATCTATATAACGAAGCCTCTAATGATCCGTATTTTTGGGAGTACTTTTTTTAATAGAGCAAATGTATCATAATGGATAAGAACAGTCTCCTGTTCAGAGCTACCCTCAGCCAGAAGCTCATAAGGGGGCCACTCCCTCCCAATCTTCACTCTCCAGCTACAGAATGGGGATAATTATAATACTCTGCTCACCTTACAGGATGATGTTAAGGATTGCTGAAAAGCCGTATATAATAAATTTCAAGTGGTCGTGTTTGACACATTTAGTTCATACAGATGCTGCTTTGCCAGCACTGACTCTAGCTTTGAAAAGAGGAGACAAGCAGCCAGGATACTTTTGTTTCCAGTTGCTCTGGTTAGCTTTCGCTGTGGCAGTTGGTCCCAGTCCTGTTCCTTCTCCCCGCCATCACATTCCCTTCCTTGTTGTTCCTTTGTGCTCCCACTCGTGCTCTTGATGACTGTCGGTTCCAGGGCTCCTCAGATTTCTCTGGGTATATTTGGACTTGGGGAGGTGGCCTGTCAAAATTCAGAATCCTTGTAGCACAGAGCAAAGCGGTTTCTGTGCCTGGCCCATTTCGGTTTCAGGAATTGCAACATATCAGCGGGAAGTGTTGCTCAGCAGCTCATCTAAATCTTCTTGCTGCTCTTGGAGTACAAGTAAATGAGTCTGTTTTACTGTTTTTTTAAAAACTGGTTCAAATTCAGGCCCAAGTGCTGCTGATGTTGTTCTCACCTGCTTCCCATTCAGTCCAATGTGGGCTTCTGGAAAAATGCAGATGTCATTCACATCATATTGAATGTTTTATATATATAAGTGATCTCAGATCACCGTGATGTTTTTATCATATTATTGATGCAGTAATATGATATACAGTATCATGAAGGTCTTGATTACTTTATGACACAAACACTTCACGGCTTATTGTATTTGGTGCTGTGGCTGCTTCCTAGGAAACAGCAGCGTGAACCGTCTTTCCTTCTTCTGTCTCACTTCATCATCTGTGTGCAACAACGGTGGGCTGAGCAGTGGAAGAGAAGGGGGGGAGGTCCTCTGTTCATAGAAAATGCACCCACTAGACACTCTGTGTCACAATAAGGTGGCAGAATGAAAGCAGCCAAATGCAGTTTCCAGTCTTGCCTGCTGCTGCGTCTCATCCCCAGAAGAGGGCAGAGTAGTGTTGATACTTTGTCTTTGTATAGTGCTATAGAGCAACCATTCTTGAGTCTTTTTTTTTTTTTTTTTAATTTTTGGTACACCCTTTAGGAGCTCTTCACATTCAGCCCCCCCTCCAGTTAACCACACAAACAGATAAATATAATATCATTTATTACTGAACACATTCTGTGGCCCCTCCCCTTCAAGTGTGCCAGGGCTCCCACTGAGAGAGGCTTCTTTAGGCTTCTACATTAGTCTTGTAATGCCAACAACAGTCCTGTAGGGTAGGTTAGTGTTGTCCCCATATTGCAGATGTGATGGAGGGAGGCTGTGAGAGAGCAAATGGCTTTCTTAAGATGTGGTCAGATTTGAATCTGATACTTCCCCATCTATAGTTCAGTTTTACAAAATATTGACAATTCGTTCTGGATAGGGCTGGAGAATGTGCCTCCATATTGTCAGTTTTTAAAGTCAAATTCATGTTCGTATCTGCTAACCTGAATACCCGTGCGACTGAAACAACTAAAAAGTATGGTCCAAAGTGAGGCCCTTGTTGGTGGCCCCTGAAAGCAGTGCTGCCGCCCCCACCCACCCACCCACCGCCTCCTCCCACTTCAGTGGCCTTTTGGTCTCCCTGATGCACTGTTCCAGCTTCTCCTTGCCACACCTCCTGCCGCCTTCATCTCCTTCCAGCTGAGCCAGAGTTTGGCAGCTCGGAACCTAGACGTAATTGGGGGTGACGTTATTATGTCACCCCCAGTTACTTCCACATGTATGCAGTTGGGGGTGTCATGCCAGGGTTGTGCAGCCCCCCAGCTGTCAGATCACTCTGGTCTGAGTAACAATTCAGCTTCTGTTCTAGGACTCCGGTTGGTTGTCTGGAATCAGTGGCAACAATTGTTTAGACATACATGTGGAATTCTAAGCCTTTTCAGTTTCTCTAAGAGCAGGTGCATATATGTATTCCACACTTGTTGACTGTGAGAGTCAGGTGATTGCTTTCAAGTGTAAGTTGGACCATTTAGGTATTACATCCTTTTGTTAAACTTCCATATCGCCTTAAATGCAAAACCTCTGCATTCATCTATTCAGCTGCCAGTCTTTACGTGTAGCGAATAAGTGTGTACATGCAGAACGTAAATTGTCCCATATTTAAAGCCCATTGCAGAGCATTAAAAACACACACAAAAAGGATTATAGATGCTTTAAAAAGCTGAAATCTGAGGGGGGGGCATGTGTGGTGGAGACACAAGGATGCTCATATTGAGTTCTGTGCCTCTTGAGATTTGGCCTGTAATGGTAGCTGTACTGTAAAGGCCCTGTGAGACCATAATGTTAGAATCTCTCAACATGCTATTAACTTTTCCATTCATGTAGATTGGCCCAATGGGCATCCTAGTGCACTGCAGCATCTGTTGTTTTTTTGCAAGTGATTTCCCTGGCTCAATGGACATACTGCATATGAAGTCCAGCACTTTTAAGTAGAGTCTGTTGGGGCATCTTCCCCCACCGCAGCAGCTAATTTTGCACAATTCCTGTTGGCACAGTGACTGCTGTTTCTTTCTGCTTCTCATAAAGTCTGTTAGTTTGCTGGAAGTGGTTAGGATCTGAATGTCCGTACCAGATCAGTTCTGTAAACTGGCAACTATAACTGCATAATACTTCTTTTACAATCTATAGCTTTTTTTCACCCATGCCTCCTCCTCTACAAAACAGAGTCAGACCATGATTATGAACTAATGTCTTTAAAGAGAAGGCAGCTGCTGTTTTGAGGCCAAGATTCTTTGTAGGGTATCTCCAATTCAGGGGCTCTATTTTACATTTCAATGGGAGAGTGGAAGCAGGAATCAAAATTTGAGTGGCAAAAAATCCATATAAGAACATTTGCTGTGGTTAAAGTGCCACTTTAATAACCTTGTAATAAGCAAGGGGTGTGTTTCATTTTTTGCTTTAATAAAACAAAGCAAATTACAGGACCATTTAGTTCATATAATACTTTTTATTTAAAGCATCCATACACCCTGCTTCTTTGCCAGTAAGGCTCCCAGAGCAACTTGCATAAAATCAGTAAGGCCGGTTGGTAGTTCTTCCATGTTCTGAGACTAGAAGTGGTCTGGTCCTGCTGGAGAAGCGGCAGAAGGGGCAATTGTTGGTGCTTTGCCTTTCTGGCTGCCTGCTCTTGTTGTTCTCCTCCTCCTGCTCACAATATAGTCTGTGGAACTAGACATACTGTTGTGTCTGAAATGGCCACAGTGCTGGATTGCAAAATGGCCTTGTGTCTTGATGTGTGTGGAGGATCTTGCTCTGACCTGATCTTGATGTTGGAATCTCTTCTGCCAGGTAGCTTTGGTCAGTGTGCTCACCTGTTTTGTCCCTGGGGAATCCTCACTGAAATGGCTGCTCTTGGGCAGTTTCTCATCGGTGATTATTGCTCAGGGCTTATGATTATCTGAAGAAATTAATACCATTGTCCTAGAAAACGTACTCCTTAAAGCAATGGTTCCCAGATTTACCTTAGTCACAGTGCCCGTCTTTCTGTCTCTCCCAGGTGCCACTATCTTGAATTGCAGATGAACTTGTGATCTGTGCGCCATGGCACACAGTTTGGGAACTACTGCCTTTAAATAACAGTACATGGTTAAAATCTGGTCACCAAGCAGTTGGGAACCTTAATGTGTCCTTATGTGGGAACTAAAAATTGGAACTGTAATACTGGCCTGAATCCCCCCGCTAGGCATGCTTGGAGAGAGCAGTTTCTTCATCATCAGCAATTCTGTGCTTTTTTCTGTTCGTCTTTTACAAGTGTGAAACTGTTGCAGTGTTGTCTACTCTGGAAGAGACTGACAGCACAATTTTATGCATGTTAACTTAAGAGCAAGCCCCACTGTGTTCAATGGAGTTTGCTTCCATGTAATGGTGTTTTAGATTGCAGACTGAATTAGATCTAATATTTGCTTTTAATTGTTGAATAGTTTCCTCTGAGGAAAAACGTGTATAGATATTTGAAACACATTGAGAAATCAGCTTGACAATAACTCTTTTACGAACTGCGGTGGTTTAACCTTTTTTGCAGCTGTCTTCTGTGTAGTTAGTTTTTCTATTCAGGCATCATGATAAGCCATGCTTGGGCAAGTGGGGCAACTATATTGGGCTTGTGGGCTCCCTTCGTCCCTCTCTCACATGATTCCCTCCTGGGTTGCTCACTATAGATTGCCATGATCTCCAAATTGGCAGTCTGTAGTTAGTGTTACCTCCAGATTGTGGTTTGAAGATTAACTATGGATGGGAGAGATTGCAAAGCCAGAGGCTGCCAGTTCAGACGTTATGGCAATTTATGGTTAATGAAAACCACACAGGGGAAGGAAGGGAGCGCACGAGCCCTTGAGGGCACTGCTGATCACCAGACCGTGGTTTGGCATGGCAGCTGAATAGAGCCTTTGACTTGAGCTGATGTATGCTCTGACATTTCTTTTGAAACTTTTAGTGTGACATGATTCCCGGCTTTCTCAGAGCAGTGTGGTTTCTTAATAGTGATGTTTGACCTGAAATTACAGCAAGAAAAGGTAGTTTGCTGTCTGAATTATTGATGGGATGAAAAGAAGAAATGCCACTTGCACTTAGAATAGCTCCATCATGTTCAGTATCTACAGGCTGTGACAAGTTGGTTTTTCTCAGTTGGCAGCATTGAAAAGGAGGGCACTAATTAGATAAATGCTGATGTTTTCAGTGAACACGGTCCAGCTGAGTTTGACATTTTGCAGTTGTGAGAAATGGATTGGGGTTTTCTTCTCCTAAGAGCTTCTGTCTTTGTTTCAGCCAAAGCCACACTCTCTCTGTCAAGCGGCTGTGCTGGAGGAAGTGCGTGGGCAAAGCCGGAGAGGACACAGAAAAGAGCAGCAGGTGGCTGCAGCTGGCCAGTTGTGGGGCTGACCACGCAGTCAAGATCTTCAATGTGAATAGGTGCAGGCTTTAAACTGTGACCTCTAGATACTGCGTGACATGACTGTGGGTCCATTACTTCTACACTGCTTTTTCAAAAACTTTGCACTTCCTTTTTGAATGCTGTAGTACCTGACCCGTGTCTAAATTGAGCTTATTTATTAAAGTGATTTGAGTAATAATGTGTTTGAAGGATTTTATAGTAACAAATGTACTTTGAATCCATTGTGCACTTTATTAATGGTCTTTCCTCATGGATGGCCTTTCCTGATAATGTGAGTGCATCCCTTTGGCTGGTGCCTGCCTTGATGTGCCTACCCTCCTAGAAACAGAGCGGGTGAAATTAAAAGACCTCATTCAGAAAAGGTGAGCAGTTTTCTCTTCCTCCCTCCCTTTCCTCAAAAGTATGTTTCTGATATACCGCCTATTTTGCCTTGTCCGTTCATCTTAATTTGCATACACAGTTACAGTTTATGTTCTTGACTTTAGTTTTGCTTCTGAATAGGCCTAATCCAGTGGCTCCCTTGACCTATTGGGCCATTGGCTGTAGCTCAAATCCTGTACATAGTATTGGGCAGCAGATTTTTTGTTAGGATTCCACAGTTTTCCTGGCTGGTTTCCATAGCTCCCTAGGGAGCCACCGCTTACGGTTTGGGAATCACGGGCCTAACCATTGCTAGAGGGTTTATTTATTGACTTCACCATTTTTTATTCTTGGATACAGTAGTGCCGGTTAAACTCATGGTGGTCAGTGGCTAGTGGAGGGATTCCTAGGCTGTGGATCTTGTGTGACCGAGCCCTTGATTTAAACTGTGCTGTACCAATTATCAGTTTGTTCTTTCCTGCCATGGTAAAGTGCAGTACAGGTTAAATATTCCTTATCTGGAACTTTGCCTAATGAAATAAAATCACAAATTGTTTTTCATGCACAAAATTAAAATACTGTATAAAATTACCTTCAGGCTATGTGTATAAGGGATATATGAAACAAATGAATTTTGTGCTTAGACATGGGACCTGTCCCCAAGATCTCTCATTATGTGTATGGAAATATTCTAAAATATGGAAAAATCCAAAGCACTTCCGTCCCAAGCACTTCGGATAAGAGGTGCCCAACCTGTATTCACTTTTCAACATCCTCTTATTCTGGCTCTTATGCTAAAGTAGGTAACCAGCACAAGTCAGGGTGAGGTATAATAGGTATTTCTTCACATTAAATACCACCACCAAAGCCATTGTATCATTTGTGTTCTGGTCACACTGTGTTAGTGTGTGTGATGAGGGTCATAAAGCAATATGGTCACCATCCACATTCCTTTGTCTTAGTTACCAACTGCTATTACATCTGATGTCAAGGATTGGTTGGATAGTCTCATTTAAAAATCAGAGCTTAGTCTCCCTCACTTAAGTGGGTCAAACTTTGCATTTTCCTAGCAGAACCCCTGGGTTCCCTCTTGCCTTTGGTATTCAGGTTGAAATTCTAAACATCAATAACAGTTATGGTTTAAAATGCAACGACCTGGTAGTTGAGGTCAGACTTTCTCCTAAGAAGTGAGTAATCCTGGTGAGTTCCCTAGAAAATCATGTACTTTTAAAAACCTGCAAGGAGACAGTGAAAATCCATTTGCAAATTGCAAAGTGGGGAACAAGAAGCAGCAAATGCAGAAAGAAGTTTTGAAAGCAAAATTAAACCGCTTAGGTCTTTAGAGCATCCATTGAGGTTATAACTAATGACAGAAAAACTAGGTTAACATGCTTTCAAACAGCACTTTTCCATCATGCATTGCAGAAGTGAAACTTAAATGGTTTTTAAGGACTATAATGCTGTGTTGAGGAATGCTTATGAAGTGAGGCAAGGCTGTTGCCAAGATTGTTGTAGGAAGGTGGTGTAAACATACCTCAAATAAGAAATTGGGTAAATCAGTTTTGTTATAGTGTAATACTTAAGTGAGATGTGAATGGAGATGTCTCCAATTAAAACCTTCTCTCTGCCACAAATGCAGCAGGTGGCCTTATGGAAGGTACTCGGTTCCCTCCCTCCCCCAACTAGGCAGTTGTAAGGATCACTTTGATAGGCATGTTATTGTCTATCTTACTTCATACTTCCGTAGTATTGTCTTGGTGTTTAAGAAGAGGTTTAAACATCTGTTACAGCTACCTTCAACCTGGGCTAATAATTTTAGCACCAGGTGCAGCACAGTTCTATATAACAGCTGCAATATCTATGCCCCAGTCTACTGATCCCTTATGGACATGCAGCTCTGCTTATTTAGATGGACAGAAACAGTTCTGAACAAGCATATGAGCTCAGATAATCTGTCTCCATTAAATTTGCCGCAGATACTTCAGTATAAATAAATCTCACAGATAAGTTGATAGCAGGTTATGAGCCAAAAATCATGGAATTTTCTACAACCCTTACATAAGTTGAGAGGGCGGATAAAACCTAGGGGGGTGTCTGACTATAATTTTGTCTGATTTTACTCTCTCGACTAAGAAGGTCAGGAGTAAATCACTGCAGTGAGGGGAGAGTTGAGGGAAATGATGCTTGTGAAGAGGAGCATAAAACACCCAAATAATAACACAAGACAGATATCTCTGAACTGATATGGGGGAAAGATTCAAACTGTAGGAAAAAAACCCACAAGTTAAAAAACCCACAAGAGCATAGCAACTTCAAAAAGTGTAGGAAGTTAAGGAGTTAACAGCATGCTCCGAAAAGCTAGCTGCTGAAACAGATCAAAGGACAGCTCTCTGCAAAATTTGGAAACTCTCTGCAAGCATAACAAGATGGTCTGCAAATACATTTTGCAGAAAGCAGACAGCTGACACCCCTGAACTGCCGTTACCATGACTAATCCTGTAATAAGACTAGGAGGCAATTTACAGCTCATTTATTTGCAAAAATTTCTCATCTTATAGTAGTGGTGTCATCCTGGCGGAACGGCCCGGTACACTGTTCCACTAGTTCCGCGGATGGGCCCGGGCTGCGCCGCCTCTCCCGAGGACGGGCGAGCTGCTCCTGGGCCCGCCCTCCCGCGCGTCCGAATCGCTCTGAAATGGAGCAATTCCAGGCGCAGGGAGGCGTGGCAGCCCTCCGCCATAGGGGCGGAGGGCTGCCAATAATCGGAGCGTTCCAGTTCCTGGCGCGCCCGGATGACATCACTGTCTTATAGCCTAATGAAATAGGCCTAATGGTAATCTATGGTAATGGTAAAGTCAGATGGTCTTTGAACTTTTTTGAAAAGTGATATACAATATAAATATTTATTTATATTGTGGTTTCCATAGGATGGTATCTAACTATCCAGCCGCTAATAGACCGCTAATTTGTGTTCTCATGAGCCTACTATAAAATGTATTATTGAACTATTTATTTATATTACCATTATTATGATTAATTATTCAAAATACAAATTTTTACAAGTAACTTTTACCAGTGTTGGTATGCGGTATGCTTCAACTTGTCCTGTAGCAGTTGCCTTTTTATAAGATCAAGGACTACTGTATAATAAAAGCAGTGTACAATTTCTTGAGCTTTTAATGTATTTGGCTATTAAATGGGCTTGGAAGCTGATGCTCCATAAGCCAATCTGTTCTGATTAGCATCAACCAAAGATTCTGATGCACTTTCAAAGAATAACTAGAACTTGATAAGATGCCCAGTAAATTAATGGGCCTCTTGGCTGTCTTTCTTTCATGTATACCGATATTATCATGTGAAGTATCCATCCATTAAACTGTAAGCCCATAGAACTGATATCTCTCAGCAAAATGGACAGCTGGAGCTCAGTTAGGGCCCATATGTACTACATTTGTAGCCAAACATATATGCAATTTGAGTGTTTTTGCTTTAAAGGCTCTGAAAACAAAATATTTCATAAAATAACAAAAGAGAGGAGCTCAAAGAACGAAATACCATTGTCTTTATAACCATAACAATGGCTAAAGGTTGCACTTAGTATAAATTTTGCCTGTCCTTACTATCCATACTAGTCCTTTGGACTTTGGCACCCACAGGTGAGAGTGAGCCTAATACAATGGCCTCATGCACATCTGAGGATCTTGGTGTAGTCTGAATAAAATAACTTCTGGGTTGCTTTTGGCTGGGGAGAATTGGAGGAAAAAAGGGCCTAAATCCTTAAGAGGGACTATTTATTCTCCTCTAGAGAATCTTGCCTATGGTCTGAAATACTGAAGAGCAGATAATGGTCATTGGGTAGTCTGAGAGGCAGGGAGAAAACTCTTTTTTTCCTACTAGGAAGATATCTCATGCTTATAATTTCACAAGGATATATGTACAGAAGAGAATAGGTAAGTAGTAATTACTTAGGATTTCTGTATTTTTATTAATAAAACAGATTTTTGCAACAATTAATTAAAAATTGATTTTCATGCAGTATAAGGGGTATACAAGAAATTCTCCATGTACTTTTTTTTAAATTCTGGCAGTTCCAGTCTAGGTTAAAGCATTTGTGCACTAACATTGTTGGAAAATGCCATTGGGGCACAGCCTCATCATAAATTTGTACAGTACATTTTTGCTGCAGTATTAAAAAAAAGAAAAAAAAAGAAACATTAAATAGCTATAGTCACTTGTGGGTCTTATTTTCTGCAGGAAATTAAAAAAAAAGTGGGAGAAACTACAGCTGCATCTGAGACAAAGAATGTACTGCATGATTTAACCTAATAAACAGCACACAGTCAGTATTCACAAAGAGTTACAGACATACACTCACCGCCAACAGTCCCAATACTTTTGATTTTTTTTTCCTGCTATGTTGGAATAATAATTTCTACAGAACTGTTTGTGTATACATTATATACAGTATTATTGTCCTTTTCTTGAAAAGTAATATTTATTTGTATTAAATAAAGTCCTGTTGAAGGTTGATTAATAAATTAAGAGAATACTGTCAACACACATACATACACATACGCCCACGCACGCACACCAGACGACACCTTCAGTGGTTAGTGTGCAAAAGGAGTAATGTGTTCTACTTTCTGTGCGGTAGACTTACTCACTGTTGTCCTAACACTTCCGGGTGCCTCCATGATCTCTCTGTGACGTGTGCAGGAAGCGATTCTGTGGCGCCCCTAGTGGCTTAAGATTCATGGATATTATAATTGGGAAGGTGGGATCTGCAGTGAGTCTGGTGGTGTGTCTCCTCTCTCATGCAGACATTTAAATGCTAGTTAGGGAACACTGGTGGAAAAAGAATCATTCAGATGGTACAAGATAGGACGGTGCAGTTTTAGAGAGTAGTAACAAATGCTACAACCCCTTCCACCGCACCCTATTTTGTAAGCACAACATTTAGAAAAAGACTGCCAGGATCAACATCTGGCTTCAGCAATGTTGCATGCCAAATTAACACCCAATCAGAGTGCCCAAGACTGGAGATGGCCAATGCCTTTTTAAGACTGGTGATGGTGGTGTGAGCCATAATTTCATTTGTTTTACTATCATCTCTGAACATGCAGGTTTTACAGGGTCCTGTTTTTAAGCATTACAAAAACCTGTAAACAGGGATGATGGTAGGGTGACTGACTGCACAGGCGTACATAGGTAATGCTGCCTCTGTCATACCACTTTCAACTGAAAGAAAAAAATATTGTCTGGCTCCAGCCCAATTCCAGGCTCTGCAGGGTGCTTCTATGCTTTTCACACAAATTATATAGCCCACCAACAGCATGGCATTTGAGATAGGGCTTACTCCTGTACATTGCTGCACAAGGAGACCCAGCTCACTTTGTCAATCACAGAAAAAGGGTTGACAGGTGGTTTAAATGCATCTCATAGATGCATATAAATGTATAGGCCTGCAGTCACCACTTCACTGTCCTACATGCAGTAGGGAAGGTGGGGCACTGAGGGCTTGCTTCTGTACCTGACCTATATCGAATGGGCCTGTGAGTGACTTGGCCTATAACTACATAGCAGGAAGAACTTCTGACAATGCAACATCTCTTAGCACTCTGCTTTTGAAATTCTCTGTGCCAGGTAATTGTAAACAACATGGAAACCCTCCCCCAGCTCATGCATGCATGAGCACCCTTAATCCCTGCAAGCCTGGACAGAACCATTGGCACATTGATAGCACATGCTTGAAGCAGACCTCATCAGTAAGTGAAGCAAGCACTCAAACATTTTACTTGAGTTGCTCTCCAATTCATAACCATTAAAATAACTCTTGTTGAGGGGTTAATAAAACTATAATATTTCAGGGAAACATTACAGGAGAAGAAATGATTTCATTTGTAAAAACCTATTTCTGCATTATATTTTTTGTTTCCTGATTGAAGGGACAAGAGTATATTTTTTTTTATCCATACAAGCAACTTGGTTCTGACTGTCATCTTCTCAGGTTCCACTGTCACACACACACAAAGGTACAAAGCAACAGGTGCGTATAGCAACTGTTTCTCTGCGGGGCAGCCACAGCTAAGTGTGGTGCCTAAGTGCTTCCCCCCTACCCCCATTTTCTGCTAAATCAACTGCACTGTAAATTTATGTTGTGGCTTAACTCAAGCAAACTCTGGGGAGAAAAAAAACACCATCCAGTGACATTAAGACCTCAGTACCCAGCCTTGTGCACTGTTGTCATCCTCTATTCAGCAGTCGTCGGTAAGATGCTGCCAAGCTCTGGATTGCAGCAGGAGGAAGGAATGGCTGCAACATCTTTTGCTTGGCCTCTTGATGGAGTAGCTGCTCTTGACCATGGACTTGCTTCCTCATCCCAAGCAAGTCTTGAGAAGCTGGGCTGAATGTGAGTCTCGATGACACCCAGGAACCATTTATAAAAGTTTCCTCCTCCTCCCCACTGACTGTAGTCCCAGAAATGAACATCAGCCCAATTAACTGGTGCCTCCAAGCAGCTGGATGCAATCCCTGCAAACGAAGTATGTCATTTCAGTTAATATAGATCTCTAGTTTGATGTTATGTCTTTGTCTTTTTTTTGTACACGGTTCCATGTTTGCAGTAGCTGTATAAAGCTTCACGCTTGAGTGGGGTTAGTTTGCCTTTGTTCTTTCGTCAAGCTTGTTTCCCAGCCACTCTGCTGCCAGTAGAAATTTGGGAAGAAACATGGTTTGGTAACTTTCCTCATGAACAAATAAAAATGTCCCCAAGTAAGGCTGCAGCTCAACTTCTGGGTAACCTCTCCACTTTGCATGCTTTCCACAGCGGCGGAGCTGGTCCACCCTTGGTGATGGCCTTGTAACACTAGTTCCTCTGTAATTAGAGTAAGGAGTACGTAGAAGGCAAGAGTTCGACACAAGACGTTCAAGTCCAGTCACTGAGTACCAAAAGCAGTCCGGGAAGCTCTGATCCCACATTCTTACAGGCCAGAGACCATCACACGAAAAGATGGCGGCACATGTCTATGCCGTGGACTGGCACTGGGGCTGACACATGGACTAGCACAACTGGCATCGACCCCTCCTATTGATGGCAAGTAGGCATGGTGAAGAATGGGGAGCTGTAATGAGAGGCGCCGCTGTATGCTGCACAGACAGAAAAGGGAAAAGATACGTGTCACAGTGGCATAGTTACACAGACTACTGTTAGAAGAGTTGCAGTCTTCTCTTAGCATTTTTCAAATGTCGAAGAAAAATCAGACACATGTACTAGTTAGCGAAGTTGTCTTTGGAGTCATGATTTAAGTGGGCAAGAATTGAAGGGCCAGCAACATTAGCCCCACTCTCATATAGGAGGAGATGTACGCACAAAAGCTTTTTGAATTCAACTTGTCCCCAGTATAAATAGCAACAGACACTTTGGGCCCTTACTGAAATACCTTATTTAAAAAAGAAGAAAATTTACAAATCTAAGCAAATGAACTTTGTTGCTGAAGGAACTTTAGAGTAATGTGAATTGAGTTCCCCAGGCCAATGAATTACATTACATGGGTGCAAGAGTCCATGTATTAAATATATAATCAGTAGGGATTTGGTTCCGAGGCGCTGCTTGGATGAGAGAAACATACATGATAAAGTTTGCTTGTAAAATTGTGTAACATTGCATAAATGGCATAAAAGTGCTGGAAATGGCAGGTGCGAGGCAACAAGATGCAAGTCCTTCAGAGAGATCTGATTCCAGTTCTGATTCTGCTATAGCAGGATATGTGAAACTTTTTGCGGGGAGAGGGGTAATACGGATTTTTTTCCCCCAGAGTACATTTTGATCCATAGTGGGTTGAAACTGCAGATTTAGCAGGCCCACTGTATATATATATAAATGACAGAACCTTTATCCTGGCCTCCTTTGCCCTTTCATGATTCACAGAGATAAAGACAGTATCTATGTGACAAGAATGTACAGTATTGGTAATACAACTGTTAAAATACCATGGCTTCCATCAAAGAATTTTGGAAACTGTAGTTTTGATGGGGGTGTGGCTTCTGAACTTCAGGGACCAGGATAACGTTACACTCTTCACAGCTTTTTTCTGACTCACACTGTAGATAAAACCACACCCCCATGTTGTGTCATATTACAGATAGTTTCCACACCTTCCCAGGACTAGTTCAAAAAGTTCCCTGGGGAGAATGACCATTAAGCCTACCACTATAAGTCAATGCTATATATATATGCCCTCTCTGAGAGCTGGACTTTGAAAGATGGCTGCTCATTAAAGGGTGCAATCCTAACCCACTTTCCAGCACTGACTTAGCTGTGCCAATGGGGCATGTGCTGCATCCTGGAGTTGGGGGACAGTCACAGAGGCCTCCTCAAGGTAAGGGAATGTTTGTTCCCTTACCCCAGTGCTGGAAAGTTGTTTAGGATTGCACCTTAAGTGTACTTCACCCCTGTGTGTGTTTCCCGTAAGTTACCTTACAACCACAAATACATTCAGGGCAAAAGGGTGTAGCCACCTGGTGAAATGAGCACAAAACCCTCTCATATTAGGATCCTTCCATGACCAAGAAATTTGGGCCTTTAGGCTGCTTCTCCCTCATTTTGCTGATTTGCAAAACCATGATAATACTTTCCTGCTGGCTATCCAAGGGACTGCTGCATCAGCATCAGTCAGGCCTTTGCATGTATTTATTATTTTTATATGTAATTGTGAAGTACAAAAATACCACCATACTTGCAAATCAGTTCTTCAGGAGTCTAGAGTTGAACAGTACACTTTTCATAAGGCCCACCGACCAGAAAAAAGGTTTTTTATAAGCTCTCACCACAGACACGCGAGTTGAAATGGTAAACAATTTGCTCAGGAAAAAATAAGAGCACAATGACAACTGCTAGTTTGTATTTCAAAGGATTCCTTGGAGAGTAATGTTGTATGTCAGTGAAAGGTGGATCATTAAAAATGCTAAAAGGCTCTTCAAGACGGTAAGACGCAGTTCTTGCTGCCATGTAACAAGTAAGAACTGGGTTACGTACTGTTCTGGGGAGTTGATATCTTCTATAAAGTCTTTGCTTGTTCTGGAGGGCTCTGTAGCATTCCATTGTGCTTGTGGATTTTGGTCAAGGTGGTTTTTCAATACAGCTTTCTCGCCATCTGGGTGAAAAGAGAATATTTTCCAGATTTAATTTGTTTCAGCACAATGACAGTGCATTTTGTTTGCAGGAACCATTCTATAATCCTACAGCAGGGTTCTGAAACATTTATATATTTATTCTAAAATTTGGATCTACCAACAATGCTTTTTGCCATGGTTAAGAAACAAAATATTAAAACAAGTCACAGAATAAAAATCTTCCACTCATAGATTAAGAACCAGCCAGACTGCAGTCTCCGCAAAACACTCTCAGACACCAGGTGAAAAGCCCTCCTAAGCAAGAACCTGCTTGCTATTTCCTTTGTGAGCAGGCTGGATAAGTCTCCTTCGAGAAGGAAGAATGCAGGGAAGACGCCGCTTCTTGACCAGCATTCCACCTAATCCTGCGTCACCCGTAGCCTCCCTCTCAGTGCTCGGCAATGACATCGCTGAGCACTCCAGAGCTGCCCTTGTGCAGCACGGTAGGATTCCACACACTTTGGCATGTGTGGGGGGAGATTAGCGGGAGCAGTGTTCTTTTTTCTGTCCAGTTCTATTCTCTGTCATTCCCCCTCCCCTGCCACAACAACCCAGCATCAAACAGCTGTTCTGCAGGTGAGTCTGTCCTATGGTTCTCCACCTTGGGCAGGGAAACTCTCCCAAGCAGAGTGAAGATGGCAGATGCAACATGAAAGCCTGAAATCCTATGCACGCTTTCCTGGGAGTAAGCCCCGTTGAACATAAACACAGGATCACCCTGTGCCAGTTGCTGGGTGGAGGAGGAGAGGGAAACTTTTGCTGTCATACTCCTGCTAGGTCTGTCTTGACTGGTCTGCAATGCCAGACCCTAGTGGGGAGGAGTAAAGCTTTTCCTGCCTAAGGAACCTCATCCTCACTGGAACACCTTAAGAACAGCCTCACTGGATCAGGCGAAGGGCCCATCTAGTTCAGCTTCCTGTATCTCACAGTGGCCCACCAGATGCCCATTTACCTTCGTGCCCCCCGCCCCAGTGAAGACACCAGACCAGGCTTGGGTTTAGCTTTATTAAACCTAAGTGACCAATTTTTAAAACATGAAACCTACTGAACACACTGTCCCTCCCTTGCCAGTCTGGGGTAGGCAAACAAAAACAACTGCCATCCATGGCCAATTCGAATGACAGAAAAAAATTCCTACCTGGCCCTCATGATGAGTGACCAGCTAATCTCAGGCTGGACATACCCATCATAGCCTGTTACCGGGGATGGAGTTTTCCTCCATAAATCTGTCCAATCTCCTTTTAAAGGCATCACCACATCCTGTGACAAGGAGTTCCACAGACCAATTACACACTGGGTAGAAATATTTTCTTGTGTTTGTTTTAACTCTCCTCTCAACTTTAGTTCTGGTGTTGTGTGAGAGGGACAAGAACTTCCCCCTATCTACTCTATCCAACCTAGACTGAAGAACCCCAAATGCTGTAACCCCAAAAACTGTAACCATGCAAGAGCATGCATGCATGCAGACACAAGCGCTGCGTCTGCAGTCCAATAACTACGGAGGATTTCTTGCTTTAGAAATAAACGAAACATGACCTAAGCTTATCTTTATTTAGAAATATGCTCTGGTTTTGTTCAACATGCCTCAGATCAAATACAATCTGCTTACATGACTCTCAGCCTACACAAAGGGCTGTAAATAATACTGTACCTCTGGCAGCCAACCTGAGCTCTGCACACCTTCAAATCCCCTAAACTATACACAGGATTCTTTTATCAGCCAGCTAAGCTAAAATTAACTGGATGAGAAAGTGACGCTGGAGCCCTGCATGATGCAAGCAGAGCACAAGTGGAGGCAAAGAGGCTCGCCAACAAGGCAGCAACCAGCGATTCAGAGCCCTACAGCAAGTCACAGTGTGGTTTGGGGGCGGGGTGAGAGGTAGTGTTCTTTACTGCTTCCAATGCCAACATTAGCTAAGCATCTACAATACACAAATCCTTGCCTGCAGTTGCAATTGTGCAAGACAACCTCTGGCTATTGAACTTGGGGCCATATATTATTAGCCGGGGGTGCGATAAACCCTAGGGTACGGAGACCAAATTAAAAAATGTGAGAAACACTGTCTCAACAGGCTGTTGTCACACAAATTACACAGGGAATGAAGCAGTGCCCTTGTGAACTCCGCTCCTATCTCCTCACACAAGACAAGTACAGGGCTTGGATCTTCAAGGTCTTTCAGAGAACCAAATCCTGCTTGGGCTTTATAACGCTGTACCTTTATGTTCTGTAAAGTTGCGTATACTGAGAATATCATTGAGCTCCTGATAATGGTTCTGCTTAATATATGTTGTCTTCTCAGGGGTGTCCTGAAGCTGCATAGTGACTTCCTCCAAAGCTTTATCCAGCTGTAAAACAACACATAATATTAAAGTATTTTGATACCAACCTTAACTGACCCTTTCCTGCAATCCCTTTGTGAACTGAAGTTCATTTTTGTTCCCCCCCCTTAAATACATTGGGTGCTCTCTCCTCATGTTTATAGGCCAAGCATGCAAAGGAGGGGCTTAGCTTGGGCAATCATTTTGAACACTACATCTCTGAGCAACAAAAAGCCCATCAATTTTGGCACATAAAGAAAACATGCACCTCCACCTGTTCAGAGTGTGTGTGTGTGTGTGTGTGTGTGTGTGTGTGTGTGTGTGTGTGTTGCAAACCTCCTATCAACACTAAAGACTTTCACAGCATGTGGAACCAAAGTAGCAACTCTATGATCTCTGTAAATGATGTCCCTAACTAATTTCATTTTATATCATGTTTTATTAGGCTTACATCTGCAAGCTGGGCCATGTCTTTCGTTCTACAGGTGCCTAGTATAATGGTAGTTCAGTGAGTTCTCTTCATGTGCGAATTTGCCTATCTGCAAGAATTGTTACATTCCTCGTTATCTGTGCCTCTGTTCTCATTATCCTCTATGTGGAGACCTTCTGAAGGCTGCAGGGACCTTCAAAATGGCACCTGTGACCAGCGCTAACCCTTTTAAAATATCTGTCAGAAGTATCCGCCGGCCTTGTTTAAAGGGTCCATGAAGATCCCTACAGACTCTGAAAGGTCTCTGCAGCATTCAGAGATCTTTTGGCATTTTCTGCTGCACTCTGCTAGCTTCCTCTCTGCTGGATTCTTCTAATGGCAGATAAGGTACCCCTTGCAACCTAACCCCATTCATCCCATAGGGTCAAGGGTTAGTTATTTGTGTAGTCGCTACCTGTGAGGATTTCCTTATGCTAGCAGATAATGACTGACTATTGGGTAAAAAACAAATGACAATGGTAATTTATCACATATCCAAAAAGGAGTGAATTTTTTTTCTTAAAAGACATGTACAAAGATGTGTTATTCAAAATAACAGGTATAACAGGAGCAATATTCCATAAGTGGAGCCCATAGAAGTTTGACATGCTGAGGAGCTGCAGCGAGGGAAACTCTGATATGATTCACGCAACATACAGCATGTGAGAAGTCTCCAGATGACTGTAGCAGCTGTGCTTTCTGACAGGTGCTTCATGCACCTGGGGAGAGCCCTCTTTCAATGCTTGAATCCTCTGCCGGACTGCCAGCAGTGGCCAACTTCGAGCAGCAAGAAGACAGTGTGAATAAGCAGGTAGGTGATGGCACAGGAGGACTGAAAGAGGGTTTCTGTGCCAGAACTGATAACTTCTACAGTCAACGAAAGCCGCCTTGCCATGGGGAGGTTCTATTTGGGTGCTCTTCGTAAACAAAATTTCTCTCCTCTGAGCTCACAAATAGATAGTCATTTCCATTTTGAGCATGGAATCAACTTTTTCAAAAGAGAATGACTTCATCAGAAACTCTCCATACTCTCTTTTATGCTGCTTCAGTTGGGCTTGTAATGCAAATGTAAAACCAAAATTGGCCAGAACGCTCATTTGCATGACACAGTCCCTCACTTCAGCTTTCTGTTTCACATGAACAACAATCATCATATCAGCCGTTAACAGAAATAGCACAAGAGAAGCACAAAAGCAATTGGAGTAGAGGTTTCCAGATGAAAACAGTTCAACAACAAAGAGTCACTTCTGACATGGCCACAGTTCACATTTCAACCCTCCTGGGTAAAAACAAAACAAAACTACAGCAATTACGTTTTTCATTCAAGGAGAGCGATAACTATCAAGACTAACCCATTTTCCTTCAGTGAGGAATAGACAGTCAGAGGTCTTTTGTCACAGAAAAAATAACATTTTCAGTTGGTAAATATCTTGCTTTAAAATTAAAATGCAGGTCCCATGCTAAATGACAAGACCCACCTGCCACGGCTCACCACCTAGTGCAGCAATGCACTGCTACTCTTTCTCTTCAGCAACACTTGCTCACCTGCTACCAGCCATGGCTGCTGTGCCGCCAACAGCATTACCCGTGTGACTCTCCCAGCCCCTGCAGCTCTGTGTGACCAAATGTCGTTAAGTGTATGTCTTATTTAATGAGACTTTTAATTCATTTCAGGTTTTCCATCTGTTCCTTGAGTCCTAAGTTCTCCTTATTGTAACCCTGTATAATCCATGAATACATGTATTGGGTTTAGCTATTTTTGAGCCTGTGTGTAATGCTAAATCCTGGAGCTCCTTGTTATGTGGCTGTCCTGTTGAGATGTTTCCCTTCACTATGTGCTCCCATCATTGCCAATCCTACCTAATTCCCCACACAGCGATGCAGTGGTCCCAATATGGCATCCACTGTATCCCGCAGGTGAGTTTTGACCTGCTGAGGTCTCCTCACGAGAAGGGAAAACAAAGCAGCTTTGGCAGCTGCTCCATAAGATGATTTGCTTTGGGAAAAAGCGAACGACACTGCAAATGTGAAACGACACTGCAAATGGCACTACAACTCCCATTGGGCCTTGTCGTCTCTACATAGCTGCTGTCTTTGCCGTGCATCATGGGAGAAGGAGTCTTCTATGGAGAGTGCTTTGAGTGAGGAAGGGAAAGGGTAGATGAGTGAGCAGCATCTTCTCTTCCTTTTTGCTGCCTACTCACACATTCGCTTGCCCTCTTGCATCACGAGAGACATGGTGAGCAGCAGCAGCAGCAGAAATAGGACTCAATGCCACTCTCCCAACCACTTCTCCTTTCTGCAGACTGTCTTACTTGATAGGACCCACAGAAAATTAGAGTCAGTACTGTTAAAATAGCTCACCTTGACAAAGCGGTAAGCTAAGGAGATCTCTTCATATAAAAATGATAAGATAAGAAACACACATCAAACATGCTTGAAAGGGTGGCAGGTCTAATTAAAAAGGGATACACTTTCTAATTTAAGACGAAAGGGCCTAGGCAAACTCAAAGAACCATTTCTTCTTCTGAGAGATAAAACAGAGGTGTTAACATCAAACTCAGATACCCTTAGCAGAGGGGTGACCATAAAACTCATGGCAATGTGTACCCTTCCCACTTTCTTCCTGAGGCACCCTCACCCACCGCAGCTAAACTGGGATACAATTTGCCTAAATAGAGGTATGTTTATGCTTATTTTTGCAGCTCTAATGATTATATGAAATGGCTACTTGCCTGCTTTAAAAGGTACTGAGAGAATGTACTCAAAAAGTACTTTGAACCAAGTACCTTTAAAAGACTGATCAGGAAATCAAGTCTTGCCAAAAAATCACTAGGTAAAATTAGACAAGCACTATCTCTCAACTCCCCCATAGATAAAGATCACATCCCACTTTACTAGATTGTTAAACGGGTGATTGAATAATGTTCGTCAAGGATTTGGTCTATACTGGGGGTGGGTGAGTGGCAGGGCACCCTGTCAGTGGCAGTCCACTGTAACCAGCCATCAGGCCTGCCACTGTGTGCACATCTAATGCCTGTCATTGAGGTGATGAGTCCCAAGTGCGGGGCAAAGGAGGTGCACCATAAAAGCCTCCTTTTTTTGGCTAGGGATGAGTCTTGGCAGCCTGGGAGAGAGACAGAGGGTGAGTGGCAAGCCCGTGGCACTCCCTGGGAGCAACTAGGGCAAGTATACAAGCCCTATGACGCCTGCCTGACCCACAGAGGAGAACATGAGTGATACTCTAAGCCCTCCCCACAGACCTTTTGAGGATCCTGTGCCCAGCCTTCTGCTCCTTTCCCATCCCCATCCTTTCTGGACCCATTCAGTGACCATTTCCATGCCAAGGAGGGCCCTACAGTATACTCCAAAGCATTACGTAAATACTAAGAATCATCATAAACAACAAGATGATCCTAATGCAATACGAGAGGCCTCTTTTGCTAATATTCTGTTCATTTAGCCTATGATGCCCAGTTTTTTTGGATTCATCTGAAGACAGAAAACAGTTAGGATTCACCTTGGAACTCCCAAAGCACAACAGAACCTTGGAGATTGAGGGAGCAATCCTACACCGTGTTGGAGCAGACAGGGCAACGTAGGCCTGCACTGCATCCAATGCAGCTTCGAGGGAGAGTGGAGCCTCCTCGGCGCAAGGGCACATTTGGGCCCTTGCACAAGGGGAGGCACTAGCCTCCCCTATGGGCACCTCAGATCTGTGTGCGCAAAATTGCACGTGCAGGACCGAGGAGGCTGTGTGGGGGCTGTGGGGCCTGGGGATGAGCATCTGGATTAATGCTGATTACAAAAAAAGATGTTAGTAAAACTTGTTCATTCATCTAAATTTCATTCGTTCATTAATAAAACTGACTTTATTCGGCCCATGAAAACGTGTAAAATATACTAAGTGGCTCTTGTATGGAAAAGTTTGGGGTCCCCTGAATTAGTCTGACCCTTACATGGGCATCTAAGACTTTCTTTTTTGTTCCAGCAGGATTTTAACTTCTTCCTTTGATAAATTTGTGTTTTGCTGTCATGTTGTTTGACTGTTTTGATTTGAACACTCATGTCTTTGGTTGTTTGAATCAAGTTACAAGTCATTCTGAGTATCAGTGAAATAAATACCCCCCCCCCACAAACAATTATTAGCCCTGGAGTAACAAACATAAAGTGCATCTTTTACGCTGTGAGGCTAAAAGCAGCTTCTGCGGGTGATTTAGACGGAGGAAATGGTGAAATGCCCACCAACACTGCGGACCCAATCCAATTTGGGCACCCCTGCAGCTCCTCATAAATTAAAATTAAGCCATTGGTGGGTCCAATTTCTGACCTCCTGCCTGTTCCCTTTTTGGGACCTGAGTTTGGAACAGCTTCATGGCTATATAAATTACGAAGAGAGGCAATCTTCACAGGATTAAATTGTCTAACCAGAACACACAGTTAGCAATACCTCAGTTATTTTCATTCTCAGCTGGTGGTTTTCTGACTGTAGTCCTTCTAACCGAGTTGTGCTGGCCTGGTTGACGCTGGTGACAGACGTGGATGTTTTCGAGTCATCTTTCTTCTGATTTTGAGTGAACTGGAGCCCTCTGTTCCGCGTAGCAGCATCTGGGTTTGTTCTCAAGGTGATTAACTGAAAGTTTTAAAAGCAGTGAGAACAACCTGAAGTTCAATTTTTACTGAAAACAAGAGCTGAAATTGTTCAGCTATTCGACCCCCATTAAAGGACCCCATTAAGTGGACTTCGGCCACTTGAAGTCCAAAATCTGGTGTGATTTGTTGTGAATTCTTTCCATACCAGTGTCCACTAGGAGATTAGAGAAAAACAATTACAGGAAGAAGCCCTACAGTTGTCTCTTCCCTTGGGGTCATGCACTTTAAAAGTTACTGGAGCAGTGCAGAAATGACACCTAGTTTTTTTCCTAGTGGCTCCCTCTCTTCAAGAATATGACAAGCTGCTAAACACTGGTAATTGACACTGGAAAATTTGTTCATTCGTGTAATAACATGGATTAAGTTTTCAGATGGACTTTGTAGAAAATCATGGCTGAATATACTACTTGACTTAGCAGGTAGGTTTGAAACAGCAAGTCTGGGTTCAGCCTTGGAGAAATGTGTCCACCCATAACATAAAAATATAACTCCAATGCATAACGCTCATAATTGCATCTATCCATCATCATTATACACCACATTTTGCCCACAAAGGTCCAACATTTTGATGCAAATTGTTCTCTTATATGCTAATAGGAAACTAAGGTGATTTAGTGCCTACCAGATTACAAGCAACATGCAGCCGCCCCAAATAAGATAATTTCTACATACTCGGGGCAGCCGAGATAATTAGAATTTTATACACATTTAGAAGTTAAGAGAAAAAGGGAAAAAAATCCTAACAGTCTGATGCAGACTGAGGATGCTCAATAACTCCCAAGAACCGTAGAACATTGAAGTGGCAGATGGGAAAAGCAAAGCAGAAAACGAGATAGGGTAGAGGAAAGAATCTATATGCTTAAGCTTTTACCAGTTGGAGGAAGGCATTAAGATTAAGCAGATGCAACGTTTTGTTGCAGGTCCCTATTGTTAATTGAAAAAAAAATACAGGCTAATAAAGGAAACCTTTGCCTACTGAGTAGGACTAAAAAAAAAAAGAAAAGACAGACCCTGC
The DNA here is from genome assembly GCA_029204185.1 of Lerista edwardsae. Taxonomy (NCBI): domain Eukaryota; kingdom Metazoa; phylum Chordata; class Lepidosauria; order Squamata; family Scincidae; genus Lerista; species Lerista edwardsae. The sequence continues at coordinate 7,106,577 of JAJKFI010000037.1, forward strand.
TGCTTTGCTGTCACTGATGAGATAAATTTGTGGCTGGACTGTATCACTGCAGGTTATAGGACTGAAAACTCCTCCCTCCATCTGTTTGTGCATGTGCGCGCATGCGCACACACACACACACACACACACACACACAAGACAATCTACCACACAGAAAACTACAATATCAGGACTAAAGCCAGGGTAGAATGCACTCCCAGACACCTAGTTGTTTTTTTCCTACGGAGAGGGACTTGTTTGAATGAAGAACCAGTCGGTTGTGGAGCCCTGATTGCAACTGAAATGGTTCCGCCTGGACAGAGGAGGACTACCTCAGGAAGAACTAGGGCCTGCCTACTTCAGCCACAGAAGGGTCAAAGCATCTCTTCCAGAAAAAAAAATTCTGCACCTCTCTAGAAAGGCCCCTCATACATTTTAAGAATTACTGACACAATGTAGTAAACCAACAAGGTCCTTGCATGGATTTTATACATTTCAATGAGGCATATATTGGAGATGTTCTGAGTGAATTCCAAGAAGAAATAATTTAATAATCTTATAAAATATAGGCAAATAATACACTCATTGTGAAACAATTTGCTTACCTTAGGAACAAAGACTAAGCAGAGCGTAATGGTACTACAAAATATGATGACTAGAGCCACAATGCAGAACTGTACATTGGGCTGATCCCGTGTGAGAAAAGAAACAGCAGCTCCAATAATGCACATGATGCCCACATTATAAACACTCATGCCAATGTATTTACTATCGTTCAGAGCAGGAATGCTCACATTTCGAGTTTCCCAAGCCAAGAAGCAACCAAATAACTGAAATCAGAAAAAAGAAAGCAAGTCATTACAGTAACAAAACAAGTACACTTATATTTTTACATACTAGACAGCAAAAGAGGTCTGCTTATACAGTATCTGTATTAGGCCTCACACATTAGCAAATGTAAAGTCTAAAGCTAGTCAAAACAAACACATTTAAGTTCCAGTGGTTAAACACATAATGTTCTCCCACTGAATCATTGGGACAGCGCAATCCAGAGTGCTCAGTGGGCCGGCACAAGTCCCGTAACATGCCATAAAGTGTATTTGTGATTACTTTGGAGTAGGGTAGGCCAGTGCATGGATGTGTGCTGGCCTCCCTGTGCTGATACCCAGGCCCAGCAGCACCCAGGTAAGACTAGCTGAGCTTGGCCAGTGCAGGTGGTTGGGGAGGACAGGGAGAGGTGGAATAGGGCAGGGGCAGGCAGGGGGATGGCTGGGCCTGTGGGCAGACTGGCTCAGGGAGGGGGGTGGAGTCAGGATCAGGCACTTGGGCCAGGATCAGGCACTTAACCCCTGGTCGGCCCCAGTCTGGGCTGCTCAGATTTCTGCTGCTGATTTTGGCGGCACAGATCCAAGTAGCCCCATTCAGGCTGCTGCACATTACCTGGGGGAAAGGGAATCGATTCCCTTTCCCTGGGTTGCGCTCAGTGATGTCATTCAGGGGGAACGGACCAGAACGGGCGTTCCGGATCCTAACGGGCTCCGTGGCTGGTTCCGGGTTCCCGACAAGTGCCCATCAAAAGTGAGTTCCTGTTCCTAAATCATTTGAATGACACCACTGGTTGCGCTGGAGCCAGCCCCAACCCCAGGCTGGATATGGGGCAGTCTGATCAGCCTTCCTTTTCTAGCTTGTTAGGATTGCACCCTAAAATGCTTAACTTTGGTTAACTTGTGCCCAGTTTTTAATTTAATGGTGTTAGGGAGGTTGTTGTTGGGATGACTCATATAGATATGTACCTTGCTAAGTACACTGGTAGACATTGAAGACGTTATTAGGAATGGCGTGGGAGAAAACATGGGGCTGTGGCAATTCAGGTGACACAAAAGAGGGTCACAATCCACTACATCTCTTGCGTCTGGCTGGAGCAGGATGGGTGAGGAACTTGTTATTTACATATCGGTTAAAATTCTTACAAAGGATGAATTATACAATGCCATTTATAACAACAACAGTGTGAAAAGTATTTCAAATATACTGGGATACCTGTATGAGGTTAAAGTTTGTTAAAGCATTTCTCAAGTTGCACTTTTTCCACAGTTCCAGAACCAGATTGCTGGGGGAACTTGGGACAAAGTCTTGCCCTGGATTCTGTGCAGTGCACCTGCCTGCACCATGATAGTATTGAGGGTTCAGGGGTTGGCCTGGCCAGGTGAAGACTTTGGTGGATTTGCCTGATCTGGATGAGCCCCAACACCTCTGCCTCTTCACAGTCACTCATTTTAAGATGATGCACACTTTCAATGGTTGCAACCTACTTCTTCAGAAGTAGGAATTGAACCACTGGCAGCAAGCAGTAGATGGCAGAGCAGAAACCTTCTCAAAGGAAGGGTAATTCTCAAAGGAAGATTCTCACCATTCTCAAAGGAACAGTAACCCATGTTTGCCAATAAGATGAAGCAACCAAGAATATATAACAATAAATGGCAACTTCAATCTTTATAAGGGAGAAGAATTCACTATCCTTACTGATGATCCTGGTTTATCCAATCACACCTATTTTAACTTCCATTGAACAATATTTTTTCTGATGTCAACATTTTTTTAAGCAGCACTTACACAAGATAAACCAAAGCAACAAAGATACTAGACATACCATTAATAGGCCTTTATAGGCATAAACAATACCAAGCCAAATAGTCATGTGAGTGTTTTCACAGTGCTCCAAAATGGGAAGAATAGAAATATCTCGGCCTGCAGGGTCGGGCTACAAGTGGACAGAAGAGAGAGAAACAAGAAAGGGCTATTTGATTTACATTATTCTGAATTTACATTTTTAGAGAACTCCAACTGCTATTAGCCTAGAGACTTCTGAAAAGAGAAACATTGCAAGAAATGCTGAGAAACCGAAGCAGGTCTTGAGATCCTGAGATCATTCTTTACTGCTTGAATAAAATATAAACTCACAAGGTCAATCGTATTGCCATACATAATCTAAAGTCACATTACCTTCAAACAGCATCAGAACATACAGCAGTCAACTACAATATTGAAGTCATAAGAACATAAGAATATAAGAAGAGCCCTGCTGGATCAGGCCAAAGGCCCATCTAGTCCAGCTTCTTGTATCTCACAGCGGCCCACCAGGTGCCCCAGGGAGGCATGAGACAATAAGATGCTTGTTGTCCTCTATCATCATCATTTTGATGGCTTACTGATGAGGTTGGGTAAAGCAGTCGATGTCAGGGCAGAATAGTGGATTGGCACGAGGTGCCCCACCAGCACCCTATGCCTGCCTGCCATTTTTCACCAATCTGAAACCTAGTCACTGCTTTGCTCAGCCAGCCAGCCATGCTGTTGCTGCCTTTCTTCTTCTTGGAACTGAAGAAGGCAGTGAGAACTGGAGGCTTCCAAGTGCTTATCAACCAATGGTTGAGCTGGTCTTGAACTGGAAAAGAGATTATTATTCTTTTTAATCTCTTTTTTTTAAAACATCAGCTAAAATATGGTTGATTCCACCACAGTGGGGACTAAACTGTATTGAGTGGATCCTGGCAAACTAAAGTCAGGTAGTGACAAGCACAGCCACCCAGTGGTGTAATCTAAATGATTTAAGAACAGGTACTCACTCTTGATTGGCACGTGTCGGGACCCGCCCACCGGAAGTGACATCATAAGCCAGAAGTGATGTCGTGGCAGGAAGTGACATGAAAAAAGCCCTTTTTGAGGCCTCAGACGATTTTAAACTGACCCAACAGTTGCAACAGTATTCCACAGCACCCCCAGAACATGTGAAGGAGGCCTGGCATCATGTTAAAACCCCAGAGCAGCTCATTTTTCAGTGGCAAGGAAAGGAAAGGCTCCACTCGCTGCCTGCCTGCCTGCCTGGCTCTGAGAACGTGCAGGCAACTCAAACATTCAGGAAATTCAAACGTTGCAGAGGGCGGAGTCGACAAATGGGCGGGGCCAGCTGTAATCCTAGAAACCGGTACTCGCGTACCCCCGCGTACCCCCTGTATGACATCACTGCAGCCACCTCTGTTAACTTAATTTTGCATAAGAAGCATGTCAACAAAATTCCATTGTTGGAACTTTGCGGCTGCAACGGCACGGCAAAGTTGGTTAGGATTAGGCTGTTTTTCTTAGCTCTGACTACCTCTTTCTGTTTCTTTATTTGAGCATGTCCTTTTTCTTTCAATAAATTATTCCTGTATTTTAAATATATCTTGCTTGTTTGAATAAGAGCGCAATCCTAACCTGGAGTTAGGCCGGCACAGTTATGCAAGCCAAGTTTGACCAGCACAAGGGACACTGTAAAGTATGTTTGGACCACTCTCAAGAGTTAGAGAGACCGGCACACAGATATGTGCCATCCTCCCTGACTCCAAGAGTGGTCAAAACAAGCTTTTTGGTGGCCTTGTATTGGCCAAACTTTGTTGGCCCAACTGTGCCGGCGTAACTCCAGGTTAGGATTGCGCTCTAAGAGTCGCGAGTCCCAGTCGATTTGCCCTCTTGCCCTCTGTTAGAACCCTGGGGCAAGATGACTGAGTGGAGTGGAGCTTGGGTTTTTACAAAATGATATATTGCTCTATGCTTGTGGCAATTTATAGGCAATCAGTATATGTTTTAAGTGTTATGTGTTGTTGTTTTAGTTTATAGTCATTGACGTTTAGTGTGTATTGATGAGAATTGTTCTGCTGTTGGTTAATTAAATAAATAAAATGGTTGAAAAACACTGGGGCCAGACGCTTGAAGCACGTGTATGCACACACAAACAGAAGAGCAAGAGGCTGCCAAGTCAGTTGGCACCCTTTTCTGTCCTCCAGCAAGAGACTTCAGTGCTGAGAGTTGCCGAGAACAATGGGCTGGTGGTGCAGTGTGAGTGGAGCCTTAAACCCACATCTGCTAGCAAGTAAGGGTGCAATCCTAAACTGAGTTAGGCTGGCATAAGCTAAGCCAGCGAAGTTTGGCCCTCACAAGGAGCATCGTAACGTATGTTTGGACTACTCTCAGAGGCCAGCACACAGACGTGAGCCATCCTCCCTGAGTCCGAGAGTGGTCCAAACACGCTTTATGGTGGCCCTTGTGCTGGGCAAACTTTGCTGGCTTAGCATACGCCGGCCTAACTCCAGTTTAGGATTGTGCTCTCAATCAATCTGGGATAAAATAAGGACAGTTAGGACATGTTGCCACAGTGTGTGCTGGTTTTTATCTTGGGGAAGCTGGAGTGTATGAGAAGTGTGTTGCACAGGATGTGTACCTGTCATGTGCATTTTCTTATTCTGAGAACTCCAGTCCAGCAGGAAGAATATCTATTTGAACACAACCCTTCACTTTTAGGTATAGCTGCGAAAATACCATTTATGTTTCCTTCAGAACATGAAGTTCTTCCGAGCTTTGATGGGGAAGAAGCTTTCCTGCCTCCTCTGGAACCTAATCATTTCTCTGACACTGGCAATAGTGTTCTGCAGTATGCTTTCAGCAGCTCAGCAAGTGAGCTAGATTAATATTAGTCCATCATTCCCAACAAAGTGCTTATTCCAATTTCCTCCAAAATTGCAAAAGTCTAGACAAGGCTTTTAGCTGTCAGTCTATAGGACTTGCTACATTCCTTCTTGCATGTCTGCATGAATACCCAGTGGGGAATGGCAACATCGCTCCCTATTTAGGTTATTTCAAACTTTCCTTCATAAATGATTTCCAAATTATGTGCCCAAAAACATTAATAGTCCTACCCTGCACAACACATTTGAAGAAAAAAAAAAACCTAGGCAAATAGCATCTCTCCCTCTCCCCCTGACACCAAAACCCATTAACAATTTTGCTCTGTAGTTTTGGAATGCAAGAGAGAGCCACATTGAAAAATGGAGTAAATTTACCCTTGGGATAAAGCTCAATAAGAGCGTATATGAGATAATTAACTATTGGGGGAAGAAGAGTACTTACAGAGGGCGGAGCACAGAACATCCAAAACACTGAATATGCGAGATAAGGGCTGTTGCCTTTGCTGTGCTGAGAATAGCAGCCTGATATTTAGAAATTAGGCATCCACGTTTTTCCCGGCAGGCAGATTAAGTGATAGGAAAAACCTCATCTACTTATGTTTTTGCACCTTAAGTGCTGGTAAAAGCATAGGTGCAGAAGCAGTAAAAAAAAATATAGTAACCTTAGTTTGGAGAAATCCATTAACTTGCAGGCCATGGTTTGTGTGATTGTCATTCCTCCCTTCATGTCAAAATAGGGTGGCCCTGTTGACAACTTTGATAAAGGTGAAGACAGAGGCCCTGCTGACTATCAGGCACAGGGTGACTGATAAGTGTTAGCAAGGGGCAGCAATTAAATAGCAAAGCTTCTTGCTGCAACAGGACAGTTTGCGGTAAATAAGAATTTTCCAGGCTGCAATGCATGGGATCCCCAAGCATACCTTCCTGATTTCCCTAAGTTCAGATCCACTGGAGGGCAGCACTGGATTCTTTCATTGCTCAGGCTTTTTTTTCCCTCTAGGAAGATTTTGCCTTTTGCTTTCAGCTAATACACTCAATCCAAGCTGCCAAAACATGAACTTGGGGTTTTCAAATTTATCCTTTTCTAGCAGAGTCTTAAAACATTAAATACCTTGAGTTGTCAGTTTCCCCAAGGAAATCCACTGTGCTCAGAACTTTCAAAACGTCATTGCTAAGAGATATTTTTAGCTACTAGCGCTCATCCACATCTAACTGGAACCCTCTAATATTCAGGTAACTGAAACTGCCTCACAACAATATCTAATATAAACTGAACTGCATTTATAAGCAAAAACAAAACAAAACCCATTTTTTTCTGCCGGGAGAGCAATGGCTTCTTTGACAGGGCATGTAGACATTTACAAACATAGAAAATGTTGCCAACTTCATCTGAATAACACTGCATAAACAACAAGGAACTCAAACCCAATGTGGCTTAAAGTTTGCCTGACCTAGATATTTCACTTCACTAAAGGCTGCTGCAAAAACATATGGAACCTTACCCTTTTTGGGGGGCTCAAGTAAAAAATGTCACGGCTGGATACAGAACACGTTTCCAAAACTAAAAAAGTTCCCCTTGGTATTATTCACACATTATTAATCGTTGAAACAGGCCTATCCTTTTTGTTTGTATCTCAACTCCATAAACATCTTCGGCTGTTTGAATCTCGCCTACTGAGATTCAGCGATAGAGACAATGCTGTGAAAACTATTTATAGCTTCATGTCTCATGGATGCACATTTTCCTCACTATCACCATCAACAAAGGAAAATTCTCAACATAATTATCCATAATTTGTTTTACCTTGTGTGGGCTTTTGTTCAAAAGATACTGCTTGTTTTAAGCCTGATTCATCTGAAGAGGAGCAATTGATAACCTTGTCTGCTTAAGCAGATTTTGACCTAAGCCCAATGGGCAGAAGAGCTATGCTTTTGGGGCCATAGAACCATGAAATTGTACATTAACTAGATTCTATTACTGCCCTTGGAAACACTGCTATGAGGGGAGTGAAAACCTCCCTCCCTCTCATTGCTGATACCATCAGCAGATCTAGGGCAGGAAGAAAGTTTGGCCAAAGATCAAAAGTTTAATTTCTCCTACAGAACTGCATAGTATTCCTGAGACAAGGAAAAGCCAGTCCCAAAAGTGGATGTCCTCCACATACGAATGCATGTGTGTGCGCATGCGTGTGTGAGAGAGAAGGGGCTCAAACCAATGCTTCTATGGGCACTCCTCAACCAGTTCCTCCATCATCTTTTAATCTCAATAGCTCTTCCTTACTGGGTAATCAAGAGACAGAAGTGAAGAGCTGACTTGTATAGGTACAAATGTTGGCTAGTGAAATGGCCATCATTACGATTATCAGTTTGTGCATATATTCCCTTGGGGCTGCAATGCCTCTCTGAGCACTGCCTCTCTTAGAGATCCACAAAGCTACCCTGTGGCTGGGATGAAAGGCAGGTTTTCCTTTCACCAAAGCAGAATCCCCAAATGCAACATTTTCCTTTTCCCTGTAGGAACAGAAACCATTCACATGCATGGGAGAAAATAACGGAGTCCACGAATGGAAATAATGGAAATCATATTTAAACCTGATCCTTGCCGTACTAACCCAAGCCAATAAAAATCAGCCTGCTTCAGAGCCTCATTCTGGGTTGTGTTTTATGGTCTCTCCGGATTATTATGGTAGAATGTTAGAAGAATCAGTCTCTGCTTGCATGTTTGAAAATAAATTAGAATTACAAGGATGGCGGAAGCCTCCAGTACTTTCTCAACAAGAAGAATTAAACTTTATAGTGCCATCCCTCAACGACTCACTACTTGGGAATCATGTAGCTGTAATTTAAATTAATCTTTGCAGATTTTTACTTATTAAATTTGGTTTATCATAATATTGTGTTGAATGGTGCTCTGAATAACTGATAGAAAGGTAAGTAATGTATGCTAAATAAATAATCTCTGTGTTAATTCTGAATTTCCAAATGTACTCCTTCAACCAGACTGCTGGTGAAAACAGCTTTTGGCGTAACACCTAGGAACATCACTCTGCCAATCTGACCGTGAATGATTAACAAGTATTCATCTGGGAATGACTTTTCAACCATTTGGGCAATTCCCCAACAGTAATTCTGTCTGGCCCAAAGTACCCCATCCTGTTTATAAGTATAGCATGTGGCATTCTATCAAATGTCTTACTAAGATCAAGATACATTACGCAGATTTTGTCTCCCTGCCAACTAGATCAGCTATGTTATTAAGAAAAGGATGTGCTTCCTTCTAGGAGCTCACAAATTGATTTATGATCTGTTCTAGCAACTTGAAGGGTGCTGACAAGCTGCTAGCTGGTCTTTAGTACTCTGGCATTATTTTATTCACACTCTTGAAAATGTAATTCTTTTGGCCCTTCTCAAGTCCCCCAGGGTGTTGTATTTTCCTCCATGAATTTAAAGGCAAAGTAATTTTTTTTAATATCCTCATGCTGAATTTTGTTTGACCAGGATCTATCTGCTTTGAAAGCAATTAAGGTTTTTATTTTTGGTAAAAACCAAAGATAAAACCATTCCTTTGCTGTTCTGGTGGGCAACCCTTCTTTGCTTCTCATTAATATTAAATACATTTACCATCAAATCCCAATTAGCCTTCTCAAGTGATGAAACAAAGCAGGCAGGGAGTACTTCTGCTTCCTTGTCCTGGCTCAACAACCCCTTCATCACCCTAACACTTGGCATCTGAAGTGACATTTACAGAAGCCAGCTAAGTGGTGAAATTGCAAGGATTGTGGGACTTATGACTAATAACTGTACTGGGGTATCATCACTACAGACTTAAACTGGTTCAATAATAATTCCCTCTCTCCAGAGAATCCTGGAAACTGTAGCTGTGGACAAGGTTAAGTAAGGAATATCCAGATATATAACCTAACAATTTACCAAGCAATGTTATTTTCAGTGGGCCCTCAGTCTCCATGGGAGAGCTATTTCCGGGCCTCCTGTGGATACTGATTTCTGTGGATAATCAAATCTGCAGGAACGGGGGGATCCAAGCAAACCAGAAGAGCTTCTTAGAAGCCTGGAAGGGAAGACTTCTGAGGTGTGGGGAGGCGGCACGTGACCTCCCCACACCTCAGCTCCAGGGCACTTCCACCTGCAACCGGTAATTCCTTGAGGCTCTCCGGATGTGGGCTCAGCACCCATGTTCAGTCAAATCCGAGGGTGCTGAACCTGCGTATAAGGAGGCCCCACTATACAGGCGTTCCCTAGTATCCGTGGAGGATCCGTTCCAGGATGCCATTTTTTGAATCAGCACCCCAAATATGCACAGGAAAAGGTCTACCTTTTAAGATAGCAAAATGGGTGTTGGCCTATGTTATTTGTAGAAATGAATATTTTTATACTATTTTTTAACCACTATAGAAAGTTGTTCTCAATGTTGTTTATATTGCATAAATAAAGTCTCAACTTAAGTGCAGACCTCAGGAACCTAACCCTATATTTAAGTAGGGGACTATCTGCAGGTATTATCTTTGCAAACAGTTTGCCAAGATAGCACTTGGGACAAGCTCTAAGAACATACGAACAAATTGCATTGAGGCTATCTGAAAAATCTGCAGTTCTCAAGCCCTTACAATTTTGTCTCAGGGAGTCAGGTAAGAATGTTGGATATCCTAGATCAGTGTTATTCAAACTGTGGGTCGAGACCCACTTTGGTGGGTCACAACCTGATGTCAGGTGGGATGTAGAAAGCTGGGAGCAGCCATCCTGGAAACTGCAGACCTTACCCTTGTTATATTCCTTTTGTTAGTGTTAACAGTTTGAATTTTCAAGTCAGGTTTTTTTTTTATTTTGTTTTTAGTTTACCATTTTTATGTAATATTTTGTCCTAATCTTGCTTTCTGTCAGGGATCTTTCATGGTTGTACAATTGCTGCAGTACAAGAATGCCAATCTGCATTTCAGGAGCATCATTTTATTATGTTACAATGACAGCACTTCCTGCTTGATGATGTCACTTCCTGCCACAACATCCATTCCAGTTTAATGATATCACTTCTAGTGGATCCTGATATCAGTGCCATTCTAAAAAGTGGGTCCTGGTCTAAAAAATTTTTATACCACTGTCCTAGATTGCTTTCCATCTGAAAAGAGTTATTGCTCACGTTATCCCATTTCCTAATTATCAAAGAATTATTGCAAATCCTGCTGATTGAGCAATAAGAGCAAATAACAGAAACACCGTCTTTCAGATAGACTATGTTTCACTCAAGCATTCATTAAAAAAATCCTGTTTTTTGTATCTACTAACAATTTAAGATCTGTTTGTATAACTTGTTTTGAATATGAAGCTGTTCAGACTCATCATCCTTGAGTCAACAATGTTTTCAATATTAACGACACTGTAGACAGTGTTTGATTTAATACCAAAAATCACACACACACATGCACACACTCACACACACTCTTTCCAACACTTGACATTTCATAGGATTCCAAGGCTATAATCAACAACACTGCTTACTCTAGAGCAGTGGTTCTCAAACTTTTTAGATCAGGACCCACTTTTTAGAATGGCACTTGTTTTGGGAACTACTGGAAGTGATGTCAAGCAACATTAGGACAAAATATTATGTAAAAACATTGAACTAAAAACCAAATTAAAAAAAACTTGCTTGAAAATTCAAACTGCTAATACAGGAAAAAAAATAAAACAAGAGTACTGTACTGTTTAGCAAGTCTGCAGTTTTCAAGATGGCTTCTCCCAGCTTTCTGTAACTCACCTGACAGCAGGTCGCGACCCACCAAGTGGGTCCCAACCCATAGTTTGAGAAACACTGCTCTAGATAAATCTCAGCTATACAACATGGAGGTAAGTGGCTTAACCCAGATAGTAACCAAGGACAGCGGTCAGAGTCCAATGTGATTTTTATAAGTGAACATATTTTAGTATGCAAGGTTATTTTATTAGGATTTTGGCCTTCATCAGGATTATTTGTCATAAAAGCCTTATATATATTTTAACTGTAAGTCATCCTAATTGGTAAGCAGGCAGAACAATAACTGGTAAGTTGACTTATTGCCTTTCCATTTTTATTTTTTATGTTTGTGCAGCACTTACTTTTTAAGTTAATTTTTCTATTGCAACTTTAATACAAAATGGCAGCTCAGAAATATTTCAGAAGCACAGTAAAACAGGTAGCCTAGCATCAAGTGTTCTGCTTAGATCAGTGAATCCTTTAAGCAGCATCCTCCTTCAATAATTTAGCTTTTCTTCCACAGGAGATGTCATACCAGATTCCATTTAACATACTTATACTGGACACATTTTCACACTGACTGACTACTCATAACCCTGCTGTATATATATAAAAAAAGAGTACAGCAAAATTACTACTGGATTCTTTAAAAAGTCTAAATAGAGATATGTCTGAAATTGACATTAATAAACAGTAAAATAAATGAATATTATTCATTTGGAAGACAAGCAGAAGTGAATGTTTTCGTCATGGGTTTTCTTCATGGCCCCCGTGACAGAGTTGTAAAAACTGGGTCTGTTTATGCTCCACTTGTTAGGGAATGGCCGAGAAGCATTCACTCTGATTACATTTATGCATTAGTGCAACTGCACATGGGAGATGTTGTCATGGACCAGAGAGCCCACTGCGCCAGCCAGTGCACAGTCACAGAAGTCTCCATTACTAGACATGAAAAATGGGACAGAATTTACCTTTACTCAGAGGCTGGAGAGGAATACCAGTTTTCCCTAGCAGCTTTGTATTCACGCCCGACTTCCTTGGGCTTATCCAGGTGGCTAAGCATTCACACTGGGGAGCTTCCATGATTAGAGTGGTTGTACTAACTGTATTTTGCAATGGAGTTCATAAAAGTTATACATCCTTCCAAATTTTTACTAATCTACTACCCAGACATCACTATTCAATTGTAGTACACTGATCATCTGAAAGTGGGGCAACTTCCTGATCACTGGTACATGATTTTTATTCACCATAGGCAATCAGGCAAGCCTATTCTCGCCCCCACATTTTTTTTTGTTTCTTTCACAGTATCCAATCACCTTCCCTCAGCTGAACATATGGAACATATGAAGGCATGTAAGGTTCTAGGTAAATCCTAAAAACAGCAGAAAATACTAGGGAAGAGCAATTTGTTTAAGTCCAGTTAAGTGCAGGGAGTGTCTCCCTTACTTCTGAGTTGACATTAGCCATCTTCAACCTATTTGGCTGACCCTTTTAAGCAGTAGTATCTAAGGGCAAAATCACAGGACACTGAAAAAGAAAATATTCTTCACATTCTGTTCTGGTAATGTGGGTTTAAAGTGCTCTGGGGAGAGAAAGGAAGGGTATAAGTGTATTAAATAAATACATAAAATAATGCCTCCATCTTGGAACAATGTGGTTCAGGACATTGACACAGTTCGTTCTACGGAAGCAATGAAATTTTTTTTAATTGTTTGACTGACTAGCGATCACCCTTTCAAAGAGACCAATTTCATTTTTTTGACATCGTTTCGCCAGTCTTCAATCTTTCATTGGGTTTCTCCATCTTTGTAAACTTAACCCCCCCCCCAGCAATCTCGACTTGCACACTATGATGACAATTAGCCATGGCTCCATTGGAAAGAGCCAAGGAAGAGGTGGTGAAGTTGCCAATAGTAGGCAAAGGAAAGGTCCGTGTGCATGCACACACATAGGCACACACAGAATGAGCAAGACCAAGGCAGTTTTAGTGAAAGAACAGCCCACACAGCTTATATGTATATGTAGCTTATACAGTATATGTAGGCAGCTTTGCTTCCTTGGCTCTCCCTGCCTGCTCATGGCCAATGGGAAGCAACCTTTGCTCAGGCCAAGTTCTGGCAGTGGCCACTGGTTCTGGACAGGTCAAGAATCCAGTCCGTGTGTCCAAAAAATACCAGGCTGCATAATGGAAATTAGGAAGAGTGCAGAGTACACAGTAAAGGCAAGTATGAGTGCTAGGTCATCTGTTGAGCTGGCACGGAATTTTCCTCTGTCTACAGAACACTGAGAGCACAATCCTATGCCTGTCTACTCTGAAGTAAGCCCCACTATTTCAGTGGGAGTTACTCCCAGGTAAGCATGTGCAGGATTGCAGCCTGAGTGAACACGTTTTGTGTCCTTGCATCAAAGCCTCCTGCCTGAGTGAAAAATAGCAAAAAAAAAAAAAAGGGGGGGAGGGGAGGGTGGAATTGAAGACACTAGTGGCAGGACAGTCTCTCAAGAGCTTAAAGTTGAGGATTCTTGATGTTAATAAAGCAGTTTGCAGGGAATTGAGCTTTCATGGAAGGGTGAAGAACATTTTATTGGCATGATTTTGTGCTTTGGAAATTATATGGAACATATGGATATGCATATGCAGTGTCCTTCAGACTCTTGAAATTCTGGAGATATTGTGTGAATTCACAGATACCACTTTTTGCTCTGCTTCCTGCTGTTCAGAAAGTTGTGTTTTGTGACAAAGAAGCTAAACAACCTGCATGAAACCATCACTGGCCGTGCTGTTAACTCATTGGGACGTAAGTTCCCTCAGGTTTAGTGGGATCGGCTCACAAGTGAGGGCAGCTAAGACTAGAGGTGTGCGGCAGCTTGTGCCTGCACATTCAGGATTAGGGATCAACTGGGTCAGACTTGCAAATGATGTCCAATTTAGCAACTTCATAATGCATCTTAAATGAATGCACTTGTGAATTATTTGAAATCTTTCCTATGGAAGAATGGCACCTTTGCACAGAATGTCCAGCAGCTTGAGGAGACTGAAATGCTCCCTGGGTGCTGCTTCCAGTGAAGTTGTGAAGACTAGACATGTATAGGACTGCAGCACGGAAGTATTCTGAGAGAATGTTTCTCCCAAGCATTCCTTCACTCCATCAATTGAATGAATACATCTCCCAGCAAGCAGGAAAATGAAGGATGATGGAATCACTGTAGAGACAGTACGACTAGCCTGCATAGCCATGCTTATGTATTTTTTAAAGACTAGAAAGGCATTTTCTGAGGGAAATTGGAATGAGACCAGGCACTTTTAGAATAAGATGAAAGCTCTTTACTAGTTTTTGGAGTCATCGTTCCTGCAGTTATGTCTTGTAGTTTGAATGGAATTGAATAGGCTTTTTATACTGACAGGATTGCCTTAAATTACAGAATCATATGCACAATATAATTTATTAACTGTATTGTGTTTTCAATTAAATGTCTATATTATGGCTGATGTTTTGTAAAATATGCATACATTTTTAAAATTAAAAATGCTTACTTCCCCAAGCCCCTCTCTTTTCCTGAGTAATAGGAACTTTACACTGAAATGCTCCATTGATATGGCCATATAAAAAAAAACGTTACCCAAAATGAGATGATATCTCATGTTATTCAGTCAACACTGGCCCTAATTTGTGTACCTGGTGTGGTATTAAAGGACACATTTTTCAAAAGCAGCATTTTAAAAGAACAAGGCTTCTTATGGCATTCTATTGTGTTTCTGCTGCCAGTCTGATGTTTATTGTTTTGTGTCCTTTGCTTCTATATTCCTGTAAAATGCCTGACAGATGCCAGGCCTTTTGGGGATCTAATGCCAACCTGTTTTCTGTTATGCTAAAAACATCACAGAGTATCCCTAGAGACACTTCCCTGGAATAACCTCTTATGTATGTATTTGAAGTTCATTCCTTTAGGGGCTTCAGCTTAAAAGTATCTTTGTGTGAATCAGTGCTGTTCCACTGCTACAGAATTGAAGTGTTCCCCTTTTCTGACCACAAGGTGGCTGCATGCCACATGCGTGTGCGCGCACACACACATGTGTGCACATAATCATTTCAGCATTTATTGGGAAATCATTCCCTACACATATGGAATGGAGACAATGGAAAACACTAAACATACCCTCATTAATACAAAACCTAGCACTGCAGCATTCTAATTCTGCTTCTTTTTCTATCCTTTCTATCCACCATGATTGCTTCAGCATACAAGAGAATGATAGATTTACAGTTTCTTTCTATTTGGTCAATATTGAAAAATGGCTTAGTAAGCACAAGAGCATTAGAAATGGTCTGAAAGAAGATTCGCTTTTCACTTTTTCATCAAAACCATTTTATGCCTTGGTAATCTGTCATGGTGTTGCTCTGACAGGAATCAAGATTTCAAATATGTACTACTATACTACACTCTTTATTACTTTCCTTGAATTCTTTTGGGGCATTTTGAAAGAGAGACTATATATATTCCAGAAAGCACAATATATACATGTTCCTTTAAGAGCACCGAGAAAGAACTCATTTATATTGCCTGAGTGGTGTGTTTGGGATTTCCCCATGGCTTCCTCTGATCCAGTAAAATTTAAATTCAGTACTTATATGAGATTGGAGAATCATGTGGGATGTATGCTAGGGTTTGTCAGGTCTTGTTCCTGCATTTTTAATACCAGAAATAAAGCAGGTGAAGTTTTTCCTGGCATGGAAAGGCAAAAGTATCCACCTGCTAAATTTTTGAATGCCAGGCTGTTGCAGGAACAGAGATGGAGAAGGAAGGTGTTAGCATCCCCCCAATCAGGCTAGAACCATGAAGAATTCATACCACCATGGTTATTTATAAATAAATAAATAAGCAAGCAAGCAAGCAAGCAAGCAAGCAAGCAAGCTTCAAGACCTATGCCTCACAGATGTAAATTTTTCCATTACAGCATTGCAGTTGTCACCTGACTAAAGGGCACAAGTCAACTCCCAATTTTCATGTCTGACTGTGAGGACTGGATAAAAGAGTTGTATGCACGGCATACAGGGTGACCCCTATTTGTTTTAAATCTAACATTTGTCAATCTTTGGGGCAGAACTCCTACATTCTTAACTGCCGAGTAGCAAGGGAAAAAAAATAAGAGGTGCCACTTTCCCCTAGCATGAAGATTCAGTGATGAGGAAAGTAACACATGTTGGATTTCTGCCTGTGATGCAGCTGTTACACAGAAATTGTGCCCACAAAGGCCGCTCTCCTAATGGCAAAAAGCTGACTTAGAACTAATGAATTAGTTTTTTTTTAAAATGTGACATATGGTGAATGATGGGTAATGCTGAACCCTAAAAGCACAATCCTAACCTGGAATTAGGCCGGCACAAGTTAGGCCAGCAAAGTTTAGCCAGCACAAGGGCCACCATAGAGCACGCACTCTCAGAGTCAGGAAGGGATGGCTCATATCTGTGCGCTAGCCTCTCTGACTCTGAGAATTGTTCAAACATGCTTTACGGTGTCCCTTGTACCGGCTAAACTTTGCGGGCCTTACTGTACTGGCCTAACTCCAGGTTACGATTGTGCCCTAAGTTTTGGTGTACAAGTAACTCTTTTTTCCCCTTTCATTTAGGGCACAATCCTAACTTGCGTTGCAGCAGGCAGTCGGCGTGCCTGCGCCGTATCCAGTGCAGGTTTGGAGCTGCCTGGAGCCTCCATGGGGCAAGGGCACTTTGTGCCCATATGGGCCACCCCGATGGGCTACTCGTATCTGCGCCTGCTATTTTGCAGGAACAAATCCAAGCAAGCAATTTCCACCCAACCCACAGACTAGTACAAAAAACATTTGTAAATACAATGCCATTATTATAATCAGTTAATGCCTACCACAACCACTCCCAATACAGTTTTGTTTAAAACTTACAATTGTTCTGAGCTGCTAAAGCAGGGGGCTCCAAACCTTGGCCCGATGGCCACACTGGCCCTTGGCAGGTGGGGGGGGGCATCCCACAGCAACCTGCTGAGGTGTGATATACGTAGTTCAACCACAGTATCCACTGGGGTTCTGTTCCAGAGGCCTCCATTAATACCGGAGTCACCATTTAAATGCCCTGATAGATGATCTGGCCCTCATGCTGAAACATTGGGAGACCCCTGTCTAAAAATTTGGCAAGTGGGAAGAGAATGAGAACTGCATTTTCCATTCATGTTCTCTTTGCACATGAGGGCGGCAGAAACCATAAGCTATAGTAATTAATAAGCAAGACAAAGGTTTAATTGTGCTGATAAAATGGAATATTTTTGGTCACTCTTGTAAGACTTCCTATTTGTACATGGGAATTTCCATAAGCAGGTTGTTATGGTAGAGTTCCTGGCTCCTTTTCAATCCCCTTCATGCGTACCTGTCAGAATTAAAAGTACGATAATTCATTCGGCAATTTGCCAGTTCTGCTTTCCTATTGCTACATCTGTTATTTACAGAAACAGGCAGCATTATGTTTCTGAATAGCTTCTTAGCTCTTGTGATGAAATATGAAATAGCGTTGTTAAAAACGTTACATCAGACCAACTGCCACGCTGGATTCTGTTAGAGAGGACTGCGCAAGTTATCACCCATTGAGTTGAAAACAGCCACTGTATTCTGGCTTGCCAGGGGCTAAAGCAGACCCCTCCCCCACTTCTTACACCCCATGAAAACAACAGAATGTCAAGTTCCTGGTGATCTCCATGCATGCCTGGTCCAGGACAAATTGGTGTCAAAGCACCCAAGTTTTCTTCCCTCCCATTTTAAAGCTTGTGCATCAGAGCACCACCTGAGCCCTTTTACTGTTGTTGTTGCTGCCGCCGCCGCCACTTTTTCCTATTGCAGTGACTGCCTAGCCACTTGTCCAAAACAAGCTGGAGCAGAGGATGCTAAGAGTAGAAGATGGTGAGATAAACTGAAGTTTTATTTCCAAGTGAGATAAACTAAAACAAGGTTATAGAAGCTTCCTGTTGCCCTGATTCTCTCAGAGTGGCAGCAAGATGGTGGGCCAATGTACGTAGTGGGCAGATGCAGGTACATGAATATGCCACTGTCTGCCACTAGGAGCAGCTAAATTCACTCACCTCATGGATAGGTTGGCCCTCTCTTGACACAGAATTGAGGGTATAAGTTGGTGCTTTACAAGTTTAGTTGTGTAAGCCTGCATTAGTAGAACTCCAAACTACAGTAATGCTCAGGCACTAATATTTTCAAAATATATTGATAGCATAATCAGGAGAAAGACCCTTAACTTAAAATGAACAGGGTAATATAATTACAGTAATTTTTTGTTGATGTGCAGCACAACCAAGCTGAATCATGCCATATTTCGACTTTCTGACACTTGAAATCGACACCCCCATTTCCTTAAGTTGGTTAGTTAGTACTGGTTCGCGCCCTCCCCCCACTCTAATATACACAGGTTAAAATCACCTCAAGGGGAAATAATCATAAATACCCAACCAATTCCTGCAGAAGAACTGAGGCGATACATCTTAAGGACCACTACTTTTTGCTTATGTTCTGGGGTGGGGAGGGGGAGGAAGGTCAGACCACAGCAGCACTGGTGACTTATTAATAAATAATAAGGCTTTGCCAGAATGTCAGCTGAATGAACGTTTAACACTATGATCTAAACCAATCACTGGCTTTACTCATAGCATTTCCCTGGGGGGGGGGGAAATACCACTGGGAGGTCAGGTAATGCTAGTATGATAGAAAGTATGCTGTCTCAGACATGATTCACAGTTTGCTTGAGAACCACTAGATGGCATCAGACTACAACAAAAATGATTGGCTGTCATTTAACAAAATACCCTATTGTTTCTTATTACTAGCAAAATGTCAATATGACGGGCATGGTATGTGTGGAAAGAAGGTCTGCTGTATTAGAAATGTCTTTAGGAAGCGTGTATGTGTGTGTTAGAGATCAAATTGCCAACGTTCGCTGGATCATGGAAAAAGCAAGAGTTCCAGAAAAACATCTACTTCTGCTTCATTGACTATGCTAAAGCCTTTGATTGTGTGGATCACAACAAACTGTGGCAAGTTCTTGAAGAGATGGGAGTACCAGACCACCTGATCTGTCTTCTGAGAAACCTGTATGCGGGCCAGGAAGCAACAGTTAGAACTGGACATGGAACAACTGATTGGTTTAAAATTGGGAAAGGAGTACGACAAGGCTGTATACTGTCACCCTGCTTATTTAACTTATATGCAGAGTACATCATGAGGAAGGCAGGGCTGGATGATTCACAAGCTGGAATCAAGATTGCTGGGAGAAATATCAACAACCTCAGATATGCAGACGATACCACTCTAATGGCAGAAAGTGAGGAAGACTTAAAGAACCTTCTGATGAGGGTGAAAGAGGAAAGTGCCAAAATTGGATTGAAGCTCAACATTAAAAAAACTAAGATCATGGCAACCACTCCCATCACTTCATGGCAAATAGAAGGGGAAGAAATGGAAGCAGTGACAGACTTTATTTTCCTGGGCTCCAAGATCACCACAGATGGTGACTGCAGCCATGAAATTAAAAGACATTTGCTTCTTGGGAGGAAAGCTATGGTGAACCTAGACAACTTAATCAAAAGCCGAGACATCACCCTGCCAACAAAGGTTCGCATAGTCAAAGCGATGGTTTTCCCAGTAGCAATGTATGGATGTGAGAGATGGACCGTAAGAAAGGCAGAGCGCCGAAGAATAGATGCTTTTGAATTATGGTGTTGGAGAAGACTCTTGAGAGTCCCCTGGACTGCAAGGAGATCCAATCGGTCAATCCTACAGGAAGTCAAGCCTGATTGCTCCCTGGAAGGACAAATCCTGAAGCTGAAGCTCAAGTACTTTGGCCACCTCATGAGAAGACTCTTCAGAAAAGACCCTCATGCTGGGCAAGATTGAAGGCAAAAGGAGAAGGGGGCGGCAGAGGATGAGATGGTTAGATAGTGTCACTGAAGCAATGAACATGAAATTGGGTGAACTCCGGAAGCTAGTGGAGGACAGGGAGGCCTGGTGTGCTGTGGTCCATGGGGTCGCGAAGAGTCGGACACGACTTAGCGACTGAACAACAACAACAACAACAACAACTAAAAAAAATGAATGCACAGTTTAATGAGCTCAAATTCATATATACTTCATTGTAGAAAACCAACAACACTCAAACATCTAAGAGAAGTAATTGAGAAGTCATGTTGGTGGTGTTTAGACACCAGTGGGGGACATTTAGAGCAATTGATTTAATTCATAACCAACCAATTAGGTCAAGCAACTGCTTCTGTGTACACCGTATGCAGTACACATGTGAATTATACTATTGTGGTATATATGTGAATTATAGCACAATAAATTTGACACTATAAAATGTGAGTACATTTTCTTGTGACTCCCTCCAGAAGAATTGAAAATGGAGGAGTTAATTTGATATTCCAGTGTTTTGGAAAACAAGGGCGCAATCCTAACTTGAAGTTCAGCCAGAACAAGTCCCTTGTGCCAATCCAGGAGTGTCACAAATGTACTGTAAAGTGCATTTGCACCACTCTAAGTCAGGGAGGCTGGCACAGGGCATAACTCTGAGCATGGTTCAACACACTTTACAGTGCATTTGCAACACTCTTGGATTGACGTAACTCCAGTTTCAAATATTGCCCTAAAAGGGAACCAAGAGGTACTGAAATGGTAAGGAAGTGCAACTGAATATAACAGTACCCAAGACTTCCTACTTCAACTATAACCACAGTCCACACTGATTAAAAACTACATCATATATACATACATCACATATACGTACCACTTTTCTTGCAACAAGGATAGCTACTGAATCAGTTGTATACTATTCCTTAACACTACAAAAACGTACCCAGCAGTTCTGTCTCAAGCAGTTGTGTTAGGAAACTGACCATGGTCCTTTCCTTTTTCAAAAACCAAACCAAACCCTTAAAGGGTGCTTATAGGTTGTTACTCTCACAATAGCATTAGCTGTATTTATTGCTAAACCATATAAGTAAGATTTTTAAAAGGCATCCCTGAAATATTCTGAAAATGTCTTTTCAGACACAGCACATTCATACATATTCACTCAGAATTAAGCCCCACTATTTATTTTAAAAACGTATATCATGCCTTTCCCAGGAAGAAGCAAATGCCCAAGGTGGCTTATGAAGTTCCATAACAAAATGTACAAAGTATTAAAACAATAAGGAAAATCATTAAGAAGAATAAGACCTGCATATAGGACTGCAATCACAGTGACTTACCAAGGACAAGTGACTTACCAAGGGAAATAGGGATAGTCTTCAGTAAATTGAAAGAATCAGGGCATATGATAGTGCTCTATGATTACCTTTTCAGAAAGTCTGAGAGTGAGATCGGAGTGTAAACAGCACACAGAAGTGTCTACAGGGTTTCTGACTCCCTTCCAACTTTGATCTCAAACGTGATAGCTGAAGAGCCATTATGCACTAATGGCTACCATAATCATTTCTGATGGCCTTAATTTAATGGGAAGTTGATAAGAAAAAAGGAAAAATCAAATTAAAAGTGTGAAGACAAAACACAGAGCCATGTGTTTTGGACATGGAACTAGATTGATAGTGTGATAAACTCAATTGGTACAGCACACAATTCTTTCACAAATGTAAGCTCTTACAAAAGACCTAAATTGAAAGAAACATTTTAGGAAGTTAATGTGATTCTGTGGTTAAGATTAGAACATGAAGTGTTTGGAGCTTACTCCACCCTTTGAAAGCTGCTCACTGAGGTTTTTTTGAAACTGGACCGCAGCATTCTAATGTGACTGCCTTATCGTATCCATATCTGCTTAAATTTTTGATAACACCATTCAGATTTCTTTTGTGGCTTTGTGCCAAACTTCTTCAATGAGCAGCTAGTTGATCACAGTAGCCAATTCCAGCAATGGAACATCTACTTTGCTTAGGTCATACAGAATCAATACAGATGAAGTGACTGTTTGTGCTATAAATATGCCAATAACTTTCAAAGCATCCTCCAGAGCAAGGACCAAATATGGTCTTTTAAATATCTTATTATTTATTTATGATAGGGTTTGCTCCACAGCTGCCATGAATCCACAAAAGAACACCAAACAAGCATAGGTTATATTGCTCGATGAAGACTTCAACTTCCAGAGAATTCTAGCTTTCATGAAGAGAAAAAAAAATAAGTTTCTTGCAATGATGGTAGCAAAGATAGGCTTGAAAATATACGAGAACAATGCCTGGTGGAATCTCCAAAGCCAGAAAAGCACGGAATAGGATTTCCTATGGCCAGGAAACAGGGACAGATTTAGAACAACTTACTGCCCACAAGTGTTTAAAAAGAAAATTACCTGTCATTTCTATCTCCTAGAATGCTAGGGACTAGCGTGCTGAACCACAGTAAGCTTCTCTCCTACAGTGGACAGTATTTATGCCTGTCCACACACATATGCTGTAAACTTCCACAGCGAAAAGAGGAGCCATTATAATCAAAACCCTGTTAAATAGGGTACATGTGATATAAGTTTCTTCTATTAATCTTTAGTTAATTAAGATTAACTATAGGGCAGAAGGTTTAGTCGAGAGGGTTAAAGCCTCCATTTGCCCAAAGATAAGATCTGAAGGTTGCCAGTTCGACAACACCGGAAGTCTCCGTGAGCAGCAGACCTTGAGAAGTGTGACTGATAAAAGCTGTCTTCAGCTGCCTGTGAGAGGGGAGTTGTCCTGGGCCAGCTGTTTCTTTGGTGGGAGCAGAGAAGCCGATTATCAGCCAGCAGGAAGCAAGCGTGTGGCCAAGAAAGAAGGACTAAACCACAAAAGTTCCATCTGTATGTTGTTTGTGGTTCTTGAAAGATAGAACTTATCTGTAATTTGTAAAAACCCCTTGCAGGTTTAGAGATAAAGTCTGCCCATGTAAACTGCCTTGAATTAAGGCCAGAGGAGCAATCTAATGGCCAAAGAAAAGCAATACATAAATACTTGCATTATTTATTATTATTATTATTATTATTATTATTATTAATCTAAGACAAAAATCAAAATCTATCCTCAATCACTGCCTCCATATACCTTGATATTGGAGGTGACATAACTGAAGCTACAATCCCAACAAGTTCGCCACGTGGTTGGCCAGTGGTTTCCAAACGTGGTTCCAACATGGTTGGTCAGTGGTTCCCAAATGTTTTGGACCAGTGGCTCCCTTGATTTACTGGGCCACTGGCCACAGATCCCCATTAGAGCTACAATGTACATTGTATAGGGTGTGGTTTTTTTGTGAGGACTCTGTGGCTCCCCTGGCTGGTTTCTATGGCTTCCCATGGAACCATAGTTCACAGTTTGGGAACCACTGCTATATACTCTTTCAGGGCTAAACCATGGGCTAGAATGACTAAAAATATGATTGTGTATGTATCTTTAAGAAAAGTGTTGGGAAAGCAAGTAGGACCAGAAACATGTTGTGGGGGAAATGCCAAAGTCCCACAATCTTTCTCCTGAAGCTACTGTTTGCTTCACATCAGAAGCTGCCACTGATGTCAATGGAGTAAAGAGTAAGTCTGGAGTAAGTCCAGTTGAATAGTGGCAATTATTTCCAAGTAAATACGCATACAATTTGGCCTCCATAGTTTTATGAAAAAAACTATATAACCTTCTTTTTGGCACGAGGCCATGTTATATTTCCCATGTGGCAACTGCATTTATCACTTAACAAACTGAACTTATTAGTGATCAGCTGTCAAAACCCATTCCCTTTTAAAACTCTCAGGGCACAATCCTAACCTGGAGTTAGGCCAGCAAAGTTTGACACCGTAAAGCATGTTTGGATCATTCTTTAAGTCAGGGGGATGGCCACGCCTGCGTGCTGGCCTCTCTGACCTTGAGAGTGGTCCAAACATACTTTATGGTGTCCTTTTCACCAGCCAAAGTTTGCTGGCCTAATCGTGCCTGCCTAACTCCAGGTTAGGACTGCACCTTCAGGCAAATTGCATGCCATTGTGAAGCAAGTCAGGAAGTGATATACCTATTAGGTGCTGGTTATACCTATTGGATGCTGGTTATCCTGATCTGCATGACACCTGTTGACCACGGATTGATCTGCCCATTGCATGAGATTCAAGTGCTTAGCCTTAAATGGTTCATGCCAGCAAGGGGTTCATGCCAGCAAGGGGAAGAGTGTAACTGCCATTTCACTGAGAAGCAGTGACCTCTAAACAGTCCATTTCCTTTCTAGATCTGCACTCACTCATGATTACAGTCACCACGATTACCATGATTTGTAGCTATGCTGCAGACTGTTCATTTTAAAAGCCAAAGCTTTTCTCTCCTTATCGTATTCATTTGTTGCTCGGTGGTATATAAACACAATGGAAATGTGCACCTTGACTGTGTGACTTTCTGGGGGAACAAAGTGAGAAGTGGAGAAGAAAGCAACACACTCCTAGGGGAGGTGGTGATGGTAAGCAGCTGCTACTGCAGCAACAGCCTCTCACCTAATAGCATAATATGAAACTATGAAGCTGCTTTATACTGAATCAGACCTGTAGGTCATCTGGTCTACAAGTATCTATTGGGCTTAAGAACATAAGAACATAAGAAGAGCCTTGCTGGATAAGGCCAAGGGCCCATCTAGTCCAGCTTCCTGTATATCACAGTGGCCCACCAAGTGCCTCAGGGAGCCCGGTAGACAACAAGATGCTTGCATCCTGTTGCCACTCCCTTGCACCTGGCATTCTGAAGTAGCCTATTATTAACGTAAGGAGGTTGCACCACCCATCATGGCCTATAGCCCACAATCGACTTTTCCTCCAGAAATCTGTCCAATCCCCTTTTAAAGGTATCTAGGCCAGATGCCATCACCACCTCCTGTGGCAAGGAGTTCCATAGCTTAATTACCCGCTGGGTAAAAAAAGTATTCCCTTTTATCTGCTTTAACTCTCCCAACACTCAATTTTAATGGATGTCCCCTGGTTTTCCAAGGTC
This sequence comes from Lerista edwardsae, assembly GCA_029204185.1. Taxonomy (NCBI): domain Eukaryota; kingdom Metazoa; phylum Chordata; class Lepidosauria; order Squamata; family Scincidae; genus Lerista; species Lerista edwardsae. The sequence goes on from JAJKFI010000037.1 coordinate 7,131,795, forward strand.
TAATGCACATAACAGGCGGTACATAACTATGCTACTCTAGATCAGTTTTCAACTGGATATATCAGAGACTGAATCAGAGACTTTTCGTGCAAAGCCTTTACCACTGGCCTTTGGGATAAGACTTGCCTTGCTGGATCAGCCAAAGGGTCATCCAGTTCAGTACTCTAACAGCATCCAGCTAGATATCACTGGGGTGCTCAGAAGCAGGGCATGAGGATGAGAGCCATCCCCTGCTGTTTATCACCAAGATTCACTAGATGACTGAGAAAGATTTCCTTGCTGAGAGTTCTTCGACATCTGATCCCAGGTCTCTTTGCTGTGCAATGTGTGAATTGTTGGTCTAACACTCAGAAACAAACTTGTAAAATCTCATCTGGAGTCCCGTAGTAAGAAGAGTATATAAAAAGCTAGGCTGGAAAGGCTTTGTAAAGAGGAAGAGACTTCCTTTGTCTTTTTCTTCTAGACTATCAATGTGCCACAAATTACTTACACTGACATGTGTAGACATGTGGGCTTGCAATAATTTCTGCGAGCAAATAACTTTTAATTATTTTTCATAGACTTTTCCAAGTCTTCTCAGATACAAGGTTTTTTTCATTACTAAAGCAGGTCTAATGAGGCTCAGGCCCCAATCCTACCCCTCCCTACCATTTACAACAATGCAACCATGCCAATGGGATGTGTGTGGCATCCAATGATGGTGGAGGATCAGGAGGCCTGTCAGAGGTAAGTAAAAGTATTTTCTACTTATCTCTGAATAGGATACCTAGTGGCCTATAGGTCTGTGGAGAAAAAATGGCCAGGTTCAAAAATAGTAGATAGGATTCTGGAGCATGCTGGTACTGCCAGAATCGTCCCCCTGTCCACCCTAAAACTCCCCCTAACACCGCCGCCACCACTGACTTACTCGAGTCTGTGCAGCCCAGGCTCCACAGCAGTGGGGGTGCAAAGCTGCCACCACTTTCTAACAGTGGCTGTTAACTGGCCCAGCAGCAGTGCAATCTTTGTGTCATCACTGTGTTCCACTGTTGCGCCATCACAGAGGTTCCACTGTTGTCAATTGGTGATAGCATTGAGCCAACACTGAGGTAACTGCTCTGATTTCTTCAGCTGCACTACTGGGCCTGACCTCTCTTTGCCCACACTTACTCAATGACAGTTCCACCACGGCCTTTTGAAAAGGCAGCGGGTGAAGGCAGAAATGGAAAGGGTAGAGTGGTGGGCTAGAGCAGAGACACTCTAGCCTACCACCATGCTGCTGCTCCCACACCGCCTTTGTCAAGCTGTGAAGCTGTAACAGGCTTAAAGAGACCAGGCTAAGGAATTTTGTAGCTTGGGAAATACAGCTGTACGCTGTAAGTATGTGCCAAAAAGCACACTCACCTGAAGTAAGTTACCACTGTGGTGGATATAAGCAGCATCTAGAAGCTTCTCTCCAAACAGTGTGTTTCTAGCTAGTGTGGGAAAGTCTCTGTGTAAGAGTTAGTGTATCTGCTATCTGTTTGGCAGTATCTGCTGTGTTCTGTGACCAGTGTGTTACAGTATATATAAACTTAAAATATGTGTTAAGAAGTCCTGTAAAATTACTTGTTACTGCCTAAAACATCTGATTGCCTACTGTGTTTAAACCTGAATTGTATTGCTAACAACTCAACCTGCCTAATCCCTTAAAACCTAATCTAATACAAATCTAACTAAAACACCATGCCTTTTTTTTTGCCTTATTTGCTTAAATTTATATAGTTGCTAATGTTCATAAGCACTTGGTTCACTCTACTAGCTTCCTTTCATTAAGTTTAATTAGCCATAATAGCCTTCCTTTTCAAAAACTGAGAAAAGATGGAGGAGTGATAGCAACAACATGGCAAAGGGACAGTTCCGTGGACACGGACAATTTGTGGAAGTACAGAGGAGGGGAGGGGTAATTGCAGCGATATAAAAGTTTGCAGGACAAAATGGTGGTGATCATGGGGATTGTGGGGGAACGTGGAACACATGGTGAACAGTGTGCTCTGTAGGTGAAGATTGGGGAAACGGCACTTTTTGCATGGGAGGCAGCAACTTGTCTTGCTGCTTAAGGCACTGGCTGGGCTTGGCCAGCATATTACTGGAGGTAGTCACAGAGATTTCAAGATAAGTGACCATTTGTTTCCTTACCTTGGAGCTGCATTGCAGCTGCATTGGTGCTGGAAAGTTGGACAGGATTTGGCTCTCAGAGAAAGAAAACGTGTAGTTCAGATACTCTGAAATTAATTTTTGTTTAGGCGGGATTACACAAAACCCATAGAATAAGAACTCCAGCCTTGCGTGCCAGCCTTGAGATATCCGGTATTAATGATACAAACAAACCAAGAGTTCTAATGCCATGGCAAGTTGTTTGGCACAGCTAGCCTCATTCAATAATTATTTTACCACCATAATTCTACAGTGTTTGCTTGTCCTTCAGCTGATAGAGCCAATTCCCCTTTGGAAAGAAACTGTACTGAACAATCAGTGAAACTCTTTACAACAATAATAGACTACACAACTCACAGGGAGTATTAATGTACAGGCTGAAGGCTTCAGTTCTAGATACAATGACGCTTGACAGCAGAAGGGTCAATGTTCCTCAAGGCTTTTAAGCTTATCAGCCTAAAGCTTTTTATTAGTAGGAAACCCAATATTTAGAGGGCTCTGACTGATAATGGAACTAGTAATTATAGTAAGACCAATTCAAAGGACCCAAGTTTTGCTTGGTACTATGAATTATTGCTGGTCATCTTAGAAATTAAGCCCAGTTGAAATGAAGCCTACACAATACATAATTGCATTTGCTCATATTCATCTCTTGTAGCCTTGTAGTACAATCCTATTCATGTCTACTCAGAAGTTGGTCCCATTGTATTCAACGAGGCTTAGGAAAGTGTATATAGGATTGCAGCCTTGGTCTGCCCCTTTCTTCCTTCCCCTCCTCTCCCTTTCTTGTCACTTGTTGGAGGGCAGCAGGACCAATATTGTTTTCTTTTTACTTAATTAATGCTAATCTATAAAGTGTTGTGCGCACACTGTAACAGATGTGCAGTCCAATTCTTTCCAGGGCTGATGCAGCTGTGCAACAGAGAGCACACTGCATTATGTGGTGGAGGGGCAATCATGGAGGTCTTTTCAAGGTAAGGAAATATTTGTTTCTCTTTTCTTTGTCTTCTCTTTTCCTTGTCACCTAATTAATATTTTTCTCCATATCACTTTTCCATTTTTCCATATATCGCATTGCAGAACAGAGCAGGAGGAGGGCAGCAACTGAGCGGAGGGTGGATAGATCCACAGGAAAAATAGATTTTTGCCTTTAGCATGTATGACTAAAGGCCAATTATTTTGTGTACAAAACTAATTGTTTTGTATTGCGTATAAAACTAGTTTACTGTCTAGTTTAGTGTATAAAAGTAGTGAGCTGCCCAGAGATATAGGTGAGGAATAATAACTGGTGTTCTGAAATAAGGTGATAGGCACTCTACTGCCAATTGATATCTCTACCCCAATATTTTCTCCATAATGCAAAAATCCATTCCAAGCCTCCAAAAACAATTATTAACTTTGCAAATGTTTCTTCCAAAGCTACACAAACAAATAATGGTTGCATGATTATTCACATAGTATTTGCTTTTTAAATAAAAATCAGAGTTGGTCTGATGGGGAACAGTGATCTCTCAAAGCACAATGCTTAATTTCTGGGTGCCTCATGCTATCAGATACACAGCGGCTCAATCACTGTATTCAGTGGTTTGACTGACTTCAGAATCTGCCTTGCTGCTGCTGAAGTTAAATGCTTTTGTTAGAAGAAGCTATAACTAAGTTGCCTGCTCAACTTGATCGCTGAAATACGCCTCTAGCTGCCTGGATAGAAGGACTTAACTGGTGATCTTTTAGAGGCAATGGGAAATAAATGAAGCAGTTATAATTCCTCCTGATTTTCCATTAAGTCAAGAAAGTTAATTATTCCACAGATGGCAGGATGGCGAATGAGACTGATGCAGCCAGCTTGCCTAGAAAGCAGAATTTTCACAACATATGCAGTGAAATGAGACAGAAAGAAAAAGTTGGCAAAAAATACATTTCAGTTTCCGCATCAACTCAGACGAGAAGGTCAGAAAAGAATCAATGACCTGTGCATATCCTTGACACATGCCAAGAGCTTCATGTAAAATATTTTATCATGTGAGACAAGAAGATGCAATTTCACGTAGAAAGCAAGAATAAAGCTTTTGCTGATGGAAAGACAGTCTCCTGCAATACTTCCTATCTTTTTCACCCTCGTTAATCGAAATAGATCAATTGAAACAAACTCTAGGGTTCTCAGCTATCACTTTACACTCTAGAGGATAATGAAGACAAACATCATTATCATTATCCACTTAATATATTTCAGGCAAAAAACGTAACTCTTGAGCAATTTTTCTCCTTCTTGAAAACAGAACAGTACGCCACTCGCCAAACTTATTTGTAGCAAGTGTGCCATAAAACAAGTCCAAGTATGAAAGAGTGCCACAGTGCACATGAAGCCCTCCCCTGTCAATGGTGACATACTTGACAGCCTTTAGTCTGTTTGATCAAGGAACAGGTAGCAGTACAGGATTAGACAGGTAAGCAGGAGACCTATGGTGAAATAATCAGGGCTCACTGACAATTCTACTTCTGTAGATGCATGCCACAGATCTCTATTATCTGCGACACTTCTGCTATAGGTTGGCTACCCATAATGTACATCCATGTTTTTTAAACTGTGTTCCAGGGAATTTTAGGGTTATTCAGTAACTAGTTGGGGTTCTTCAATTAAAACATCAGTAATGGCAGGCAGCTTGCTTTCTACACCAAATTCTGCAGATAATGAAATTGGCAGCGGGGGTGGGGGTGAGGGAAGAGAATGCGGCACTGTAATTACTTACCTGGGGGCCACACATGGCCACCCAGCCTCCTAAGAAGCTTACAGGATGTTACTGGAAGTCACTTCCGGCCTGTGCCAGTGACTTCCAGTCATGCCCTGGAGGCTTCTGAGGAGGCCAGGAGGCTGTGTGAAACCCCTCTGTGCCCCAGAGCACCTATGGATGTAAATGGAAGTTGCCAGCACAAACCGGAAGTGAGGCCTGCCAGTCATGGGCTCAGCATGTGTGGATATTCAAATCCATAAGTTTTGATGAGGAGGGTCCAGTATACTACTGACTTTCTTCTTCAATATCAGAGGGCTCTGAGTATCTACAGTATGAGATATCTCATTAGGCTAAAGCCTAACTTCAGTCCGTCTAGTTTCTGGTTAAACGCTTGGATTCATTGATAAAGAATGAGCCCATTGCTTGCTCTCAGACTACTTTCACACCTTCCTCTTTGCACCTTATGTTATCCACTCCTTCTAGCTGCTTCCAATGTGTTATATTTCTAGATTACACTATTTGGCTTCAAATGATTCCCTAGAAACTATTGCAGACCATGCTCTGTACTCTGCCAAGCGTTTCAGCAGAATAGGAGCAGGCTAGCATTCTGGTTCATTCCATATCATGGAAAGACACATCAATGGAAAAGCAACTCTTGGCATGCCTGGAAGTTCTTTGCTGTTTCATGAAGTTTTGTGATAGTCCTTACATAAAATGTGTTTAAATGACAATCCAGCTTAAATAATTAGTTCCATGCTCTGATGTTTGTATTTTTAGTATGCAATTTTCCTTAATTAACTATGAAAAAGGATGCTAATTACTGTTGTCATTTCATTTTAAGCCAGTCAAATCAATTTCAAAATGGGTATCTATTAATGTTGTTCAAAATATATTTCAAAAATCAATCGGATGACATAGGTGAAAATTTCAAAATGACGGACATTCGAACAGGCAATCTTTGAAGCAGGGTAGATGAATAGCTTTGGTCTGCTGTATGGACCTTGTATGTCATGTTAAAATCCGGCAGTGTTTTTGTGGCAAGCAGATTAGCATTGTACAGCTGCTTTAATTTTCTACTCTATTAGTGTTTCTTTGCAAAAGACACAAGGGCCACATGGGAAGGAAAGTCAAGAAAGGGACGTGCAGTTCTGGGCAGGAGCATGTTCCCTACAGTATACTGGAGCATTTTTGCTTTTGCACAAGTCTATTCGTTTCCTTATCTGCATTTTGCAGCAGACTACTAGACATTAATGAGAGATTTCATGTTCATACCAATTACTTGAAATATTTAACTTCCCTCTTAAGGTGCATTTACACTTCAAAGAAATGACTCACTCTAAACATTCTGCTAGGCTACAATGGGAAGGGTGCAGCTTATCCTTGTTTGGTACTATTAGTGAAAAATATTTTTTATTATAGCAAAGATCTTATCACTTTACTACCCTGCTTTCAGCACAAAGTATCCTGGCCAGGCACCAGTTTCATATACTCATAGGCTCCTTGTATCAATACTCATAATTGCTGGTGGCCAATTAAACCCAACACACACATGTGCAGCTCCATTGGTGCAAGTTGGAACCAATTCTTTAGCTCCAGTTGTTTTAACAACTTCTGGGGAAGCTTGAGGGGCTTTTGAAAAAGCTAATATTTTAAAACGATTATGCACTGAACACAACTGATAGCAGCAATCCAAGATGCTTAAGAATCCATGGCCCAAAGAGTGAGAATAGTTATTCAGTTAGAAATTTTAAAGCAAATTCTGTATCCACTAGTGTCCAGTACTGGGCAAACTAAAATTGGGATTTCATTTTGACAAGAAACAAGACCTCTTCTAGGAAGATCTCCTAATCTAGTCTGAGTATGGCATAAGAATAAATATGGTATTCTGCCTCTCTCCTGCCCCATGATAAGAAATCAACCATACTGAATTCTGTTTATTGGAATACAGACACAGGACGCAATCCTACGCAATCCTACGCACAGACACAGGACGCAATCCTTGCCACAGAACGGCAAGGTCAGTCAGCCAGTGTCATATCAGATGCTGGGTCGGGGAGTCTGGAGCCTCCCCCCGGGAAGGGAACATTCATTCCCTTACCGTGGGGGAGGCTCCAGACTCCCCTATGCGCTTCTCAGATCTGCGCCTGCTAAACAGCAGGCGCAGATCCGAGGAGACCGCACGGCCTGAATTGGGGCCGCGCAGCCTCCTGGATGGGCTTAGAATTCGGCCTTATGGCGAAATCCAGAGCCCGCTCTCCTCCCATCCTCAATCTCTCTCCCCCCCACCAATCCCCGTCCTGGAACGGGACAGAGCCTCCCTTGTGCTGGCAAGCTTTGGTTGGTGCGAGGGAAGCTCACCATTGGTGCTGTCAGGGCAATGCTAATAGCGTCGGCCTAAGAGCACTAGTGCCAACGTGGGGGTGCTGCTTGGTGCCCCCGCATGGGCGCTACTGATGATGCGTCGATGCTATCACATAGTGTCGACGCTAAGGGCGTGCTTGGATTGCGCTGACAATCTTTGCAGGTACAGACTGGGTGGTGAGGGAAAAAGTACTTCCAAAGAAATGCATAATTACTTTCTCTTGTTGGTGAGGGGGAGAGGTGTGCAAGAACTCACAACTCATACCAAAATGAGCATTTTCCCCAGAGTGAAATGCCTCAATTGAGGGCACAATCCTAGAGATGACATAGCGCCAATGCAACGTGATTGTGTCAGCGCTACATCATTAGTGCCGACGGGGGTGCTGACTGGCACCCCGGGTTGACGCTACAATGCTCAGGCTGACGCTACTCATAGTGTTGGCCTGAGAGTGCTGACTTGGCTGGCACAGGGTTGGTTCTGGGAGGAGGGAGGGCAGGAAGGAGGAGGTTCTGGGCGGGCCAACCTAAAGAGGGGGTGGGGTCAGGATGCAGCTGCTAGGCTGCATCCAAAGCATCGCCTCTGGGCTGCACAGCCCCCATTTAGCCAGCAAGGAAGCCATGGGGGAGGCAGGAGCCTCCCCTGGTGTAAGGGCACAAATGTACCCTTGTGCCAGGGAGGCTCCTGCGTGCTCCAATGCTGTGCTGGATACAATGCAGGCTCGCCGGCCTACCAATGCAGCATAGGATTGTGCCCTCAAACTGATACTTGGAATCTTTCTAGGGTTCGGAATGTTTTCGTCTCCTAAAGCCCTGGTGTTTTCCATTCTCTCTTACAAAGCGAATCATTTTTTTAATTGCCCTGTGGTCTGTGAAACCATTTTCAGGGGGCAGCCTTCAACATCTCTCTCCAGCTTAGATCAGGAGAGGGAGCAGAGGTCTTCCCTATAGTCGGGTTACACTTCCAATCCCAGAGGTTTTTTACCACCCTCCTCCCAGCTCTAAGCTGGATAAGCTAAGATATTAAAAACCATAATTATTTTATCACGGTCTGCATTGATGCAATTTTCTAGGGATGTATTATCTATCTGAAAAGAAAGTTCAAGTAATTCAAAATCGAAGTTAGCATCTCAAATTTAAGCATAATTCCTGTTTTAAAAATGTCCATGACTACTTGGATCCAATAATCTTAGATCTAGGGAGAGTCTCGCCAGACATTACCTTAATTTGTTATATCCAGGAATGGTGTGCACAAGTGTGAGCATGTTCATGGGAAAGAACATTCAGATACGCATATCCTCATGCACCTGCGGTATGGTACAGAGGAGGAAAAGTGTTGAAAATATTATTAAGTTCCTTATAATTAAGAAAATATAATTGATAGGGGTTCCTATCTTGTCTGCTCACAGACATTGTCTCTAGAAACATGGAATGATGTTAAGTTGGGAGCAAAAGGCCTTTTAACTCAACAGCACCAGAAATCAGATCCTTGGAAGTCGTATATGGTTTCTTTCCATCCGGCACAGAACATAAATTAAATATTCTGTTACTCATAGATAATATTCTATTACACAATGATTTTTCAGGAAAAGAAGTCTATTTTTATTTTTAAAAGTCTGATTTTCATCCTATTACGAGCAAGCTCCACCCGAAACAGCCATCTGTCTATAAGCGTCACAGCGCTGTTTTCTTTTATTCAAGCTGTCATAGGAAAAGTTCAATTCTCATTTTTTGGTTGCTTAAAACATTTATTTTAGGCGCTCTCGTTCTGAAAGAAATGAGGCACTTGTAGGGTTTTTTTTTGTCCTAGGAAAACATTTTTGATGACTGTAAATGAAACTAAAGACGTAGGCATGAATGCAGGTGCCAATATCTGGGCAGTTCAATCAACTCTTCATTTGGGTGGGTACACAGTTGACCATTGACCAAGTGGCAATGTAATTAATACTAGTATCTGTATTGCCTTTCAGCAAGTGATGAGGATTTACCACATATCTGCACCTGATAAGAATTCTGGTATTCACTGATATTGTCTAAAAATCATATTTCTAAAAGAAACCAAAACATGCTGGGACTCAAACATCCCTGCAAGTTGCACCCTCAGACCTGAGAGACCCAGAAACATATGGCAATCTATAGGAGGCAGAAGCATATTAAAATGCTCCTCAGTTGAGTATCATAGACAGCAGGCTTACAATGGACACCTTGTGAAGCTACCAGTTAGTAAAGGTCATTAAATTCCCAAGATCTATCTTGCATCAGCTGTGAACTCACAGGCCACCTGATCCTATGCTGGGGCAACACCAGCAGTCCCATTCACAATGTGGGGATAATGATTTTAATGATTTCACTTATTGTTTTATGCATTGTATATTTTATGGTGCTTCCTTGGGCATTTGCTTCCTTTATAAGTAGGGTTACCAGATGTCCTGGTTTGACCGGGATTATCCCGGTTTAGGAAGGTTGTCCCAGCATCCCACCCGGTTTGAAGGTCTGTCCCAGTTTGCCCTGGGTCCCATGGGTATTTTTGCGCAAAAGTCTTTTGCCTTTTGAAACATGTACAGCCACTGCCCTTCTCAGGGCAATTATGTTTTTGGAACCATGTCAAAGTGTTCCCATATACCTGAACTGAAACTGGTGTTTTTGCCCGCCAATGGTACTGAAAGTTTAATGTTTACTGTCCAAAAATGGTGTGCTATCCAAGGTACTGCGTATCAATTTCTATGGACGTGTTGAAAAAAAGCTACCTTTATCCCTGAAAAACTCATTGTTCACTGAGCATACAGCTTGCTTACTTCAGGAATTTCCAGAAGGGGGCCCTAGAGTACAAATCCTGAAGTAAGAAGTTCATTCTTGCAAAACTGAATTTTTTGCAGAGGCTTGAGTGCTACAATTTGGCTAATTAGGTCTTTTGCAGACTTCTGGTACTTGTTTTACACCCCCCTAATGAGATGGAGACAGAAGTCTTCTAAACTTTCCTTGACCCTTCTCTGCCTTATAAACATGTTGGGAAAAACCCTATTTTTTCAGAGCTGGCTTCTGCAGCTTGCAGCTTCAGAACTGATATACTGATATAAGGTCAACCTTTCACCCACCCCAGCCCTAGAACAAGCTGTGGAGAAAAAAAAAATCTTTCTCATTACATTGATTTGTCCTCTAGCAGCTACAGAGGCAAGAAATAACCCTTTAGTTGCTACAAGGATGATTCCTGTGTGAAACAAAGCAAAATCATCAGTCCCATCTCCCAGCATTGGACTGTGTCCAGATGCTGATTTGGAGGAAGCGTATTTGAATCTTCTTCTGTGTTCTTGCACCATTGACAAGACTGATTGTACAACTAATATAATTTATTACCAGTATGTGTCACTGAGTGTCACTAGCCTGAGGAACTCTGAGGCCTCCTGAGGAACTCTGAGGCAGTGAAGCAACTAAGTGCCCAATCCTGTTCAATTTTTCAGTGCTGAGGCAGCCACAATGAAACCCCAAGGTAAGAGAATAGTTGTACCCTTACCTTGGGGAGACTTCTGTGACTGTCCCCACACTGCAGGATGCAGCACATGCCTCACTGGTACAGCTGGATCACCACTGGAAGGATTGGGCCCTAGGTACTCATGCCAGTGCCTGCAACCTGGGTCATGAGTGCACAGAAGCACCATCATTGTTTTTTTTTCCCTTCAGCCAGTAGGTAAATGGTAAAGCTACAGTTTATGACTGAAAGCAAAGATGCATCACAGATTGTGGGGAAGTATGGCACAGTAAAGCTATGGCACAGTAAAGTTTCCTGCCATGGTGCAAGAACAGGATGACCCTCACATTGAATAGTGATTACATTGAAAAGCAGATTTTTCTAAATGTCAATTGTCAATGGCAATTCTCAGTCATTACAAAATGAATGGAAAGCTAGTGTTTTTCTAGGAAGAGCATTTGCAGCTTTCTGGCCTATTGTCTTCAACTAGATATCTCATCACAAGCCTGTCTTTCACAATAAATGATGTGAATCCTTGTGGAGTATAAAAAAAACATTTTCTCTGTTGCCACATGCAATAATTTATTATGTCTCTGAAGACATCAGAACAGTAGAAATAACACAGGAAAATTAGGAGATATGTGTCTCCTCTATATTTTCACCTAACTTGTCCCCCAAAATAAAAAGATAGTTAGCCTCTATAAAGAAACCCCACGTTAGCCCAGAGTTTGAATGGAAGTACCCGCGTTCCCTACCATCGGCGGATTTGCGCGCCAATTATTTAAAAAATTATTACAGGTGCTAATTGTACCTGAAAGCTTTAAAGTAGACTCAGTGAGAAAGGTTAGCCCCTGCCCTAACACAGGAAGCTAAAATGGCAACTTTCATTTCAGATTTGGGGGGGGGCCCAATCAGATTCAGAAACGGCACCCCATAAAACAAAAAAACCCAAATTCTGCCCCTGTTTTTTAAATGATGACATGGGTGGACAGTCAAAACAACTGTACCTCTAAAAAGGTCTATCCTTACACTGTTTACAGAGCAAGTTTCAGGTAATTTGGTGCAGCCACTTTTTGAAAATCTCTAAAACATTAATTGAAATTAATTGGCGGGTGAATTCACCAATGGTAGTAAATGGCTTAAAGTGGAAGTGCATTTTTGTTGCTCATCAGGAAGACGTACCGAGGACTGCCAAGCAGAGTTGGGAGGGACACTAAAGCGATGCTGCTTTGCTTTGTGGAAGCGAAGAGACCACGTGAGGTGGGCAACCAAAGAGTGTCGAGCAGAGGTGGGAGGGGCACTTAAGCATGTGCAGCTCCTTGCCTTGTGTGTGAAAGCGAGGAGGCCATCCAAAGGCTGCTGAGTAGAGGTGAGAGGAGCACTACAGTTTGTGCTTATTTGCTTTTGGAAGTCGGGAGTCAACTGAGGAGCAGAGGCGGAGGAAGGGTGTAACAGGAGGTGGTGAGAGCAATGGGCGCCAGCAGCGGTGAGGCACCATTGCGCGGAGCAACCCACACACTTTTTGGCCTGCCCTCCCTCCCCTATGGCCCGTATCGCTCCGGAATGGAGCTATCCCGGGCGCAGGGAGGCATGGCTGGGGCGACGCGCTGGGGGTGCAGTTACATCGCCCTGCCCCAGGTGTGCTCAGGGCTCCATGTGTCTCTGCCGAGGAGCAAGTAAGCACTGCAGGTGTTGAAGCTGATGGGCTGGGGGTGAAGGAAGAAGCGGCTGCAGCCAGCATCTCATTTTCAGTTCTGAAAGTTAAAGCACCAGCACCCTGTGTGCTCAGTACTTTGCTGCCTTTACTCTCTCTCTCTCTCTCTCTCTCTCTCTCTCTCTCTCTCTCTCTCTCTTTGTTTCTGTGTGTGTAGGTATGTGTGAAGAAACAGGTGACTGTAGGAGAGTGCAGGTATGTGGGAATGGAAGAGGAGGAAGCCAACCAGGGTCCCCAGTGGCAGGACAGCAGCCCCAGCTGGGAGAGAGGCTACTTGGGAGGCAGGCCAGGAGAGTGGGGAACAAGCCACAGCTGACACAGTAGCTCCAGCAAGGGAGAGGTGGAGCCACAGCCTTTAAAAACCCCAGTGGCCTGTGATGAGGCTCAATGGGGCTTGGGCTGCCGGTTAAGCTGGATGATGGCAGACGGCTGAGAAACCCCACGAGAGGAGTAGAAACCAAGATGAGGCAACCCCCTGCCCTCTCTTCATTGACTGACTGAAAAGGCGGGATATAATATTTTTTTCAAATAAAATTTTTTTGATCAACCTTACAGTTTATTTTTCATTTTCTAAAGATTACTGAAATGTGTGCGAAGTTCTTTAAAAACTCTGAAATGCCATTTAAATGCTACCCCTATTAGTATTATGTTGATCAACTGTGCAAGCTGTCTGATTCTGCTGTCAGTCTATGTCACAAGAAAATATGTTTTAAGGAACTGTTTAGTAAAACAACGTGGATGGCTCAGGCAAGTGAACAGTTATGTGCTAAATGAGAAGTTATTCCCATCCTATCCACTGCTTTCTCTCAGAATTATTAACCACCAGGGACAGGGAAGCAGAGAAGGGTGAGCCTCACCTGAGCGTCCTGATCTGAGTTCCAAATACGTCTGGATCCTTTATGAGTCCCGCAGAGGCTGTGCATGGCCTCCATGGGCCTCAGAAAGCTTAGCTCCCCAAAGGTGTTTAAACAGCACCCAGTTTTTGCAAAAAACTGGAAGTACTGTTCAAACATCTCTGTGGGACTTGCTCAGCCCCTCAGAGACCAATCTAAGCCTCTGCGGGCCTCAGGCTCTGGACATGACCAGGATCCGGTCCTGTTCGGAGGCCCCAAATGACCCAGAAGTGTTACATCACTTCCAGGTAACTGGGATCAGTGGCGCTGTGTGGCTCATACAGTGGCACGCATTTCCCTGTTAACCACTTTTACCTGGGTGTGATGGACACCCTTCCCATATTCCCCCTTGGGGGAAGGACAGGCAATAACATACAGGTTTGAGAAGTACATGATAGGTCTTCATAGGGGACAGGAAGGGAGAATAAAGAGACTTACCAAGTTCTTGTCTGATTCTTTTTAACATTTGGCTATACAAATGGAGGGCACTGAATATGGCATCAGGTCCCTGCTAGAGCTGGTACACTTTGTGAGTACACTTTGGATACTCTTCCTCTGCGTCTCCCTGTCTCTTTCCTACTGGTGTCTGCCCCACTTCCTCTTCCTCTTTGCTTGATTCTTTCTCTCCACAGCAGCTCTCCTGACCCTTCCTCTCTTCTTTCTACTTGTCTCATCCCTCTCCATCTGACCTGTTCCCCATCCTTAAATCCACCACTTCTCCCTGGCTCTGCCCCTCCATTTACAGAGGCCAACTAGAGTTTCTTGCCTCACCACCACCACCACAGCTGGTAAGGACGTCACTGCCAGGCTGCCACAATTCACAATTTGTTTCAGCCAGCTGCTGTCACACCGCAGAGCTTCACACTGCGGCAAAAATTCCTTCACAATCCCTATCCAAGTAAGCAGTCATTGCTACACAGATCCTCCATATAACACAGAAATGAGGACCATTAAAAATGTTACTATGTTGCCTATCTAGCCATATGGCTTGGCTATAGACATAATCCATCAGAGCACAACCACTGAGAAATCTGAGAAAGCCAGAAGCATTGTCCTGTTCTTGCTGTGTACACAAAAGACTCCCTACCTGATTAGTCACACAGCAAATTTTAAAGTAGCCACTAACCAAGGGCAGCAAACGTTTTGGCTACAGAATTCTAATCCGATCAATTAATGTTTTTCAGATTAAATTATGAATGCAGCCATAAAAAGAGATAGGCAATATATTTTACACCCCCCTTCAAAATGTTTTCAACACATTTTACATAGTTTTGTTCTTTGAAATGTGGGGAGGAGGGACTGGGAACAGGCATCTGCTGAATAAAAGGAATGAACAGGAAGAGCAGAAGAGTTTAGTTAAACACAGCAGGCCTCTAACAGCAGTTAATTTATCATGCATGTTATTTTGTAAATTCTTGTGGTTACTAGTCTAAAACCATGGCTTTCTTTAAGGTGGTGCATGTGGTTGCTAAGGGAGAATTCAATTCTGTTTTTATTACCAGGAAGAGAGTGTTCATCTTATTTGTATTTATTTTTTATATTAATCACTTTTTTAAAGGAAATCTATTTCAAAGACAACATGCACATTTAAAAAAAACACACTAAGCCAAAAACTAGATAAGCATGTGCATTGGAATGATAAAACACACAGGAGTTACAGGTTTAAAATGCCACAGCCCAAAAACTAGCATAAAAGCAACATTCAAATCAAGGGGAAGGATTAGGCAAACCTCTACAAAGAGGAATTCCTATGAAAATTCAATATATTAATTTTTTCATATTTTTTATTCCACCCTTCTGCCAAGGAGTTCAGGGTGGTATAAATGTTTCCATCCCTCTTTTGATCCACAACCAAACCCGGTCACAACAGGGTCACAACAATCCTGCGAGGTACGTGAAGCTGGGAGATAGTGATTGCTCCAATGTAATCTCCATTACAAAGTTTGAGACTTGTAATTTTTACAAATGTAAGTTACCCTGATGCTCTCACCCAATGCAAAATTGGTGCCTGGTGGTCTCCTATATGCTCTTGGTAGACAAGAAGAAAGTAGAATATTTCGTTTTGTTTGCCTATTTCCCCAGGCAATTTCATTTTAACATTTTTAGTAAATAGTCTGCCACTACTGTTTTCCCAACAGGTGTTGCTGTGCAACATGGAGCTTTTGAGTTCACATCCTCCGGGACTATTCTGATATCCACACAACCTCAAAGTAAGTATCTTTCCACCTTCGCTGTGCCACAAGTGAATCCAATAAAAATATTATATACACACACAGATTGTTTTCTCTTTTTTAGTGTACTAAAAAGTCATCTTGCACATTTAATATTTTCCAAACTACCTTCTTGATAAATTTAATGAGTCAGAAAAAGAACATTAGTTCAGACAGTGAGTATATACAGCTATCTGCCCAATCTTATTGAGCCTAGCTGCCAGTGGAATGTGCATTCCACTGGTGGTGATTGCTGCAAAGGAGCCATAAAGTGCCTCTGGCATCATGCAGTGCAGCATGCTG
>JAJKFI010000037.1:7147652-7184870 GCA_029204185.1 Lerista edwardsae
GTAAAGCCAAATTTTAGATAGTCTTCAGAGTATTTCCATTCCTCTTCCCCATGTGCTGAGACTCTCCTAGGCATACAACATGGAAGATGTGACATGCCCACTCGGAGATGCGGGAGAGACTTCATAGCATACATATGCACACACCAAGACGAGCCCATAGCAAGCCTAATTTCCCTCACAGCTACAAACATTGAGGAAGTGGCAGTTTAATGGGGAAGCCTCTTCCCTAGCCAAAATGAAGCTTTCAAGATGGTAGCGCCAGCTTTTAAAGATGACTGTCCCCAGCTTTTTGAACCCCCCTGAAACCCCCTGTTGGTGATCCCCTTGGGGGTCCTGACCCCCAGGTTGGGAACCACTGCACTATAGAGATAAGAGTAATGCATCATTCCAAACCAGAAGAATTTGTCATCATTATTTTTCTACCTCCCTGTTCTACCTCCCTGTAAAACTAGGCAATGTTTTATGTTTGATTTATTTATTTACCATACTCAATTCCTCCAGTCCCTAGAGAAACTACACGTAAATTCATTGCCTGTTTCCTCCCTCCCTGTGGCTCCTGCACCATAGCAACAAAAGTAAAATTAGCAGCAGAGAGGGGATTCTCAGTAATATGAACTTAAGTTATTGGGCAATTAACCTTCACATCTACAGAAGGAAGTACAGTATAATGTCAATCTGTGTGGTCTATTAAGAACTATTTTACGCAGAAACCCTTGTGACTTCGAATAAAAATTGCCAATATGTGGATAAGCAAGAGGCAGTGATTCTTACATTCCAGTAACCAAAGTTCACAATTTCTAAAGCAATAGGTGCCTACAGGCTAACCAAAGCATTTAGCAAAATTAGGGAAGCTCATATTCTGGTAAAAGTTTTCGGACAGTTTGGCCATCGCAGGGCTAACAGCGGGGCTAACAGCGCGGGACAGTTTGGCCTAATGGGGCTGCTTACCTTCAGCCATCTGCCACGCAACTGGGTCGGCATGAGTCCTTGAGCCGACTTATGGCACGTTTTCATCAGTTGGGGGCCAACATGAGCGGCTTGCATTGGCCCAGAGAGCCTTTAGAAATGCACCCTTAATCTTTTATGCTGTTTTACATGTATTTGTTTCTTTTAGTGTGCAATCCAAAACCCAGTCTGGAATAGGTAGGATGACACACCTAACTCATATCCAGCCCGGAGCTTAGATCTTCTGCCGTGCTACCTGGGGAAAGGGGAATTTGTTCCTCTTCTCCCGGGATAGCGGGCAGTGGCCCTTAATGGAGTTACACAGAGTTGTGCTGCCGATTTCAGTGGTGCAAATTTGTGTGGCCGAATTGGGGCCACCCAGGCCAGGGACAGAGATTAGGGCCGGATCCTTTGGGCCGGATCCTGTCTCCATCCCTCTCCCCGGACCATGCTGCCCATTGGCCCGCCCATTCGCTGCCTCCCCACTGCTCAGTTCCACCGTCCTCCTGCCCCTTTCTACCTCCCGCTACTCTTCCCGAGTCCCTGTGCCTCACAAGGCTGGCCTTATCTTCTGATCTCCAGGTCTGGGAGTCTGCACTGCAATTTACTCACTACAACTTTTTCTGCACATATTTGAAGGGACATCATATACGAAAACATATTTCTGCTTCTTTCTGAACACAGGAGACAACTACAAACCAAACTGAATAGGCTCTAAGGCATTGTCTCTTCAGTTTTCCCAAAATAGGATGCAATCCTAACCAACTTTCCAACACTGACATAGCTGTGCCAATGGGGCATGTGCTGCATCCTAAAATGGAGTAGTAGACAGAGGTCCCATCAAGGTAAGGAAATGTTTGTTCCCTCACCTTGGAGCTGCATTGCCCTTACTGGAAAATCGGTTAGGATTGCACCCTCAATGAGGAAACAGAATTATGACTATGACCTGCTCACAAATGCCATCATCGCCTTTGTCAAAATGCCCTCTTAGGAAACATATGTACTACTGGTCGGGAGTGAGAGTCTGTTTTTGTCTATGATGAATTTAACAAAATCTGAGTCCTAGAAATTGAGAAATTGCCAAGTAATCACTTTGTTAGAATAAAGCCCAAGGTAAGAGCTGCACTATCTCATAAGCAGCACAAAATATTGTGTTTGTGAAATTGATGTAAGCAACCATCTTTCAAATTCTACAGCTGGCAATGCAAGACTTTGTGGTCCCTACACTGAATTCTCGGCATAATGGTACACACTTCATTGATATCCATGGATTTCAAACTTTCCACCTTTAGGAACTCTTTCTACACTTACAAGTCATCCAAAGGAACCTTTGCAGATCTTCCACAGAACCCCTAGGATACGTTTTGTGCTTTCAGGGGAGGCAGAGCATTACCTGTCCTATTGCAAGCCTCAGCTTCCCCATGTCATCATGCTGCTCTGTGCTTACCTTGGCCCTAGTGCTCCAAGAGTGGCATTGATGGGGTGCAGCACATTTCCCAAAGTGTGCAGCTGATTCTCTGGGTGGGCACAAATGTACTTTTTTTGGCATGTTTGCGACACCAGCACTGCAGTTGCAGTGCTGGCGTTCAGCCAGCAATGGATTGGGCTCTGTGTATAGAAGCCACCATGAGCTTGAGAAAGCTGTTAAATAAATTTCTTAAATAAATACATTCATTACTGTATTATGTTAAATACGGCTTATTTAATGTTTTATTTATTTATATAAATATTCCTAGCCACATTGCCATTTTACCTAAAATGTACAAACGCCTAAAATCCATTACATAAAAATGAAAACAGAGGAATAACAGCAATAGAGAAATATAACTGATAAAAGCATCACCACAACTGTATAAATTGAATGACTGCAGTCTCTTCCTACTTTTTTTTTTTTTTACTTACGATTTTGAGCACTGCTTTTCTGGCAAAATAATTTAAAATTGAGCTTGTGATTAATATCAAGAACCATTCCAGTTATAAAAGATCACCCAGGATAGTTCCTGTAAATGGATATTGCTATGCTGTTTCAAAGCAAGATTAAATGATAGCTAACACATGCAAATTAATTAAGGAAGGGTTTCCCTGATTTCTGAAGTGCTTGACGGCTAAAGGCCTTTTGAAAACAGTGACCTATTTTAAAACAGTGATCTTCAGAATGCTTTATTTATACTGCTATGTTCAAAGTATTGAGCTCCAAGGGTTTGGGAAGTTTAAATAATTAATGATCTCCTAACCAAAAGGGAGACACTTCAAAGACAAACCTAGAGTTTTCTATTCACTTGACGAAGTTAGACAAACAGGCAAAACATAGGGAGAAGGATGCAAATACTAATGAAAAAATAAACAGTTTCATCAGCCTAAGCCTACCATGATATGTATAATGAAATTCACTGTAAATCCATAAAGTACGGCAAGCAGTCAAATTACACAACATTTGTAAGGAGGAGGCTTTCTCAAGCACCACCATTCCAAACACCAATGCTCAGATCACATAATGCTGTTACCCATTCCTAACGTCACCAAGTCTCAGGGTCATCAAAGTTAGATATGAAATTAAAGTGTGCTTCCAACTGGAAGCTTTTTTTTTTTTAAAAAAAAACTTTCCAATCGAAGGGGCAACACACACACACACACACACACACACACACACACACACACACACACGTGCACACATGCGCACGTGCACAGGCGCACAGACAGAGCTGCATTTGGAATACTGTACAGGGTGCAGTTCTGGTTGCCTCACATCAAGAAGGATATCGTAGAGTGCAAAAGAGGGCAACCAAAATGATCACAGAATTAAAGCACATTCTTTACATGGAAAGTATACAATGTTTGGGACTTTTTAGTTTGAAAAAAAATTGTGATTATAGTAGGACATGGTTGAGTTATGCAAGGAACCAGAAAGAGTAGATAAAGATACACTTTTATCTTTCTCTCAAAATCATCAAGGATCCTTCACTGAAACTTACTGGTGGGAGATTTTGGATGGATAGAAGGAGGTACTTCTTTACAAAGCATGTAAGTAGCCTGTGGGATTTGTTATTCCAAGATGTGGTGATGGCTGCTACCTTGGACACATTCACAATGGCTACTAGTCATGATGGCTATGGGTTGACTCCAGATCCAAAGGTTGTATGCCTCTGAATACCAGTTGCAAGGGAGCAACAGAGGGAGAGAACTGATGTTTGCTGCCCATCTGAGGCAGCTGGTGGGCCACTGTAAGAAACAGGAGGCTAGGCTAGACTTGCCTGATCCAGCAGGGCTTTTCTTAAATTCTTATGACCCTGGTAAGGACTAGACCATGTGGGGAGAGTTAACTTTCAACTCCGCTGTGCTGTTCCAAAGGTAAAACTCACTCAAGGAAGCAGTGATTTGAGAAAATTGTTGCCTCTGAGGCAAATCATCCCCTCAGGGTCTGATTTTCACCTTTAGAACAACACAGGGAAAAGAGGAAATCTCCTGTTCCCAGTCTGGTCCTGATCCAGTCTGGTCCAACTGGACAATGCTCTCCCTTTTCATTAGCAAACCATCTACCTGCTCGTTTCTACTGCACAAACATTTTCATTGAAAAAGTTATATCTTTCTTAAAAATAAAGCAGCATACTATAAACTAAAAGCAGAATACCATAAAGTAAAAACAAACATAAAATATAGCAAACAAAATGATAAAATTAGCTAATAATCACACTCAACATATCCAACAAGTACAGCAGCAAAACCCCTTCAATAATTTGGACATTGTTAGAGAGGTGTTAAGGGAAAGTGGGCATGAACTATCCAAAGTAAAAAAAATTATGAAGCCCCATTGATTGTGTCAGCCATATACCTACCTCTCCCATTTAAATCAATGTGACCTACCTGTGCTTAACTTTATCAAAGGAAAAATAAATAAATGTGAGTCACCGTTTCAATTTTCAAACTGCAGTGAAACATATAGGATCCCAAATACTATGCAGGAATAATGGCATCTCCAATTTACTAAATTAGTTTCAGAATAATATTTTCAACACCTTTGTACTATTAAAAAAATCAGTGCAAGTTAGCATGTAATTCAGACATTTGCTTCCATCATGGTGTTTGAGCAGCTAGCAAACTACATGGGATGAAATATATGTGACCCATTCATGATTACTGCTTCAAAAATCATAAAACAAAGATTATCACTGATGTAAGTGAAAAAGAAAATACGTGTTTTCCCTCATCCTCAAAAGTAGTACTGCATAAATAGGGTACTATAGGTGTTTTTTTTTTTAAAAAAAATCTTACATATTTTCATATTAACAATGCACTGAAAAATTTGTAGTTTTGAAAGAGCATTGCTGAAATCCATCCTTGTCTATCTGATAAATTGCCTTCGTTAAAAGATCCATAATTAAGGAAAAAACCTGATGTGTTATACGAACGATCATTTAAAAAGCAGCAACATCTAACTGAATCTTATTTCCTTCCATCTGGTTATGCACTTTGTATTTGCAAAGTAAGGACATGAATGACAATTACAGCAGTACTGACATTCAAACATGTCAAGTGTAAATGTTATTTTACAGGAAGGCCTAATAAACAAGAGGGTTCTCCTAGATCTGGACCAGGAATGCGGCCTACATGCAGCAACAAGGTCTCTTGAAGCTGTTCAAGGTATTGCATTGTGTAAAACCTGAAAAGTCAACCTATTTAAGAGCTGATCTACAGATGTGTTGAAATTGTACTTTTTTCCTCACACTGCAGCCCTGATCCAAATCCTGTTTCTCCCCCACCCCACCCCCCCAACAAAAGCTGCTATTGAGAGCGGTGCTTCTTTGCTTTTGGGTATTATGATTAAAGAAATGTGCTCTGTATCAAACTCATATCTTTGTATCAAATCCACATGTTCAGAAACCTTGTCCCTTCTGTCACCCCTTGAGCTTTGCATATAGTGAATTTAGTGACAATTAAGTGACAATTTTAGACTGCTGACTGAACAAATGAGCTTGGCTAAAGGAAGTTAAATCATAAACCGCAGACCCAGCTAAGTCTGGCCCAGATTTTTGCTGAAGCAGTAACAAGTGTAACATGTAATGCAAAATGCTGAACTGTTCTGTACTTTGTAAAGTATGTAGTAAAATGCTAAAGATAATCATTACTCGTGGGAGGCGCGCGCAACTCCAATATAAGGAAGAACTAATCAACTGTAAGATTGTCTCTGAAAGCTTTGAGAGAACACTCCCTTTCAGACGCCCAGCGAAGAGCTGGCTGAAATAAAAGCTTCTTAAACTTTTGCCAAGATCCGAGTCTTGTTTTCATAGATGGGAGTGCCTAACGGTCCCCTAACACTATTGTCAACAGAAGGAAAAAAAATATAGGCACCTATAGCAAGCCAGCCGATTTTGTTGGTATAAGATATGGCAGCTGGGAAGTAACAGCCAGGTTGTAGACTTTAGTTTACTGTACGATATTTGACTCAAGTACATCAATTGTCATCTAAAATGCAGTGTGGCAGAGTGGGAGGGACTTTGATTTCATGTCTGGCTTTCCACAGTCACACAAAGGTTAATCATGCTTTTGCAAGAGCTTGTGCGGCAGAATCAAAATCAGCCTGCCAACGATAATTTCGTAAGAGCTGCCAACACTGCATATAGTAATCTTTCAGTAATATTCTCTGGGCTGTTAAGTACTTATGGTAATGGGGATCTGATAGGCAGGCACGTTAGTGAGGAAATAAACTCCCTTGCTTGCACTGGTGTGAGCCAATTCTGGGTGAAATATTCTTGTCATGTCGCATGGGGTTCTGTGTGCTGATTCCTCTAGGAGAGGACTCCAAGGAAGCAATTATAATGCACTTTGGAGAAAAATACTGTATGCTGCCTGAAGCCTCCTCTTTTGGTAGATACTAGAAATATGAAACTAGCAAAATTGTTTACACTAATTGTTACCTGTCCTGTGAGTACCCACATAAAAATGGGGAAGAGCCATCTGAGCCCCATCACACTAGTCATACCCTTCCAGGAAAAAAAACACAAAACACTCTCAACTTTATTTAAGATGACCATTCCGACTGTGGTGATCTGGTGAGCCTGACATGGCCCACTATGAAGCGTTGGGGACAAGAAACAAGGTACACAGCTCATTCTGTGCACATTCAGGTATCTTCTGAGACGACTGCAGACATGGCACTCTGACACAGGCAGTCCCTGTGTAGTTGCTGCTATCATGTAATAGCTGCCATCCGTTGCACACTGCAACAACTAATACACATTTGACAAGCCTTTCTCGCCGACTTGCAAGATTACAAAGGTCACAATGGCAGGCTCAACAAGCTAACCAAGGACCAATCTAACCAAACAAGCTAACCAATCCTAACCAACTTTCCCAGTACTAACCTAGCTCTGCCAATGGGGCAAGTGCTGCATCCTGCCATGGAACAGCAGTCATGGAGGCCTCCTCAAGGTAAAGGAATGTTTATACCCTTACCTCAGAGCTGCATTGCCCTTACCCTGGTGCTGGAAGGTTGGTTACAATTGCACCCTAAAGCAAGCAACTGCCATGTTAACTACACATATGGGCTTTCCCTATTTGGGTGAGGGCTTTCCATTCACTCCAGGAATTTATTTACAACTGGTGGGGGGATAAGGGGCCACAAAACAGGAATTGTTAATACACGTGCAATTTTTCATTTTACACACAGCTGTGGATAATACACATTTGCTTGTTTACTTCTAATTGTGAGAGTTACAAGAATTTCCAAATAGATGGTTTGATTCTTGTGGCTGTGACGCTGGAGATGTGCTATTTCCAACTGAACACAGAAATAAGAAAAGGGCTTTCTGAACAAGAAAGCTCATACTGCTGCTAAGGAAAACCTTCTGGCTGCCAAAAGCCTCCATCTTTACTGCCAGTTGCCCAGCAGATGCTTGCAGAAGAGATGCACAGGGGATTTGGCCTTGTGGGAAATGTGTGACGGAAAATCCTGCTATTCTGTTGGCTGGTAACAGTCTGAGGCTTGAGGAAAATGGTTTTATCTACCAAACACAGGTATGTTCTAATTGGGCAAGTGAAAAGTCTTTGGCTTGACTGAAAGAAAATAGCACAAGAAGCTTTGGTGAGAATGCAGCTAAGCTCCTAAGAAGTGTTTAGTAGAAACGGTTTTTGATGGGGGGGGGAGTTTGGGAGTAGATGGAGGAGGATTGATTTTGTAGCTGACATTTTTTAAACTTAGCTTGCCTTGAAGCAATCACCAACCCAGTTGGTGATAAAAAAAAATATAAAATTATAAAAATATAATATCTGTTGAAAAGCAATATACTGATGATTATACACTGTTAGATCTAATCCTGTGAACAAAAACATTCAAAGTGGTTTGCATAGTAAAGGAATGGAAAGAACTGTTTCCTGTTTCAAAAGGATCACAATCTGAACACGCACACACACACACACACACAGAGAGAGAGGGAGGGAGGGAGACACCAGCAACAGCCATTAAAAGAGATGCTATGCTGGGATGACTGGGGCACTCCCTGCTAAATATAGGACAACCTCCACTTCAGAATTCTTCTTAGCCCAGTTAGCAGGTTTCAATAGAATAAGAAAAATGGGTTTAATCGAGGCTAGGAAGAAGGCTGTACTTTCTACTGTAAGTTGTCAAATGATTACATAGTACATTAAAAATGTACAGATACAAGAAAGACAAGAATGTAATTTGTTTTTAAAGGAAGCAAGGTTGAATGATTCTGCCCTGAAAATGTGTGTGTGCTCTAAGAGAGACTTCCCTCAAAATGCCTATTCCTTTGCATCTAGTACAGATTTTGCTTTCTGTGTCGGTCAGAAGCCAGCCACCTGCTCTTTCATTTCTTCAAAGTAGGTCAGCAGTGAGCCAATCAATCTTTCATCTTCATTACTATGAAATCCAAAAGCCCAAGGCAAATGAACCGTTTGAAGGAAGATGCAGCGATAGCTGTGGCATTTCTCTTTCCTACAGTGTTAGCCATTTCCATCTGGACACACAATCTAGAATGTAATGTTAATCTTTTAGTAGGAAATGGTAGGCTTCCTATTAATTAGCTTGTACTGCTGCAAATAGCATATTGGGCAGCTTACAAAGTACCATTTAGGCATGATTTATGAATAAAAAGTGGCCACATTTATTGTTCTGAAGATTTTACAAACAGAAACATTGACTCCTTAGTCCTTTTAAACTTATCTTTTGATACTAAAGGGCTAAACAAGATGTGAAATCAAGAGACCTATTATCAAAGCACCTTTATTTAAAAAATAGAACAGAAGGCAAAGGGACCTCTGATTTGGATGTAGCACTGAGGGGTGTGTGTATTTTTTTTTTAAAAACCCTATCCCCATGTCACTTTCCAATATAAATCATGCCATTTGCCCCATGGGAGAAAACGTACATCTGCATGACATCGGAAGATTTTGGCTACCTGACAAATAGTAGCTTTGTGTACTTCCACTGGAAACTGGTGGAGAGAGGAAACAGGGTTAAAAATCTCTTCTCTAGTGCCATGGCCCTGACCAAGATTCACTTTCTACAAGTACTATATTTAATTTTTTTAAAAAACCATGGGATAGTCTCAGAGAAACATAGATCTCTTAACATCAAGATTAGAAGAAGAGGAATACCATGTTATGTTATTTTCATATTTCAACAAAAGGGCTGATTCATACCCACATGTGTATCACTTGGTTTTATATCACTTATGAAGAGAATCCACTGAAAAAGGTATCAAATAATATGGAACCTCTACATGTAGTGTCATACCATTACGTTGCGTTGAGCATGCACATGGGAGCAGGACCAAAACACCAGGAACAATGCAATGTTTACAGCAAGTTCATTCCACCATGGAGTTAGCATAAGCATCCCAATGTAGCTTTCATTTCTGTCCTCAAAAGTGGGTCTGGTTACTGTATTGTGGATATGAGTTTGGAAAATTAAAGGTGAAATATGTGAGGCGAATATTGTTCCTAGTTAGTGGATTCTGCTATTTGTGATATACCTGTGGACATCCAAACATTTTACTGGATGTGCACAAGTATAATACAAATAGCAAAATCCACTAAACAGGAACCACATACACCCCTCATATTAGCAAACAATATATTTTTCATTTTCAGGAGATTTTTTTTTAAGTTCCACTAAAAGAAAAGCAACCTAGGTACCTAAGTAGTTATGCAAAATAACCATATTTCTGGGAGTTCAACTTCCTCATCTTCATTATATGCAAGCTCAACTCCACGGTGCCTTTGTTAACTCATTTGTTCTATAGAATATAAAAGACAAACACAGGCAGGGCCACATTTTAAGTGGCAAAAAGTACCCAAACTGCATGTACATCAGGTTCTATATAGCAAACACAAAATGCGGATATGTGTGCACACACAGAGATACAAAGATCCTAAAAGATCCAAGTACCTGAATCTAAGAACCCTGATTAGACCAGGAGGAATACATCCATTATGTCATTACATTTTTGTTGGGTAACACCAAGGCACCAAACATACTTATACCCCAAAACTGTAAGTGGCTGGTACATAGGTAGCATTTCCTGTTTTGCAATACAGTACAGGAATAATAATACTTATCTTGTAAGTTGTTATAAGGATGAGCTCAGGATAATATTTGTGAAATGCTCTGAACAATTGCAAGTGCAATAAAAATGTCATTATTATTTCTTTTTCACAAATTAAGAAATTGGAAAAAAATATGTGGGATTGATAGCTTCCTCCCCCAGACACTATCCTCTTGCATTCCTGTCTGTTGGGTAAATAAGAATGGACCATCGTAATGATTCTTTCTGACCCTAAAATCTCTGAATCTTAGCAGCTGCCATACTTCAGAGTGCTAAATCCTCCGCTATATAGAAATATGTATTTGCTGAAGGCTCTGATCTAATTCCTCTTTGGTGACTTCACCAAAAGGCTTAATTCAGTTGGTTAAATAATACAGAAGCTTGGTCTTCTTGATCTTGTAAGATCTCAAAAAGGCCATGTTTGTAATAAGTCCTTTTAGGAAAAAATAACATTGTGTGCTAGTGCAGAGCTACCTTTGGCAGTTGATTTATCCTTTATATCCCTCACTATGCCACCAAAGTCATTCCCAGGTAAATGTAATTTAAATAGGAAAAAACTCTGTGGAAATTCAAAGGGGGTCATCTGTTCTCCACAATGTACTGCTTACAGCTCATTCCTATCCTCCCTCTCCCCCACTGGTGCAGCCGTGCCAAAAAGGCACATACTGTATCCAGCAGGATGGGGAGGCTTCAAAATCCCTTCACCCCTCCATAAGCCTCCCGTTCCACAGTGATTTTGTTGGAGCAAGTGCAAGGAGAGAACGAACGCAGGGAAGCTGCTGCCAGAGGGGATTAGATCAGGCATGAACCATCACCACCAGATACACCCCTTCCCACAGCCTCTTCACCTCCATTCCTCCCCCTCTTCACCCAGGTTTGTTCCTTTGCTCATTCCGCCTTCCCTGACCCTTTCCTTCCCTGCCTTGGCAGGTCCAGCATACTACTCTAGTGGGCACGTAAAAGCTTTGGCCTTTTACCGCTGGCACCCCAGCAGCACACTCCTTCATGCAAAGTGTCTTTTACAGCAGCCATAGAGGTAGAACTGGTAGAGAACTAATTTCACCAGCCCTACAAGCCCATAGGATTGAGCTGTTCATTCTAGTAGTATTGCTTTCTTCCATCTCTTTCTCGTCTTCCCCCAAACAGCCTTTCTAAAGCTAGTGCCAGTATTCAGTTATGAACTCAGTCAGAGGACTTAAACGAGTCCTATGAGATCTTGCCATCTAATAACTTGCATGGCTTACATAAAGATAATAGCAAAGATACATACTCCCTAATAGCCAGACTGCCCAATCCCATCCCCTGCCATGTTATAGCATGCAGCAGCATGCCAATGCTAAATATTTGTACTTACTCTCTGGTAGAATGTCTAACCACCTAACAGTGTTCTTGGACTTACACCAGCCATTTTGCTAGCATGATTAGGTGTATGTGACTACCACCAGTTCAACCACTCCTCCTCCAACACATCCCGTTACTCCCCCTCCCCGCTCACATCCCACCTCCGTCACCAGCATACTAGCAACTGCAGAGTTTCCTGGAGCCACGGCCATGCACATTGCAGTTCTCCCCATTTGCAACAGTGTGTCAGCTTTATGCGCCACCATAAAGGACTTTGCCCTGCAGAAATGCAAGTTTTGTCAGGGCAGGGCCTTAGTCTACAGTCCTAAATATGCTTACCAGGAAGTAAGCCTAATAAGCAAAGTGGGAATTCTTGGTAAACATGAATAGGATTGTGCTCTTAGAGGATATATGTATGTGCACCCCTATAAAAGTTGAATAGACCAAAGAATACTAAAGCTGGCATATCAAAAAAGTGAGGTTCTCTGCAGGAGCTTTATAGGGGACTGTCCCAATTGCACCATATATGTTGGGACCCTCTAAAATTTTTCTACAGCACACTGCACAAAGGAAATCCATAGTCATGAATTCCATTGTCTGATTATGTGATCTATTCATACCATAAAGCCACATCACAAAAAAGTAGAGTTATGCTATACATGTATTTAATTCCGAATTGCTTTAGATACTTTTAGAATAATCACATGGTACAGTCCCTTTTGGATTGTGCCGTGTAAGCCTGCAGGTGGCAGACAACATCAGGGATATCAAACTCATTTCATACAGTGAGAAGAACAGCAATTTATTATGCCTACCGAGGGCCAGAAGTGATGTCATTAAGCACGAAGTGATGTCATTAAGCAAAATTCCAGAAATAAGAATTTTCCCCCCTCAGGAACTCATTTGCTGCAAAGAGAAAATATGCAAATCTTGATCATATTTTCAAGCTATGGAAGAGCCCAATTATCTCGTGGGCTGTCCTTTCATCCGTGACATCTCAGCACAGCTCAGCAGCTGAGAGCAGCTGATGGTGTTGCTGGGAGAGCCCAAGGGCCAAAGAAAGAACTTCCATGGGCTGCATCTTGCCCCCAGGCCTTATGTTTGACACCCTTGGACCAGACATTTGAAATGTCTGCATATAGGAAACTATTGTAACAAGGAAAACACTAGGCCCCTCATGTGCTAATTAATAAAAGGGAGCATTCAAACATGCAATCCTGCATTTGCTTTTTTAAACTCAAGTCCCAACTGGGCTGTGTCTCATATTTTGAATTCAAAGACTGACCGTACAGTGGTCTGCATGTTTGGTGGGAGTTAAAGAGAGGAAAGCGTACAATATATAGGTCAAATTATACAAGTAAAGCTGGCTTCCATCTTCAGCAGAGCAAATGGATTCCTACCACAGCCATTGTCTTTGCTCATTAAGAAGGGCAGCCCAATGCAATGCTGGCATTACAGTGGCGGAACTTGCAATTTGTCACTGTAAGCCCTGTTCCAGTGGCACAAAAGCTGTGCCACCATTGTGCACTTTGGAGACACCAGTGCAAATGGTTGAAGGCGCCACAAATGTACCAGTGGCTCCCAACCAGTGGTGGGATTCAAATAAATTAACAACCGGTTCTATGACATCATAGCCAGAGCAAAAAAAAACCCCGAGGCCAGCCGAGGTAAGCGAGTCGGTGGGGCCCGGCCATTTAGCAACAGGTTCTACAGAACCTGGGCGAACCCCCTGAATCCCACCACTGCTCCCAACCCCATCAGAGCAGGTAAGGTGCTGGGGGGGATAGTTCAGGGAGGATCAGGGCAGGGACTGGGACAGACTGGAAGCAGTTTGGGGAGGATCTCAGCAGCAGCAGTGCATGCCAAGAAACTGCCCCTATTTTTACCCAACAAGCCCTGAGGTTCCTTGGACCAATATGCCTCGGTCCAATAGACCCATTGGAAGCCAGGTGGCCTAGGGGAGGGAATAAAAAAATATTTTTACTTATCTCTCCCAGAACAACTAGTCCCCTCCCACATTGCATGCAGCACACACTCTGTTGTTGGTGGTGCTGCATGCTATGGGCTGTCAGGGGATATGATTGGGCTATGAGAAAGAGAAAAAACACGTCACAAGAGCATCCAACAACTTACTACCTGTATGTCACCAGTTCACTCTAATGCAGCTCAAATTAGAACAATATGCTGCCATTTCTAGACTGAATTTGTAGAAAATGAGCACCCGGAAATTTTGCAGCAAAGGTCAATTCACTAATTGAGTTTTGTTTATATAAACATTGCCTTTAACTTCATTTGCAGAGATAATTCAAGCAAGACAATAATTAAGGAGATTAAAGATAAATGTGGTATCATTGTACTAAGTAGTGTGTCCATAGGCAAGGGGATTTATATTCTCATCAATGAGAGGAAATATACCACATGTACAACAGGAAAAGCTTTTGTGCATACAGAGTAATTCCACCTCATTAACCAGAACTGGAAACTCCATATACATATGTTTTTTACACTGCACTTGTGATTGCAAAGCCTCTAACATCAGTTAGTTGAGATGGCGACAAAGTCACAGAATGTTCATGATAATTCCAGCTTCTCAAGAAGAGGAACAAAGGAGCTTCTGTGAGCGGAAAGTTATCAGTGGCAGGAAATAAAACATCACACTAGACCTAGGAAAAGGATCAGTTTTGTAAGACAGGATGAAAATTGGAAAAAGGTCCCAGCCGATTAGGAAACTAAGTAATAGGCAGTGGTTCCCAAACCTTTTGGAATTGGGACCCATCTAAAAGAAAGTTTCACTTTACCAGACACACAAGCCACTGTGGTGGTGACTGCATAGCAAGTTGTTTACCCCCTTGATGCACATATCCAAACCACCCTGTCAGTTTTGCAAACCACCCAAAAATTTGGTTGTGACCCACTGGTGGGCCACAGACCCACAGTTTGGGAACTGCTACTGTAGGGTATCCAGAAACACCAGAATCAGTGCAGGTATGCCTGCACCCCATCAGACATACCCGTCTGGATCCAGCAGTGATCCTCCCGAAATGCTGCCATTGGCAGCAGCTCTCCTAAAATGGCCACCACTGGTATGCTGTGAACACTGCCAGAAGCCGTTTTATGACAGTGCAATTGTGATGTAAACTGCTGTTGTAAACCTCTGCACACACGGGTCCAATTCTGGGTTAAGACTGGGCCATAACTCTCATACACTGCGATCATACAAGGTGCAATCCTTCCCTTATCATTGTGAATGACAGAACCACATAGGATATGTGATTTATTTTTGAATGTGTATCCCGCCCTTGAGTTTGAGAGGGTAGCTAAACCAACTTACAAAAAAATCAAACCATGGAAAATAATCACAATGGAAAAAAGTTAGGGAAGGGAATATGCTTAGTTTTTTTCTTTGCCTTTTCTCCTCCTCATGGGACAGTTTTCATAACCACCATGACAGGGGAAGAGCACCAGTAGGTGGAGGTGGAGATTCTTGGTCTTGGTGGCTTTTCTTTCTCTTCCTCCTCACAAAGCAGATGATGATTCCAAAACCACCATGAGGGGAAGGGACACTTTGTTGTTGTTGTTCAGTGTCCGACTCTGTTGTTGTTGTTCAGTGTCCGACTCTTCGCGACCCCATGGACCACAGCACGCCAGGCCTCCCTGTCCTCCATTAGCTTCCGGAGTTCGCCCAATTTCACGTTCATTGCTTCGGTGACACTATCTAATCATCTCATCCTCTGCCGCCCCCTTCTCCTTTTGCCTTCAATCTTTCCCAGTATGAGGGTCTTTTCTGAAGAATCCTCTCTTCTCATGAGGTGGCCAAAGTACTTGAGCTTCAGCTTCAGGATTTGTCCTTCCAGGGAGCAATCAGGCTTGACTTCCTGGAGGATTGACCGATTGGTTCTCCTTGCGGTCCACGGGACTCTCAAGAGTCTTCTCCAACACCATAATTCAAAAGCATCTATTCTTTGGTGCTCTGCCTTTCTTATGGTCCAGCTCTCACAGCCATACATTGCTACTGGGAAAACCATCGCTTTGACTATGCGAACCTTTGTTGGCAGGGTGATGTCTCGGCTTTTGATTAAGTTGTCTAGGTTCACCATAGCTTTTCTCCCAAGAAGTAAACGTCTTTTAAGGGACACAGACTGAACTTAATTCTAATGGAGCAGGACACCACCCCTGGCATCTCCCACACTTTCCACTAAGACGATGCAATGCTGGCCATTGTTGGACAGCATACCTTGTGCTAGAAAGGCTACAATTTTAAGCCGGTTTGAGTAGTTCAAGGGATTGCTCGCCAAAGGAGGAAAATCCAAGGAAAGAGATTGGGAAAAGATATTTGTCCAGATTTCTTAGAACCATCTGTGTTGTGTGAGTTTATTTATGCCAATCTCAAATCTGTTTCTATGGAAACTGAAACAAAACTGGCCACCAGCTGAGTCAGCTTCTACTGCTGGCATCTAGTTATCACAGTGTCATCTGTTTCCGTAGAAACTGATGTGGAAATGATCAAAAATAAAGTACAGTGACTATTTTTTCTATTGCAGAACATCTCTTTCAAATGGGATTGATCCAGCTCCGGTTTAGGCAATTGTGCATTATTGCAAGGGCCTTTAATGGGAGCAAGATCAAATCTTGATTTTCACCCATCGGAGAGTGCTGCCAGCAGCCAGCAGGCAGGACCCGCTGAAATGGATAGCTATCACTTGCAGCTTCTGGCTGCCTGCCTGCCTGCCTCCTGAGCCTGAGAACGGCCTGCTTTGCAAACAAGTTTCACAATGCTGACACATTTGGGTTGTAAGAATTAAATAGCAGTATTTCAAAAAAGAACTGAATGCATATTCAAGGTGTATAGTAGGAACAGATGGATGTAATGATATTCAAAGAACAAACCGACTAACCAGCTCCAACCTGCAGTAGACCAGGCACCCCCAGAAACTACCTCAGCCAATTACACACTTCATATCTTAATGCACTCTCTTCTGATAAAGTTATTTCTAATCCAACTGTTAGTTGATTGAATTGACTGGCAAGCACAATTTAAACAACGCATACATATATTTGGATTAGATGTTGATTATTATTTTAATTGGAACCTGCATACACTGAAACACATACATACACTCCAGCATATGTAATGTTTTTTAAATCCAACAGATTTTCAAAGACAAGGCTCTGATCTGTATAACCATATCTATGCAAACAAAGCAATATAACCACACGGTAGTATACTTTGTGGGGGTAAAGCCGCTGACACTAATTGGCTGCATTAGTGTGACGGCAGAGAATGTCCTTCATGAACATTCTAAACAGAGAATGAAGCAGTTGGAATGTCTGCAGGCCAGTTTCTAGAATGGGAAAGTTGTCCGTTTTGTGATTAAAACTTCACATAGATTCCAGGCACAACTTTGCTTTCCCAGTTTTAAATATAACTTTAGTCTCCTAAACATCTTCCCAATTGTAGCATTTGTTTTGTGGGATATGCTTAGGACTGGAAAGAGATCTCAAACATAAAGCAAGCTAAGGGACATGGAACCCTACAATAAGATGGCTGAAGTAAAGCTGACAAATTTGCAATAGGCTGAGAAATGGCACACACACACACACACACACACACACACACACACACACACACACACACACACCCTCAGGATGCTCCTATTAAAATCACTCTCACAGTAGCATCTGCAGAGTGAGGAGACATGACAATTCACTATACTTCCCATACCAGGGATCACATAGATATCTTTAGTGTCCATTATTTTTGATGTGTTCTTTTACAATAAAACATTAGTTGTTTTAATTGGAGGTGTGCTCTCTCTCTTTCTCCTTCTCTTCCAGTCTACTCTTCAGAATAGGGCATTCCTTGTTTATTCTGTATAGCACTAACTTGCAACCAGTTAAAGATACCTCAATCAATAAGAGCTGCTTTTTACTTTTATCAGCGGAAGGGACAGGACTGCCCATCCTGTGTTAATTTTGAGCAAGTGGAACAAAATTGGAGCAAAACAGCCAACAGCTCAAGTGGAGGACAGCAATGTTTGCTCCCGTTGAAAAGCCAGCTAATTGGGACTCTAGCGGGGACAAGCAATCTATTGAAGAGCAGAATAAGCTATTCCTATCTATAATTCATAACTGAGGCCTCATGTGGCCATTAATAAAAAGATCTTTGGGAGTACTGTATTTAAAATTCTAAGTGACCATTTCCTGAAACAATGTCACTACACAGGATAATTTGAGTATGTCTCATTTAGGTGCCTAAACCTGCATCTATTGCAACTAAATCTGGCAATACTTTTTTCACATGCTCACATTGATTTATTTGCTTGATGCTTGAAAAAGAGTAATCTTCCAATGTTGAGACAGTTGAAAAGCAGACTGATTTGGAGAGCAACTACAACCCATGAGTTATACAGAATATCTGGTAGTTTGGGAAGTTTATGTTAGGCAGCAAGGAAGACACCATTTTAAACCAAAACTTAAAGCAAATATGAGTCGATTTTAAAACTGTCCCTCATTCTGTACAAGTATAAAAACTGGCAGCTTTTGTGTAAAGGAGTAGTGGCTCTCAACCGTGCAGCATTTGAACTTGCATGGTAAGAATTAATTATTATCACAAAACGTATAGCTCTACAGAAAATATAGTCTTTTGAGGGAGCAATCCTAACCTGGAGTTAGACCGGCATAAACTAAGCCAGCAAAGTTTGGCTAGCACCAGGGCCACCAATAAAGCGTGTTTGGACTACTCTTGGAATCAGGGAGGATGGCTCACGTCTGTGTGCTGGCTTCTCTGACTCCAAGAGTGGCCCAAACATACTTTACCGTGTCCCTTGTGCTGGCCAAACTTTGCTGGCTTAGTTTATGCCGGCCTAATTCATTTTAGGATTGCGCCCTGAATGTATCAATATAACCAATGGAGCAGCAATTGGATTTGTACATATTATATGAAAAAAATGAACCCTAATACTGAGAAAGCATATAATTTGTAACTTCCACTTTTGGAGAAGAGCAGAATGGTGCCTTCACAGAAACCTAGACTTTCTTCTCATCTCCTACTATTTTATGTAGGCAGCATTCAAAGACCAAGGGAGCACACTACCACCTGAAATGGTACAAATTTAGCAGATCATTAACACAGGGCATCTGCTTATCTATTTTAGTTTTTAGATGACACAATCCAAAGCATATTTACTAGGAAATTATGTTAAACTGAACTCAGTGAAAATTACAGATACTTTCAAAGAAATATACATAAGGATGTACTGTTAAATTTCTTTTCATGCATGCCAGTCTCTCAAGCTGATGAACCTATCCAGGTTGCAAAGAAGCCCAGAACTTCTTGAGTACCTGGTCTGCACTATTAAAGAGAGATCTTTTAGAGAAGCATGATGAAGTGGGCTTGATAAAGTCATAACTAAAGGAAATGCAATTTGTGAATGTTATGCAACACATCAGAACAAATTATTTCAGTAGTCCCTCCTGACCTTAAAATTTGTGCAGCTATACCAAGAATATTTTAAAGGACTGAGAGGGGTAATAATGTGGAACGCCAACCTTTCACCATTAATTATTATATTTTGTCCACAGTATCATCAATGTTCCTTCGTACCATTTTTTAAAAGAAGCAAGTTGTGAAAAATTCCAAGTTTAAAATGATTACAGTACCTTCCCATACAACTAACACAGGCATATGTAAAATTACAGTCATTCCTAGCAAGAGTTCCCAGCAAGGGAATATCAGTCTGTCCCAAATGGAATTTAAACTCCTCATCACTGTGGCATTGTCAACCTAATCTACTCTTTGTAAATGTAAGGGAGTGAACTGAACCTTGATCTTTATTTATATACAGAATCTAGTTATCGTAGGTTACCTGGAAATAAAATCACTACCACTTTTTAAATGTCAACAACATCATGGAGGAGAATGGGTAGAACATCTGGGTAAGTGGGCCAGCTCAATCTGCTACTCAGGTTCAATATGGTCACTTAAGTTCAATTCAAGTTACTAGCGTGGAAGTCACCTCCCCATTGTCCAGTTACTGTTTGTTACCATATCGGCTCTAAAAAAGTGCCCATTGCAGGCTACAGGCCATGAAGGGTGGTGCAACCTCCTTATTTTAGAACAGTAGTTCCCAACCTTTTTTGCACCTGGACCCCCTTTTTAGGTACAATAACCAATAAGGACCCCCCTAAGACTTAGGGGCCAGAAATGATCTCATTAAACAGGAAGCAATAGTTTTTAATAAATCACACTTTTTGAAAATCAAAAGAACTCCACATCCTTTTAAGAATATTCTAATTCTCTGTGCCATTGCCATTGATCAAGGTGGTAAAGCCAAATTTTGGATAGTCTTCAGAGTAGTTCCGTTCCTCTTCAACTTGTGCTGAGATTCATCTAGGCATGCAGATGTAAGGCGTGACATGCCCACTTGGAAAGAGACCCAGGTTTCATCACACACATACACACACACACCAAGACAAGCCCATAGCAAGGCTAATTTTGCTCGCAGCTACAAGCATTGAGGAAGTGACCATTTAATGGGAAAGCCTCTTCCCTAACCAAAATGAAGCTTCCAAGATCGTGGTGCCCAGATTTTCAAGATGGCTGCCTCAAGCTCTTCATAACTCCCTGAAAATCGGTTCACGACCTCCCCCAAGTTGGTAACCACTGTTTTAGAAGTAGGCTGTCAGAATGCCAGATGCAGGGGAGTGGCAATGGGATGCAAGTATCTTGTTGCCTTGGGTGCTCCCTGAGGCATCTGGTGGGCCACTATGAGACACAGGAAGCTGGTCTGATCCAGCAGGGCTCTTTTTATGGTCTTAAAAATAAAAAAAAAACTGCATGGATGAGAGAAAATGGTGTGGTTTATTCCCATTTCAATTGTATCCTACCATGGAAAGTGGTAAAGCTGATGTAGGAAGGAACATAATTTGTCCAACCTATGACGTTTCTCACTAGATAAAGTATGGTGAACTGGACTACACCCTGGGAAAGTTGCGCCTACATTTCAGTAACATATAAATTTTGCCTAGGACAGCACCATAAGCTCGGTGATTTCTGGAATCTAATTGATTCCTTGACTTAAGCATGTGTGGTGGGTGGGAGGGAGCAAGCTTATTCAGTTTACCATCTTGGCAAAAGCATATTTAAGTGGAGACCTATGCTTTCAAAAGACTATTTCCCAAACCATAGCAACAGTGCCATTCTGATACATCATGACATGCTCACAGGACACTCTAAGAACAGGAGGACTTATACAAAGTTCTGTGTATTAAATGTGTGAATCTGTTGCCTGGATGTTGGAAAGCACAATTCTCAAACTTAACAAAAATGCTAGTTGTTTAACATTATAAACATGAGGTTGTTATGGAAGCCACAATTTCCAGAACAGTTGGGGTCAGGGACTAAGTAAACATTATGGGGATGAATGGCTGACACCATTCAATGTCTTTTCAATAATGTCTACTAAAATAAATGTAACAGGATAAAGTTGTACTCAGCTCTAATTTGGGGAAATGGGAATGAAACTGGGAAGGGAGGAAGGGAGGAGGTTGCGAGAAGTGGTGGATCTGGCAGTAATGGTGCATACCAGGTCCTATCAACTCCATCATCTCCTTGCCCCTTTCCTCAGTTTTCTGCCAGTGAAATCACTGGGGCAGGTTCAACGAGACCCATTGTGGTGAGGGAGGCTTATGGAGGTGTAAGGGAATTTAAATCCCTTTCCTCTCTCAGATTTCTTTATCTCCCCCACCCCGATACAGCAAGTGCCTTTTCAGTACAGCGGCACCAGCGGGTGGGGGAAGGATAGGATTGGGCTTTAATAGCCCAATCCTGAGCCCAGCAGTGCCTAGGGCTCCAGTGGGGCCAAAAAGGCAACTGCTGGATCCTGGCCTGCCGGGATACCGATGGAATTCTCCTCGGGAGAAGGGGAGACTAGTTGGTAGCAATGGGCTCTGAGCCCGTGTTTGAATGGGAGCAAAATTGAGGAGACTCATGTCAGGCCCCTCCAGACTGGGAGGGAGTTCAGGATGCAGAGGCTGCCGCCTCCACCCCGGGGCCTGATCCTCCTCCCTACCCTCCCAGTTCCACCCACTCCCTGCTTTTTCCATCCCAAATCTCCTTACTGTTGGTCAGCCCTACTGGAGCACCAGCAAGCCTCCCACTCAGTGCTAAATTTGGCGTCTGAGGGCCTTTGAGACTGTATCCCATCCAGACCCAGTTAGTTTTAGCAAACTTGCTGCATCATGTGCCTTTGAACTATACCCTGGAATCTGCTTGACAACTCGGACAAGCTCTCAAGGCAGAGCTAATTTATCCCAAGACAGAGTTAAAAGAAACTGAGATGTGCTAATAACACATGCTTTCATTTTCCAAAAAAAAAGAAAAGAAAAAAAAGACATCTTGTACAGAAGATAACTGCAGGTACACAAGCAGATACACAAATATGTGTGCTGTCAAAGCAAAGCAAGGTGAAAAGAAAAAGACTGGGGGTGCAATCCTAAACTAAGTTAGGCCGGCATAAACTAAGCCAGCAAAATTTGGCCAGCATAAGGGGCACCGTAAAGTAACTTTGGACCATTCTCTGAGTCAGGAAGGCCAGCACACAGACATGCGCCATCCTCCCTAACTCCGAGAGTAGTCCAAAAACATCTTATGGTGGCCCTTGTGCTGGCCAAACTTTGCTGACCTAACTTATGCCGGTCTAACTCCAGTTTAGGATTGTGTTCTGAGAATGGGTGGGTAAAACATGCAGCTGGGGAGACACATAATAAATATAGGAAAGTGGGTATGTCATTCTCAAATCTTAAACACACTTCCTGTTGGCACATGCATAGTACCTATAAATGGCAGGTTAAAAACGGGTTGGTTTGTGCTAAATGAGAACATTCTCCGATGTTTTACTGTTGCACACAGCTGAGCAGAAACCCATTTTTTCATGGACATTTCAGTAGTGTTGGAAAATGCTTCTTGTTTTTGACTATTTTTCTGCATTAAAAAAAGTTTTACATTATAATCGCTTGCTTTCATTCTCCAATCACTTCACACCCTCAGGGCGCAATCCTAAACTGCGCTAGCAGGCCTGAGCTAAATCCAGCATAGCTCCTGCCTCCCCTATGGGTTCCTTGGATTTGTGACTGCTGTATTGCAGGCACAGAGCCAAGGAAGCCATGCAGCCCAAATTGGGGCCACGCAACATGGGGACAGAGGATGTGGCCTACCAGCTGCATCCCAACCCTGGCCCCTTCCCCAGGCTGGCCCACCCCCCGCCCACCCAGAACTACTCTTGTGCCAGCCAGGTTTGGCTGGTGTAGGAGTGCTGCTGCAGAACCTCAGCCCACTGCTGCTAGCATTGGCCCAACAGCACTAGTGCTGATGCAGGCACTAATGTCAGCACTAGTGATGTTGGGGCCTTCAGCGGATTGCACCCTCAGTGACACCATCATACAGCTAAATCTTGGAAGCCCAACTTGTGCTAATGTTACGTGCATTTCAAAGCCCCTTACTGTTCACAGTGTGACAAGCAGGAACTATGTGCAATAGCGCAATGGGGGCAGTACATAGTGTGCAAAGGAAAGTTATTCTCCTCATGCCTGGCACCAAAAGGACCAAAAGCTTTCTCAGGGTGTGAATGTAGAATAATGTCTACAGCTATGCTTACATGACACATTTTCAATTTCCTAAATGGTATATTTCTTATTTATTTTAATTACGACATTTATAGTCTACCTTCCTGTTGTACAGCTATAAAATTCAGCTCACTAATTAAAAAAAATAAGAACATCCACCATGCCATAATACCCAACATGAAATATCAAATATAAAATAAAATAATCCAATAAATCAGATAAAACAGCAATAAAAGCATCATCAGGTACAAAAGTCGTGGATGAAAGCTGCTTTGACCGGAGGCTGAAAGCACACTGTAGTTGGCAGCATATCAATGCCTGCAATGGGTATTCTAAAAACAGGATGCCACCACAAAAATGCCTATCTCCAATAGCTACTTATGAAACCTTTGTAGGCATGGGTATGCAGAGTAGGACTGCTGAAACTGATCCAGCAGCATGAGCCTGTGCATGCCTACTCAGAAGTAAGTCCCATTGTTTCAGTGGGACATACGTCCAAGAAAGTGTGTCTAAGATTCCAACCTTAAGGAGCAGGTAGGTTCATATGGAAGTTAGTAAGCTTTCAGCTATCTAGTCCCAATCTGTTTAGAGCTGCTTATTTCTCACCTAATTTTGCATCCCAGCAAACTTCAAATGGCATCAGTCTTGTTATGGGGGACAGGGAATTCTAGGGCTATTCTGCTAAAGAGAATAGTACTTTCTGTTGTACAAGTCGTTTTCTTTCCTCATTTGCCAGGTTTTCTGTTTCCTTCAGTTCCAGGCACACCAAATCCCCTTACCACAAAACATATATGGTTGTGTCCTGATATGAGATTACCAGCATTATGAGTATTATAAGTGATGTTACCTTTTGATTTGTGCCCTGAGTTCATGCCACAGCTTTATAAGGAAAGACGGGATTAAATTAGAGACTATCAGTTCACAGATGTATAGAAGAAGGCTCCTCTCCCTCTAGGAACTGTAGATTAGTAAGTCATTTACAAGTCTGTTTTTGAAACTGAGACAAACATGAACAGCTGGTGACTGTTGGGTACCAACAGTAGTAGCTCTTCTCATTATATTTATCTTACTTTAAAAGATGTAAGGACCGGGAAATGACCAGGAACTGATGCTTGAAAAGAGATATTCTGGTTTCCAACCTACAGCCCAGGGGCCACATCCGGCCTGCCACAAGGTATTATCTGAGCCCTCAGCAACTTGGTTTTTTTTTTTTTTGTCACAGCACTGTTAATATTTGATATTGTGACTTTGTATAATATCATTTCTCAGTTTAAGCACAGCATTGTTTCTTTGCAATCATCAAATTTCTCTTTTGTTCTGAATCATATCATGCTGATTTAAAAAAAAAATCCAAGTAAAATCCAATTCGAAAAATCCAGTTCATTTAAATTTCATTCATCAACATACAAAGCCAATTTTTTTCAGTCCACAAAACTGTGTAGAACAGTTTATCTCAAACTGTGAGTTGGGAGCCACTAGGTAGGTCACAAGCCAATTTCAGGTGGTCACGTAGTACCTAGGGCAGCCATCACTGAAAATATGGGAAGATGGGACATTGGAAAGGGAGAGGGCTGTGTAGTTATTTTGCTTGTGTCAAGGCTGTAAATAGGCTTTTTTTCTTTCTGATTCACTTTGCTATTGGAAAATGGCTAATAACCCAACTTATTGCAGCATTCTCAGGAAAGCAGCAGGCTCTGGCGTCACAATGATGACACTTCTGGCCATGACATAACTTCCTATGGGTCCCAGACAGATGATCATTGTAAAAATGGGCCTAGGTTCTAAAAGTTTAAGAAACTATTAAGAAACTCTCCTATTTATAAGAGTGATCATTCACATCCAGTGGCTTCATTGCCCCTATGCATTTCTGAGGTTCTCTGCTGTTTTTCTTTTGAGGTGTTAACAATTAATAATTTATCTTGCAATTTATTAAAAATTGTAAACAAACCTCAACAACTTTAAATTACTTTTAAAGCACTCTAAAATGACTTTCAAAGAATATTTAAACAGTGAAAATGGAGTAATCTTGGTGTAGTCAGTATACTTTAATTGCATTTTGTATGAAGTGCAATCAATCAATTTTAGTATATTGTAAAAAAAGCTTATTGATCATTCAGAAGTTGAAAATTTAAATATTCTTGTCCTCAGAAACATAATGCTTTGATTTTAAGCTTAATATTTTCTTAACTTGTTTTTTGTGAATTATTTTCTCTACCCAACTGCTCTACCCTTGCTTAATGCTGATGCATAACATGTACTAATAGCATTGAATGTATTTGGTAGATACAGTTTATCCAGCAAATCATGATCAATACAATTTAATGAAGAGCGTTTTTTTCTTCTTCCAACTTTTATAGCAAATCTTGGATACAGTGATTGGTTTCCATTGGCTGGAATTCAGCTACCCTGATGTCTTGACACTGTTTTTAGAACTGGCTTTAATTCAAGGTAATTCAAGGCAGTTGTGCAGACCATCTATACATGGCATACAGAAAGGCTATTTTCCAAGCAGGGCTTTGATGTATATGTGTTTGCTACCAATGAACAATACACAGAGCATGGATACAGTATCTTATTATAGCAAGCCTACATTATTTGAGACCCACCAAGACTAATACAACCCACAAACCATGTATAACAGTCCCACCAGGCACATGTAGAGCCTTCTGTGTTAGTTACCTGCTTGAGAGTGCAAAATGGGGTGTTAAGCACCTAAAGCGGGAGTTCCCAAACTTTTCCTTGGCAGGTGAGAGCCTCTCAAGTCTTTGCAGGGCAGGGGCTAAGG
This sequence comes from Lerista edwardsae, assembly GCA_029204185.1. NCBI lineage: Eukaryota > Metazoa > Chordata > Lepidosauria > Squamata > Scincidae > Lerista > Lerista edwardsae. The sequence continues at coordinate 7,173,906 of JAJKFI010000037.1, forward strand.
CAGCAACACAACCCCCAGGATTGTGCAGCAGCTTGGATTTTTTAGCCTTACCTAGGGCAGTACAGGCTTCATGGAGGTGCAGGGAGCCCTACAGATGCCTTTGTGTGGCTCCCCAAGCCTTAGAATAACAAAACAAAAAATAGCAATTGGAAGCCACTTCCAGGTTTCTATTGCAAAACTGGAAGTGGCTTCCAGTAGATATTTATAGTTATCCCAAGGCTTGGGGAGCCCTGCAAAGGTCTTTTTGCACCTCCTGGAAGCTGGCACTTCCCTAGGTTAAAAAAACACAAACTTCCATCCCCAGCAATGGTGCAATCCTGGGGGTCATGTTGCTGCCTTTCCCCCTCCCAGCACCTTAAGGAGACAGGAACAAATGGTTCCCTGACTGGTGGGTCATCATGACCCAATAGTTTGGGAAGCACTCACTTAGAGGGTCACTGCACATGATTGGTGAGCTTCTGTGTTTGTCTTTACAGGTTACAAGCTGAGCAAGCCTGTGTTATAAATGATGCAAGAAGAGGTCAGGTAAAGGAGTGGTGGCGGCAGCAGGGCCTGCAAGAAGAGCACAATGAGCCACAATGAGCATAGGCAGAGATGGGTGACTGACAGGAGCCTGTTGTGGCTAGAGGCAAGTCAAAAAGCAAAGCAAAAAAAAAAACTGGTTTGCATGGCTGCAAGATTGGTATATTTTTTAGGGCTACCTTGTCAGTAAGCTCCAAAACAAGGTGTGATGGACGAATGCGGTCTGCTGGGCTAAGGAGTTCATACACCCATGTGATGTGGGAACATCTGAATATTTTCTCTAAGTCCCTAATGTACTTAAGACCAGCTTTGACAGTGATTGACTGATGTAGGTTAAAACCACTGCAAAGTTATAAGGAACCTTAAATGATTGCATGCATGGAATTTTTCCAAATACAAAATAAATCAATGAAGAGAAATATATTGTAATGGATGTTCCAGTAAAGGCTATGCAGTTGAGAACAGAAGGACTGAAAGAGTATGTTTCTCCAGTCAAACAGAATGTGGAAAGTCCCACCAGGGAGAATAAATTGTGAGACATACAACAAGACCATTTTGATGGTTCAAATCCCAATCTATATAGAGAGAGAAACATGTCCTGACTGACTCATTACTGCCCAGCTCAAACCGCTGGACTTAGGAACACAAAATTTGGGTAGTATATTCCTTCCATGATGTACGCACCCAGTGATGTCATGCAGGGGGTACGCGGGGGTACACAAATACCGGTTTCTAGGATTATGGCTGGCTCCGCCCATTCGCCCGCCCACCTGTCGACTCCGCCCCCTGCAACGTTTGAATTTCCTGCACGTTCTCAGAGCCAGGCAGGCAGGCATGCAGTGAGCGGAGCCTTGCCTTGCCTTGTCACTGAAAAATGAGCTGCTCTGGGGTTTTGGAGCTGTTGGGTCACTTTAACATGATGCCAGACCTCCTTAACATGTTCTGGGGGTGCTGTGGAATACTGTTGCAACTGTTGGATCAGTTTAAAAATGTCTGAGGCCTCAAAAAGGGCTTTTTTCATGTCACTTCCTGCCATGACATCACTTCCTGCCATGACGTCACTTCTGGTGGGCGGGTCCCGACACATGCCAATCAAAAGTGAGTACCTGTTCTTAAATCATTTAGATGACACCACTGTACGCACCCTTTAAGGTCACAATCCTAACCAACTTTCCAGCACAATAGTAAGGGCAATGCAACTCTTAGGGAAGGGAACAAACATTCCCTTACTTTGAGGAGGACTTCATGACTACTATTCAATTGCAGGATGCAGCACATGCCCCATTGGCACAGCTATGCCAGTGCTGGAACGTTAGTTAGGACTGTGCCCTAAGAAGGAATTTTTAGACATTTGACTTTTAAGGGGGTGAAAAAGGGGTCAAATGTGCTTTCCTCAATATATCTTATTTCCTCACTATAGGCCCAATGAAATATTGACTTGGTTTCGAACATCATTCAGAATTTCACCCAAATCAACCCCTAAAGGGGTGACTCTCGATTTGGGGGGTATTAATGATATAATGCTTCCTATTAGGCCTGGCTGGCTTTTTCCCCTGTGCTACTATCTGAGGGAGGCTTATGGGTCTCCATGGCAACTGTCGACCCTTTTAACCCTTTTGAAGTTGGTACAGCAAGGGCAGTATCAGTAAATTATCATTTTTACTGTCTGATTGCCAGTCTTTACACTCTGCTTATCCCTGTGTTTTTCAGATACGAGAATTAGGGAGGAGTACTTGTTCAAGAGTTGTGTGGCACAGTCTAGCTTCCCTCACAGGAAGCATTTTCTCTTCACTATAGTTGCTGCACATAACAGCTGAGGGTCCTTTCACTACCAACGCCTTTCATTGCCAACACCCCCGCCCTGTCCAGGCTCCCTCACTTCTGCCCAGCATGGGGCAGGCACTCATCTCTTAAAGACTAAAGGTGGGTCTGATGGGAGGGTCTCTCTTCGCCAGCACTGCCCCCCATCCAGGCTCCCTCCCTCCCTCACTCCTTCGGCACCCAGCACGGAGCAGGCTCTCATCTCTTGCACCATCTGCCAGGCCCTGCCCAGCAGTCACACAGGGATCAGGCCTCTCGAGTGAGCTGCCAGGCCCTGCCCAGCAGTTGTGCAGGGCTCTGGCCTCTCACATAAGCTGCTGCGGGGCACTGCAGAGCTCTTGCAATCACAGGAGAGGCTGTAGGAGTGGGTGGCACGTAAGGAGAACTCTGCTTCCCCACCCTGTCACCTCTCTATAAAGTGAGAATAACAGTAGCATAAGCCACAGTGTGAATAAAAACAATGAAACGTTTTGCACATTAGAAATTCTCTAAGTTTCATATGGGTGACAGTGACAATAACAACAGCTAAAGAGTGGCCAAGAATCCTGGTGGCATAATTTAGAACAAAAATGTCCATCTGGGAGATGTTTGGACATATTATATGAATATATGAAGCTCCTGGTGGGCAACGGTTCCTGTGCATAGGAAAAGACATGATCCTGAGCTGGTCCCAGTGAGCTGGTCCCGGCGGGCGGGCAAGCAGCAGAACGTGGCGTGACGCAACGGGCGGACTGCCACTCAAAGGTAAGTCTCGCCCAGCGTACCGGGTGAATGACGCCGCTGGAAACAGCCATAATTTCCCACAAGTACCATTAGCATGTCTCAGGTGATACGCAGACAGGTCTCAATCTTAGCAAAGCAAGCACTACTCCAATGTATATTTTGTCATTAAAATACATCAAAAATCTCTGATACTGTGCTATAGGTATTATGATACACAAGATCAGTACAAAACATGGGTAGTTAGCACTTACAGAAAATTTACAGAAAGTTAGCACTTATAGAAATTACAACAATGTGTATCAAATATAACTCTAGATTAATTTATTCAATGTATTTCACTTGCATGCAAATCTGGTTTAGGATACTGTGTAACTCCACATGGAGAACCTCTTTCACTAAAGAATGCAATTTCTCCTGCTTTCTACTTCCTGAATACTTTCCTTCTAGAAAAGATATCATACACAAACTGGAAAATACAATTTATCAAATAGCAAGCTATCAGGCCTGTCATTCTTGCCCTTTTGTATTTCTAGGGTGACCTTTTTTGCAATGGCATTAAAACAAGACCAATCATTATGCATAAGTGAAACAGACCAGTTTTAAAAAATGGATATTGCTACCGTTGTACCTAAAGATCTTCAATAACAATGAAAGCTTAGCTCTACATATACTGATCCTTCCAGCATATGATTTAGAGTCTTTATGCCTAGCTTGCATTAGTTCCTCAAGAATTCTGCTAATGGAGTCTGAAAATCTATTATTTATTGCAACACCATCTCTTATAGACTCTCAGCAGAGAACTCCCCTGTGTTTACAACATTACTGCATCTAAAACCTCTTAAACGTGGCTGAGATGCAGAACTGTATTTAGAATGCAGGCACAATTTCCTTTTGTCAAGAGTAGATGTCTTTCTTTCCTTTTCTCATGCTTGACCTAATGTATCTCCATTCATTGCCTTGCGCTGTGATTTGCAACAGCAAAGTAGAAAATAGTACTAGTCACAATGACATACCTCCATGTTGTAGTTTTCCACTGTTCTCCTCAAGGGATCAACAACCTGCCAGCAAATCAAGATGCAAAGATCTATCAGCAGCATCCCTCCAACTATCACCAGCAGTTTTTGGTCCTTAATTATCTAGGGAGAGAAAGAAAAGATCATAGGAGGGCACTCCCATATAAGTCTGAGACTCCTATGGAGCATTCCTTAAGTGCCATAAATAAAGCTATGTACCACTGCTAATGAGGTTTTTTTAATTATGCATAAAAAAGGTCTGATATTAGAAGACAGATACCAGAAGGAAGAGGAAAAGGTCATTTCACTAAAATGTACATTTGCTTGGCTTCCTGCTTGCCTTCACAGTCTAAATCAGTCAGTACGAAGACAGTGGAAAAGACAATTTTCAGAATTTATTCTAAACACACACAAAGGTACTCAGATGGTTTCAGTGCTCAACTTCATATGGAAATACACTCACTACAGCTCCCAGCAGAAAGTATCAATTCAAATTTTCCTATAAAACCTGATAAAATATACAGATCTGATAATCGAAAGGCAAAAAATATCTAGTGATATCCTCACTTTCATTTCACTGAGCTAAAGAAAGTCTTCCATTTAAAAAAGAAGCTTCCAGGAAAAAGAAATTCCCAAAGTAAAATAAGAGATCAGACTTCTTTTCCATCATGAGGAGAGGGCCCTGAATTTATACTGAGTGTTTGGGGCAATGTGAGATATTTTTGACCCATTCTCCTCTTTTGCAACATAAAAAGAATGTGACGACATAATTGGCCTAATGTCACTAGCGCTAATGCAGGGGCACCAACCAACACGCCCACATTGTCACTGGTGCTGTTGGGCCGACGCTAGCAGCAGTGTTGGCCCAAGGACGCCAGCCCAAGGCCACGCTGCTCATGTGCCAGCCGAACTTGGCTGGGCCAAACAATTCTGGGTGGAGGGTGAGCAGGCGGGAGATGTGCCGGCCTGGGGACTGGGGGTGGGATTGGGATGCAGCTGTTAGGCCGCATCCAAGCCTCCATCCCTGGGCCGAGGAACCCATAGGGGAGGCTGGAGCCCTTGTAAATGTGCCTTTGCCCCAGGGAGACTCCCCAGCACCCCAAAGCTGCGCTGGATATAGTGCAGGCCTACCGGCCTCGGTGTTCCAGCAGTTTAGGATCGTGCTCTGAGTGAGGTCAAGGTCTTATTTTGTGTTGAGAATGTAGAAATAAAACACATAACATGGAATTTGCTATTTTAATCAATAAATTTTGGGAAAAAACACCCCTAACTATGGCAAGAGAGCAACCATTTTACACAGGAAAGGTGTAATACAAATTATTCTGTGGGAAATTAAACAGCAAAAAATATTTGCTATTTTCTTTTCTCTCCGTTTCCATATTTCATGAAGGGCACAGACATCTTATTCTGCCTGATAATAAAATGTTCAGACACCAGTTTAAAAATCCTGGAAAATAAAATGACTTTTGCCAGTACATTTCTACTAACATTAAAATGTACATTTCGCTAAGTAATATGAAATTACACACCACAGGACACATTTACTACAAAAATCCAGCTAATCCAGCTACTAATTAACATGCAATAATTTTAAGTGGCAGGTTTCCATGAAGTAAGCATCTATGCTAGAAAATATGTGAAATGCGAATTGCCATATGTTGGTTCATTTTCAGCAGATGGCCTCTTAAAAATGTAATTGGTAGTGTTCATTTTAAGATACTGACTTTTATCTATACAAAATCATCTCCCCCATACATACAGTGCGCATGCATATGTGAGTATGCATGTATGTTGATAGATGAAGAAATTGAGCTATGAAGAACATGTAATCTTATCTTGGGAACAAAGGAAGACTGGTTTAGTATGCTGAGGATTGAAATCCTAAATTTGGAGGAAAATCAAACGCGACGTTTTTATGCCCTTATAAGGCATTCTGAGGCCTGGGGAAGTCCCAGAGGGCTCAGAATGCCTTATAAAGGCATTAAAATATCACTTCTGAAAACCAGAAATAGCAGGTTTTTGCCTGTATGGTCACACAAAACCACTGTGGGCCACAGAAAACCTGCAGGACCCAACCGGAGCAGAGGTCCGGAAGCTGGGGTGGCCTCAAATCTGCAGGTTTGAATATGAATACCCACAGATTTTGATATCTGCATGGGTTTGAGGAACAGAACCCTCATGGATAACAAGGACCAACTGTAGTTCCAATTCAGAGCTCAATCCTAACCTGAAGTTAGGCCGGCACAGTTAGGCCAGCAAAATTTGACTGGCACAAGGGACACTGTACAGTATGTTTAGACCACTCTCTCACACAGATGTGTGCCATCCCCTGACTCCAAGAGTGGTCCAAACACGCTTTATGGTGTCATTTGTGCTGGCCTGATGATAGCGTAGAAGCAGCTTACAGCTGTGAGGCTTGGAAAGGCTTCAAGGTCGCAGAGCTCTGGCAAGGAATCATTCAGACAACAGAGATTAGGGAAGCAAAAACTTTTATATTCTCAGAAGAAGGTTTCTTGCAGCAAAGAACAGCAAACAGGTAACAGGTACAGCGAAGCTCCCCCAACAACACCACTTACATCTCCAGCAACTAACCACAGGTGTTTCTGGTCTTGATTAAATAGTCCCCAGCATCCAATCAGAGATCAGATGATCTCATCCCCAGGTTGAAGCCGAGTCAGAATGACTCAGCACTTACTGCTGGTCTGCTAGGCCTGAATGACTCAGCACTTTACCCCCTGAGTCGGCCTAGTGTTAGGTCTTTCCCCATTCGGGCCTGTAAATTTGCAGGGACTTCCTTCAGTATCCCAACATGGCCAAACTTTGCTGGCCTAACTGTGCCGGCCTAACTCCAGGTTAGGATTGCGCTCTAAGTAGTAACACGAACATTATCACCTTATTCCCTGTAACAGGTTAGAAAGTAAGAGGTTAGCCTTGTGAACAGACCCCTTCGCTTCCTAAGGGTCTGTGTCATGATGCCTTATTCAGGCCCCTGACAATTACATCACATGCCATTGCCAAACGTTGCCTCGTTTTGGGCTGTCTGGAGCTTGGTTTCGGGTTGTGCAGCCACGTGATTCATGGGGGAACACTGGTGAATCACATTCGCTTTTATGTCATTTGGATGGTTAGATTGATGTTTTGGAGTCCAATCAGTTCTGCCAGGTTCTGGCACCCAGGATGCAAGCCTATGCACCTTTTCCTGAGAGCAAGCCCCACTGAAACTCAATGGGCCTTGCTTCTGAGTAGAGATGTAGACTTGCTTCTGAGTAGACGTAGTTCATAACAGAACTATGCTGTTAGATGTTTCTGTGCCTGCCAGTGGGCCTTACTGATTCATGCAGCCTGATTCATATAGCACCAGCCATTATTGCAAGTAACCCCTGAGTGCTCCCGAGCACGTGGGAGAGCACAGCATCTATAGTTTTCATAAGAAGTCCATAGCAGACTTGGAGGCTTCTGAACAGACCAAATGCAGCCAGGTTAAACAAAGGAAACTGCCACAGAACGTGGTGAATCATCTCAATTAAATTTGTTTATTATATTAATAATATTTATACAGGTAGACTTCTACTTAATACTTAAGCTTCCACAGGTCTGGAATCAAAACTTTATTTATATAACATGAACAAAATTATGAACAACTTTCTGTAGTGATTGAAAAACAATGTAGAAATATTTATTTCTATAAACAAATTAGCTATAGTTTTTATTATTTTTAGTATCTAAAAAGATTATTTCACTCTCTAGTGAATGTACACATTGTGGTAACTCTGCTTCTTTGATGTGTAATGTACAAAAGGGGGCCTCAGAGCAGCTTAGATTAGAGAAGGCAGTATTCATATTAGTTCCATTTTATGACTTAATTTTTTTTTAAATTTAAGAACCTGAGTCATGCTGGATCAGATCAAGGGCCCATCCAGTCCAGCCTCCCAACTCCCAAAGTGGCCCACTGGATACCTCTGGAAGCACACAAGATAACAAGATATCTGCATTCTGTCACCACTCTCTTGGAACTTATATTAGCATTCAGAGATTGGCTACCTCTAAAACCTGGAGGTTGCATACAGTTATCAATCAGTGATGGACTTTTTCTTCATAAATCTGTCTAATCCTCCTTTGAAAGCATATAAGCCAGGTGCCATCACAACACCCTGTGGATCCTGTGGAGTTCCACAGATTAATTGCCACTTAGTAAATAAATATTTCCTTTTGTCTCTTGTGACTCTCTCACCAGTCAATTTTAGTGAATACCCCCAATTTTGGTGTTGTGTGAGAGGGACAATTCCCTCTGTCCCACTAAAATGCCCACCATCCACCCATGCATAATTTTATTTGTCTCAATCATATCCCCCTTTGGATACTTTTTATCTAGGCTGAATAGTCCCAAACACTGTAACCTTTCTTCATAAAGGACGCATCTCAGCCCGTTAATCATTTTAGTTGCTCACTTCTGCACCTTCCCGTTCCATTATATCCTTTTATATCCATTATATAAAAAACTAGACATAATATTCTAGATTTCGCCTTACTATCAATTTGTTCAATGCCATAATAACATTTGCCATTTCATTCTCAATCCCTTTTTTTCAATTATTCTGAGCATGGAACTGGCCTTCTTCACAGCTGCCGCACGCTGGATTCACGCTTTCGTTAGGCTATTCACTACCACTCCAAGATCTCTCTCCTGATCAGTCACAGGCAGCTAAAGATCCGTCAGCATATATGTGAAGTTGTGATTTCTTGCCCCAATTATATCACTTTACACTTACTTTGCTCATCTGCAATTTCACATCTACTCCCCCAGTTTAGAGGAATCCTTCTGGTGCTCTTCACAATCCATTCTAGATTGTACCACCTAGAAAGGTTTAGTGTCATCTGCAAACCTGGTTGCCTCACTTCTTATCACCATCATTAGGTCATTTATGAACTAACTGAAATTCAATGGTCCTAAGACCTATCTTTTGGGCGCACCTCTCCCAAATTGTCACATCCCCCATTGTGAAAATTGCCCATTTACACCCATTCCCCATTTCCTGTTCCTCAACTAACTCCTAAGCTGTAAGGCAACCTGCACCCTCATTCCCTAACTGTTTTCGCAGGAGTCTTCAGTGAGCTGTGTCAAATGCCTTCTGAGAGACCAGTTCTTCAGTGACACTGACAAGTGAGGGAAAGCGGGAGCACTGTGCAAAAAAAAAAATTATGTTCAAAAAGTAACAATATATTGTCAAGATATTGAAAACAGCAAGTTTTTAAATCCTTCACAGGCTAGCTGGCATGGAAAAGATGTTCAGAAGGTTTTCATGCAGACCTGAATCAGCCTTTGAATGGTGCAAGGAGGAATGAGTACCCTTTTCTCACAAGGGAATGGATCTGTAGAGAGAGCCTGTAGAATCTTCTATCACTTAGGGCACAGTCCTAAACCTGGAGTTTGGCTGGCACATGGGTCACTGTAAAGAACGTTTGGACCACTCTCAGAGTCAGAGAGGATGGCGCTCATCTGTGTTCTGGCCTCTCTGACTCTGAAAGTGGTCCAAACATACTTTATAGTTTCCTTTGTGCCGGTCAAACTTTGCTGGCCTAACTGTGCCGGCCTAACTCCAGGTTAGGATCGTGCCCTTAGAGAAATAGGCTTGACTGGAGTAGTGGTGTCTCAGTTCTACCTACACCCAACCAGAAAAGCAAACTTTAACGTGCTCCCCTGCACCCTGTATCTAGTGCTGCTCTTTGTAAAGTAGCAGGCTGCAGCCTTCCTTTGCAGGCCATCTATTGTCCATGTCCATTCTACAGCTAGAGGAACCTGTTCTGATTAAAATCAGTACTTTAGACTGGAGGAGGAATCCTGGGTCAAGCAAATGTGAATGCACAGAAATGTACTATTTCCAACAATTAGAAGAAACATCTGCTTTGGTAGGAAATCCTATGCCACCATTACAATATGCACTTAAATCAGGAAATACTTGGACCATCTGCAAATAACAGATGGCTCCTGAAGAGCAGGAAATACTTCTTATTTTACTCTCTGAGATTTCCTTGGTGAGATCAGTAGATGCTGCTGCTGCTGCTTCTCACTGCACACTACATCACCAGTTCCTACCCAAGGACTGCATCTGTAGTTCCCCAACCTGTGACCAGGGCAAGAACACCATCAAAATTTTCCTTTTGACAAAGTGCCAAACCTCCTCAATGATATGTATAGCAACAACAGCAATGCCGACCAGTAAAATGAGAGGAGAGAAAAGACAAAGGTTCTTGGCAATCCATCTTCAAAGCAGATTAACAGCTGGATGTTAAAAATGATGACAATGGCATCATACCCAGGACCAAACTCTACAACATCAGTTATATGCCATGCCCACATTGGCAGAACTGTTATGTAACTACCAGAATCCATCACATTGCACATCACACCCAGATCCGATATTTCTACCCTATAATCCAAAACCTCTAAACTGGTTAACGACCCTAAGGATTATAATTAGAGGTGTTTGAAAATGGTGTTATTTATTTTACTCAGAAGTAAGCCCATTGTGTTCAGTAAGACTTACTCACTGGAAACAAACATCTCTAGTTATCATCTAAGAATGCAACTGCTCATATCAACCTGAAGAGAGAGCATACATCATTGAAGGATGATAGTTTAGCCAAGAATACTAAAAAAATCAAAGTGCTCTCAATATCATCAGCAACATATTATGTTACAGAACCATGGGACATCTAAAGAACAAGATTTATAATTTGTACTGTTGAGCTTCTCCCAAGATACAAGCAAGGTTGCAATGCAATGAGTTGCAATGCTTGTCAAGTAAGGAGATGACCTTTTCCCTTAGTCCAGTTCCTTACCAGCGCACTTACCATATCAAATCAAAAGAATTCAAACGAAAGCCCT
>JAJKFI010000037.1:7185270-7235779 GCA_029204185.1 Lerista edwardsae
CTTTCGTTTGAATTCTTTTGATTTGATATGGTAAGTGCGCTGGACTACCTGTATTTGTGCAGCTGATAGCTAAAGACAGACAATGTATTGAAAAAAATGTTTGGGATGGTTATTGACTACCTGCTTGGGAAGCACATCTATCAGCTAGGGTGGAGGCCAAGACCAGTGTCCCATCATTGAGAAGATGCGGGATTGAGTGTATGTGGCTAAAGAGAAATAACTGGGAGGAAGATTATAGCCAGAGACGGATAAAGAAGTCTTGAGTTTTGCAGCTGGCTTCTAATGCACAATATTTGCTGGGGACCAGGGGACAGCTATGCAACTTTAAAGACTAGAATGGCCTGCATGGATGCTTGCTCACTCATCTTGTGCTCAGTGTGTGTGGGGGGTAGGGGTATATCTTCAATTGGAATATAATTAACTAGATAATGACCACGTCGGCAGATTTATTTCCAAGATGCGCAAACTTTGACACTTTTGCCCGGTACTTTATGTTCTGTGCAAGTCTTCGTAAAAAAGGCAGGCTTTGTAAAGAAAAACAAAGTGCAGGTAACAACAAATACAGAAGAGGAGCTTTCATTAGTGATTCCACCTGGATGTCATATGGACATACATAGTTGCTGCTGTCTAAAAGCATATCCACGGAATAAAACTCAGCTGATAGAGATGTGCCCATAGCCCAGCGATTCCCAAACTGTGCACTGTGGTGAACTCACAGGGGCAATGCAGGAGTTTTCTGGAAGTTCTGGCAATGTTCAGACCCAAGAGCAACAGAACAGATGCTAAGGGTGTCATGACCAGGGTAAGTTTGAGAACTGCTGTCATAGCATATATACAGTAGATAGTGAAACCTGATGAAAGAACTTCTTCTAGGTATTTGCAGAAAGTGCCCCTCTATAGAATACAGCTGACACCTGAACCACAATGTCATTCTTTTAAATACAAAAATAAACTAAAAAGCAAATAATTCAGCAATGAAAAATAATGGTGAGTTGCCAGATATCAAGAAGATACTATAGAAGATTGTGTATGCAAAAAATTAAGCCTCTCAAATGAGCAATAGTCAATTACCCAAATTTAGTGTGCATAAGCCTGCATATGAAAGAAGTTTGTAGGCACCTAAATACAAGAAACAGATATTTTAAAGTCCAGTTATTAAGCCAGTAAGCAATCACTCATTTGGGCTGCAATCCTATACACGCTTACCTGAGCATAAGTCAGTAGAACTTACTTCTGAGTAGATGTGTATGATTGTACTATATTTTAAATGGATGAAGAGTACTAACATCAAAGAATGTTAAGGAAAGCTTGCTCCAATATGAACTTGACTAAGCATTTAGGTTGGCATTTAAGGTTCTGTTTGTTAAATCACTAGTAGCTGGAATTCGCTTGCAGACATATAATATGAGACAGGGTCCTTTCAGAGATGGCACCACATCTTTTGAATGCTCCCCAGAGAGATCCATTAGGAGCCTTCTTTACCAGTCTTTAGATGGTTGTGGAAGATTTTTCTTTCTGCCAGGCTTCTTAATTCTGCTGTTTAAAGACTGTGAGGTTTATGATTCTTATTGTATTTTTATTTGTTTTATTGTTTCAAATATTTCTTTTTAAATTCTGTTAATTTAAAAAGATAAATTCTTAAAATAAATACATAAAATCTTTCTTCTGAAGCTAAGTTGATGCCACCTATCATGGCTGTTTTAATTCACTAAATTCCAGACCATAGTTACCTGTCAGAAAATAGGAACACAAGATCAAAACATTCCTTCATGTTGCATGTCTTCAACCTACCTGGCTTTCAAAATTGTTTTTCTAGCTTCATCCAAACAGAAGTGGGGGAGAAGCAAAGAAGAATAAGACAGACATTAGACAATGGGGTTGGTTTTTTGAGACTCACCTTTTTCTTCATTTTGACATTTTTGAAAATTGCATGGACTCTCCATGTTTTTGCAAACATTGCCCCAAATGCAGTTGTGTAGCCCACTGTAAGTATCCATGTCCGGACCTGAAATAAAGAAAAGACTCTGCTTTTTTTCATATCTAGCTTTTAAAACCTGTGATCTGTAACCCCAGCATTTCAGTAAGGCAAAAGAAAGAGGCTAATTCCTTTTTTTTTTTTTACAAAGTGTTATCAAAAGAGAGTTCCTTAAGCATCAAATCCCAAAATTTGTAAGCCAAGTCAGCTTGTTATTAAAAACAAAATTACAGTTTTCATGATTGCTAAAAAATCTTCGAAAATATAAAGTAGATAAGTGAATGACCAGTTAGATGGGGAAATAATGATTGTGCACATCTTTTGGATAGAAAGTAGTTATTCTGTAACAATCCAGCAAAGGTTAGGACATTCCTAATTTCCACTAAAGTGAAAGCAATTTTCTACAGTATTTTTTCCCTGAAATTCCATTGACTTTTGTGGAATTCAGTCATGATTCTTTATGGAACTATCCTATGCATGTCTACTCAATGAGTTCAATGGGACTAACTCCCAGGTAAGCATGTATAGGATTGCAGCCTTAGTCATAATGACCCAAAACCAGGATAAAATTCATTAAAATTGAACCATTTCAAGGGTGATTAGTTATAAATCACACAGCTTCCTTTTTTAAACCACCTGGATCAAAACTCTGTCACCTGTTCATACAAGACAAGAGGGGCATTATTTTTATTTGATATTGTATTATCTCCATTTCCCCCCCCCTCCAGTTACTTACATTCCCTGAAAAACTGCTCTGAGGATTGGGGGATCTTCAGGAACCCGATGGCATGTGGAAAGGAAGTCAGAAACTATACCATTCCCCACATTTGCATGAGTGGGAGACTGAGCTCGCACAAGACAGATTTTGAACCCAACCCAACCCTGGGTTTAGATGCAATCTTCTGATACCAGCAAAGAGTGTATTACCCTAGAACTGGAAAATAGCATCTACTCCATCTATGAGGGATAGTTATTAAAGAAGTAGCCCTAATGGACAAGTTGCCTGGTCCAGTTAAAGAGAGGAATGGATGGATAAACTTGTATCAAATTTGGCCAGAGGTAGCTGCCATTTATATTGGATTGGCCTTCTGTGCGTGCATTTATATTCTATTGTCATGTATATCTATGTTAATTAAAGAACCAAAGAAGTAAAACAAAGATGGAAGTAATAAATTCTGTTAAGGGAGAAGACAAGCGTTAGTGCAAGGATTGATAAAAGAAAGGGTAGAAATCTAAAGTAATGAAAAATTACATGTTGTTTGTCCCAGTGATTAGAATGTGGCATTCAGCTGACAGTGTTGATGATGCATTTTTTTTAAAAAAAATCCTACATCATTAGCATTTATGCTACAGTTTTTGTGCACCACTTTTCACTAGGCACACTACCATAAGCAACCCTCTTGTGCCAAGCAGAAAAAGGATGGATCAGAAAAACATTGATATTATTTATTACTTATTTAAGGTATTTTTATACTGCCTTTTTCAAGATTTTTCAAGACACAAGGTGGTTTACATTGGCAGGCTGTTCATAAACCCAATTTTTTTTTAAATGGGGTTTTTACAATTATTGTTCTATGTACAATTCACAGAACCCTCCATTTCTCCAGATGTTTCCTTTTTCAGTGTGTGGTCATCATCCTGGCTGCACTCCTGCACCTTCCGAGCCTTCACAGGCAGCTGTAGATCACACCTTGGCCAGTTCTCAAGACATAAGGCATACATATTAAATAATATGATGCATACAAGCACTTATTAAAAATGCTTGATTTTAAGAAGGGGCTGTTTGCTGGGCAGCCCAACCCTAACTCAGACTGGAGCGGGTGCAGGCCCCCTGCGCTGGCTCTTGAGTGTCACAAAAATGCCGTAAGGCACGTTTGTGCTGAATAGAGAGCCAACAGCGCTGGCACAAGGAAGTGCACTGGCCTGCCTGTGCCCGATCCTGACCCTGCGCTGGCAAACACAGGTAAATTTGTGCTGGATGGTATAGGGGTGGGAAAGGGTGGTGGGAGGGCGTTTCTGGCAGAGGAGGGCAGATCAGGCTGGGAGTAGGATCAGCTGCCTCTGGCAGTGCATGCCACATCCCAACCCCTACTTCTGCACCGGGCAGCCCTACATGGGCTGCTTGGATTTGTGCCAGCTAAATAACTGGCAAAGAACTGAGTAGTCCCACAGGGCAGGATGGAATGTTACACAGGGTAAGGGGGGAAATTTCTGCTTATCCTGAGGTGACCGCCAGCAGCCTCCTGTCCGGTGTTGGATATAGCACAGGCCATGCAGCCTTGTAGTACACAGCGCACAGTTAGGAATGTGCTATAAGTTGACACTTATAGCATGCATCCATATATTTTCAATCTAGCGGAGGTTTTATTTTATTTTCCTTCTTTATTATTCATGGAGACTCTTACAGACAGGCTGTTTTTCTTCTACTTGTACTTCATCTATCATCTTGTAACTAAATTTTTTTTTGCAAAATGGCACACAACATATATGACAGTACCTTACAATTAAGAATAGGGTTATAAATATAGACCCAAATAGTTTAACACTGATCAAAAAGAGGTTATGCTTTTGTCTTGCTCCCTTCTGTCAGAAATAATTTGGAAATGAATTCTAAACACAACAATTAATACCAAAGAAAAAAGAAACAACCAGGCAGTGATGTGGCAGAAACCATCTTCAACATTACTAACGGGGCAATTCTAAACATATTTATAGGGGGGCTTACACCCCATCAGGTTCTGTCAGACTTGCTTCTGAGAAAACATGATTAGGATTGTACTGTAAATAGATTTTGCTTCACCTAGCAAAGCTCTTAATTAATAGTTTACAACCACAATATAATTGAGAGCGCAATCCTAACCTGGGGTTAGGCTGGCACAGTTAGACCAGCAAAGTTTGGCCGGCACAAGGGACACTGTAAAGTGCAAAATCCTCCCTGACTCAGAGAGTGGTCCAAACGCACTTCACGGTGGCCCTTGTGCCAGCCAAACTTTGATGGCCTAACTATGCCAGCCTAACTCCAGGTTAGGACTGCGCCCTCAATAAACCAAGTACTGCTTCTATGAAATGGAAAGAAGATAGTAATTCCATTCTAGCAAGGGAGATCTGGACATTCCCACAGCCTTCTAAAAGAGTAGACGCTGCACATACAAATGCACATTTAGATAAGCATGCTTGCATGAGGCGTCATGAGGTGACCTGATGTAGCTTGCAGAGGCAGCAGGTGGCAGGGGGGTGGCAGATTCAAGGTGTCCTTCAATCCAAGCCTGCCACTGCCACCTCCCTCTCACCCGCTACAGGTGCAAACAGCATTTGTCAGCATTTGACTTGCGCAGGAAACAGATCTTCCTCCTCCATACCACATTTCTTGCAAAGTTTACACAAACCTGGAAGTGCAAGACTTCCAGTACCATTTACAGGGATGATGCAACACAAGCACATTTGTTCACATAGTCCCATTAAGATCATATGTCTTACATTTCCAGGTTTGCAAAACACACACACGCATGCACACACGGAGCATGGCTAGGGTCCCCCCCCCCCGGGCACTATGGGCAGAGGCAGCATCAGCATCCCAGTTCATGCTGTCCTGGATTTGGATTTGCACTCCACATCATAACCACTCCCACTGAATGTGCTTTTCACAAGGACAGAAACACACACTTCTATCTGCAGTCACTAGGGGCATAATCCTAACCAACCTTTCAGTACTGGGGTAAGGACAATGCAGCTCAGAGGTAAGGGAACACACATTCCATTGCCTTGAGGGGGCCTCCGTGACTATTATTCCACTGCAGAATGCAGAACAGGCCCCACTGGCACAGCTATGCCAGTGCTGGAAACTTGGTTAGGATTTGGGTATAATAGTGGTTCAGCACGACTAATTATACGAAAACGGAGCTGAATGTGGAGCCCTGTTGTTTGACAACGTCAAACATCTGTTTAGAGTCTTTGATCAGTGGTCTATGCTGCAAAGCTACTGAAGCTAACACTAAGCAGGCATGGGCCCAAGGCCGGCTGAAGGACCCCCAATCCCTGTCACTCCTTCTTCCACGTAGACATTTGAATCAAAATGGGAGGTGTGAAGCATGCCAGGATCACTTCTACTCTGCATTTACTCCCTCACGGAGGAAAGACTGATCTTGCTCCTTCCCCCAATGGACTATCTTCAAGCACCTGGTAGAGAAAGGTAAAGGAGCCAGATCACTGCACTCTGAGGATCGGAACATAATGATCTCACTTGTTTCTCTGTATGGGCTCTTTACACAAATAGGTAATGCAGGGTGTGCTAGAAACATGCCCCATGTTCCCTGCTTCGAATTAAAGAGCCATGAGGAGGAAGGGGCCAGGAAGGAGGCCAGCTCCTTCCATGACAGCAGAGTGAGGTGGAAATGGCAGGATTCTGTTCACCACCCTCCTGCTCTGGTCCCGACCTATGGCCCGATACCTATTTGCATCAGGGACAGGCTGTCCTGCATAGACCTGATCAACAACCTGTAGGACAGACCACTGTCAGCCCCGTATAAGAGCAAGCTAATAAATGCATATACAATGGGACCTCAGTATCCACTGATTTGACTAACCACTGATATGGGATTAATCTTTAATGCCTTGTAATAAGGAAAAAATAGGACCAAAATCCCATTTCCGACCTTGCATTAGATTCCATTATTTACCCAATCTAGTGGCTGAATGTGGTATAGTGTCTATACCAATGCATTCTTGGGTGACCATGGAGGAGCAGGAAACCTGGAAGAGGTCTTTAAAGAGGGTCCTCTATAAATCTGTCCAATCACCTTTTAAAAGCCAGATGTCATCACCCCCATCTTGTGGCAAGAAGTTCCACAGACTAATTACACGCTGGGTAAATAAATGTTTTCTTTTGTTTGTTTTAACTCTCCTAACACTTAACTTTAGTGGATGTCCTCTGGTTCTGATATTGTGTGAGAGGGAAAAGAGATTCCCTCTATCTATCCACACCCTACATAATTTTGTGCATCTCAGTCATGTCCCCACTCAGTCTTGTATAGATCTTTGCTGCTCCCATGACTAGAAAAACTAAATTATATAAAATAGTAAAAATGTCAGAATTATGCAAAGTGTGAGAAATGCAAATCTGCTCAATCTACGTAATTTGTACAGACCAAAATTTCAGCTTTTCCTGGTACAGGTTTGGACTGTTTGAATGCAGAATTTTAATTTTGGCTGAGCCTAGTCATAAGAGCTGTACAAAGAAGCGAGCAAACTTCCCATAAAGATTGCTATCATCAGGTGCAATTCTACCAGGAAAGGGTATGCTCAGTAGAGAAAGTCACAATATGAACAAATAACTCAAGAGGCGTTACTTCATAAAAGTAGTTAAATCATAGGTCATATAGAATCACAGGCAAAAACCTGTTGTTCAAGCTTAGGATTAAGGTTATGAAAATGTTAATGCCAAAAAGCTAGAGGATTCTAAATCTAACAATTCCTGTCTATGGCTGCTATAAATAAACTATGCACATGAAGTCTCATAAACCATAATTGACTTCATACAACACTTAAAGTTCAAAATTGATTGAATAAAAATTATAGTTTAAAATGATAGGATTTCTAGTTCCCACCTTCCTATAAATGTTCAATATACCTACTTCATTGTACATCTACATTTTCCCCTGATGGTTAGATAAATGTTCTGTCTTACAACTGTACAGTTCTCAATTCAGTCTCAGTGACCCATGCCCTAGTGACATCTAGATTAGATTATTGCAATGCGCTCTACGTGGGGCTGCCTTTGAAGACGGTTCGGAAATTACAATTAGTACAGAACGCGGCGGCTCGGGTGGTTGCTGGGGCACGTCGGTTTGACTCTGTCGGGCCGCTGCTTCGGCGACTGCACTGGCTGCCAGTTCTGTTCCGGGCCCAATTCAAAGTGCTAGTTTTGACTTTTAAAGCCCTTTACGGCTCGGGTCCGGGGTATTTGAGGGACCGCCTTCTTCCATATAATCCAACCCGTACTCTTAGATCATCTGGGGGGGCCCTTCTGACTGTGCCGCCACCAGGAGAAGTGAGAGGGGCGGCGGCCAGGAAGAGGGCCTTCTCCGTGGTGGCCCCCCAACTTTGGAACACCCTCCCCTTAGAATTGAGAACAGCCCCCTCTTTGTTAACTTTTCGGCGGGGGCTGAAGACCTTTTTATTCCATAAAGCTTTTAACTGTTGACAGGCTGGCTGGCTGGCTGGTTTGTGTATTTGTGTATTTTTATAATTTTATGATCCACTGGACATGTTTTTTAAATTGTATCTGTTTTTAATTTTGTTGTATTGTTTTTAACATTGTTTTTAATTGTTTTTTAATGTTGATTTTATATTGTATTTTTTATGTTGTATGCCGCCTTGAGTGCCCCCGGGCAAAAAGGCGGGGTAAAAATCAAATAAATAATAATAATAATAATAATTCCTTTTGGAATCTCATGTCATACTGGAGAGTTAAGGCTGCCAAGGGCATTAATTGCTCAATTTTGGCATTTGAATACTTAACCTTTTGGCATTTCAGCTGTGCTAACCTTTTTAACTCTGCAGTTAATGGATTTTTTCAATTGAGTTTGTTTGAGAGGAGGACGTTAAATGACAAAAGGGTACATTATATTGTTAAAGGATATATGTTAGTAGAGTAGCAGTACTGTTCTGGACTGAACATGCTGTCACAATTCAGACAGTTTGTTCATTTTCACCCTTCCTTCTGTGATGCCCTTCACTTTCCCTCCTCTCCCTGCTCCTCAGTCACTTTTACAGCCCATTCCTATGGAGGCTGGGCCTCGAAGGTGCAGCAGTAGACAAACAGCTACATCTGCATCTTGTGGGTGCCACAGCAGCCATGGAAGGCATCTTGGGGGAAGGGCACAGGCCTGCCAATGGGCCTCCTTAAGTCTGCGCTGCCTATTTTGCCTCCCAACACAGAGATTTGGATCTGTCCCACCTCTATGCCCCTCCCCTGCCCAGTTCTGCCCTCCCTGCCCACACGGAAAGAGCGCACCACCACCAGCAGTGTTACTTACGGCCTACTGGCTTCGCACGTGCTTCTCCGGCAGTGGGACCTGGCGCTAGGCCAGCACGGGTGGTAAGCCCTTACCACCCACTGGTGGTAGAAGTGCCTTACAGCACTTTCATGACATTGGCACCAGCAGTAAGGACTTACCACCAGGGCTGTTGAGGATAGGAATGGACCCTTACTCTGCTACTCTTTTCAATAAGAAATATTTTCAGGTAATCTAACCCATTTCTATATAGGGTTATCAGATACAAACTGGGACAGAGTTCCTATCCCTTTAACCATTGTATACAAGAGGGAGTTTTGGCAGGCGCAGCTTTTGAAACCTTTCCATGATGAGCTACACCTGCCCAAATTCCCTCTTCTATTCAATGGTTAAAGGTATATAGGCACTCTGTCCAAGTTTATATCTGGTAATCCTATATCTATACCACATTGAATCCCACATTGAAAGGACAGCACATACTTAGGCAAAGTCAAAGGACCATGAACAACAACAAGGGGAAGGAGGGAGCATGCCTTCTAATCACCAGGTGATATTACCCAACTTGGTTTACAGAGCTTCTATTCCTAATCTGTAATCTAAACTTTAGTTTCTAGCTTTGCTAATATGAGAATGGCCACATTTATCCAATTAGTTTTCGAGACATTCAAACAACTGCTGGTCTTCATATATTTATAGGGAAGGCAGCCTGTGCTATTTTGTCCCTATATGCTTTGATGCAACCTAAGATTTTTACACTGAGCACAATCTTAATCAGTCTATTAAGATACACCTGCAGCATTAATTTAAGACTAGAAAATGCTGTGAATATGGCTTCCATCAGTACAAAATCATTTTAATATGCTGTTAAATTTGATTAAGACATCCCTCATTTAAGCCTTCCCATTTTAAAAAAAACCAGGCTTGCGGAAGAGTCTGGTGAAACTCAAAAGCCAGTTCAACTGCTTTGTGATTTTTAGATGGTCCTAATAATGGCACTATGACAATATTTTTATTTTATTTTTCTATCTGACATTTTTTCTTTAGGCTATAGGTTGATCTACACCAGTGATGGCAAACCCTTTGGGCTCAAAAATTCAGCAACTTGACTCTGCTGACTTGTCACTCCACACCCTAAACAAAACAGGAAGCGTTCTTTAAGCTGCTTAACTCTGGAATGAATAGGAGCAGTGGGCATTGAGAAGCACACACTGCTCCCACTGACTTCAGCTAGAAGCCCCCAGGCAGAGAGGCTGCACAAGGTAAGTAGGCAGATTGGCAGGCACCCTCCCCCCACGACTAAGGATGGGAACAGAGGCACCCCTATCTCCCTTTCCCTTTACTTATGGCTTCTATGAGTACGCCATAGCCAGCTTGTCTCTTTGCTCAGCAGGACTGATGGGGGGGGCGAGAAGTGGTGGAAAGCCTCTAGTGGGTTGGCAGCAGCAGCATTTGCTGGCTAGATCTGTGCGCAGGAGCAGGAAAGAGGGTGGAAAAGTGAAGGGGTGGCACACCATTTCCCTTTCCCTTTACTTATGGCTTCTATAAGTACATAGTACGTACGCCCTGGACTCCAGGGCAGGCAAAAAAATGCTCACTGACAATCTAGTGCCACAATCATAGTGTGTGGCCTCCTCAGAGGTGTTGGCCCAATTTGGTGGAAATGGCAAAATCAGGTTAAAGCTGGCCCTGGGTACAGGGTCTCATATTTCTTCTTGTACTTTTGTTCATTCAGTTTGTTTGGTAATTCAAACAGGGAGAATAGTTGTCGGGTGTTAGTGAACATTGGCATGACACCCAAAACGTTTTGGCATGCCACCTTTGACACCCATGTCATATGTTCGCCATCACTGATCTATACAGTATTAGGGCCATTAAAATGACTGTATCCATAGGCTGATTACTGCTGCTGAAAATCCTATCAATTGTACATAAAATGTTCACATTTCAAAACTGTTATTTTGCCTGGATGGCCATAAGGAGAGGCATACTCTGCAATGCCTAGGGCCCGCGATTAATAACTTCAAGACCAGATGCAAGCTTGCAGCTAGTGTAACTGCTAGAAAATAGGTTGCATAAGAAGTACCTGTCTTTCTACCATGTTTAGCCAAGCCATGTTCAAGTACAGCTTGACAGTATTTTTACAGTACAAAAATATGAACATGGTATGAAACATAGTATCCTTAGCCAACTAGTATGTCAAGATACACTGATAACAAGCAATCGCAACAACCAGCATTATTAGCTTTCCTCAGTGAACGGTAAGACCCAAAAGAACTCCTAAGCTATCCACGTGTTCCATTAGAAGCATTTCCACCACACCAAACAGCAAACAGGATAACATTCATGAGTGCACTGATACCCTACCAACATTAACTCCCTTTTGTCTGGATTCAGACTCTGTTGAACTTGACTACAGCAAGACTGCTGTAAGACTGCTACTGCAAGACTGCTACTGCTGCTTACAAGTCTTTAAAGAAAAACAGACTTTGGTAACAAGAATTCACTGATGAAGTTCATTTCAAAGTTCTAGATGATCCTAGCCAGGGACGGCCTTCACATTCCAAAAACACCTAGGTAAGAACAACTGAAGACAACTATTGCAAAGCCATTCGCAGTTGAATACAAACTACTGCTTGAAGGCTATCTAACACTGGTGTACAATATTAAAACCCACTGTGAGGACAGGAACAATAACAAGGAGACCTACCTGCCACTCAGTATGCATCCATCTCCAGGTCTTTTAAAACAGTTTCAGTTCTGAAGTGAGGCTAGATCAACAGCGATCAAAGGAAGCTGTTTCAACAAGGAAATCCTGAAGCTGAACTTCCACATCAACCTTTCTGCTCAACTAAGTATTTAACCATCTTCCCCAATATGAGAAGATCTGAGAGTGGTGGGAAATTGTGTAGACTCAGTGACATCACTACAGGAGTGCGGAGCTAGTGCAGGTCACACCAGGTGCAAACTTCAGTGGGGAGGTGACACCACCCACCCGAATCTTCATTCAGGGTGCAATCCTAACCTAGAGTTAGGCCAGCAGCACAGGTAGGCCAACAAAGTTTGGCTGGCACAAGGGCCACCGTAAAGCACGTTTGGACCACTCTCAGTGCACTTCTGTGTGCTGGCCTCTCTGACTCAGAGAGCACTACAGGGTGACCCTTGTGCCAGCCAAACCTTGTTGGCCTTACTGTGCTGGCCTAGGCAACCTGCAGTTGGAGCAATGTTCATTTCAGGCAGGGAGGGGAAGACAAGCTCTTGGCAACTGCTCTGTTCTCTGCCCAATGGTGAAAGGATCTTCTCCTTGCCATCATGTTCATTCTGCGAGGGAGAGAGTACAACCTCCCAGGGGCCTTAGCTCTCCGGCCAATGGCAGAGGCCAGAGGATATCTCCATTTGCTTCTCCAGTCCTTGGGCAAATTACATTTGAACATTTACTAATAAAAGTGCTCCACATTTCTACAAATTCCGGATTATTTAATCAAAACTTGGATTTATTCAAATGTACACATGGCAGCCTATAAAAGTATCTAAAACTCTACAGAAAGCCAAAGTATCTGTGGTTTGTGTTACGTTATGCAAAACACAAAAAGCACAATTAAAAGAAGGTCCAGGGTTACTTACAGTACAAAGGGTTTCAAATGTCTTTTCAGAGACAAAGGATCCATCAAGACCGAAAAGGAATATAGACGCATAGGACAGCATCCCCCCAAGAATAATGAGGTTGTTCATATACGGACTGGACATCTTTATCAATCTATGGAGAAGAGATCAGCAAACAGTCACCAAAAGGCAAGCCCAAATGAAAGTGCTTCCAGATGATGCTTCCTTCAGCAACCATCATCAGAGGTAAACAAAAAGGGTCTCAAAGAGGAGATACTGACAATATAATAATGGAGCTCCTGGCAACAGTAGTTGGTTACTGGTTGTTAGAATTCTACCTTTCTTCCAAGGGGATTATCAAGGCAGGTGAAAGCAAAATTAAAATACCCACATAAAACAGAAGTTTCTATAATCAAATTAGAAAATGAGCAGCAGCAATAATTTCATAAAATCAATTAAACCACAATCATTTTTTTCCAGAATTTGAAGATCTGAGCTTGGTGCACTTTTCTTGGGAGGACATTCCATAGATGTGGAATCACAATGGAAAAAGGCCTACTATGCCTCACACGGTGGTTCATAAAGGATTAGAGACAGCCCAGCCATTAGGCAAGGTAAAGTGGCAGACTGCAGGGAAGGATTCAGACTGCAGAGGATTCAGGATACCTTTCACCTCGAGTCTGCCACTGCCACCATTGCCTCCCTCCAGCCTGCTGCAGGTGCAACCAGCAGTGATCCATTTTCCTCCTACTAAAAGCGAACTGTAAATGGATCACCCATCTCCTTACATTGCTCCAGACACAGTTTCTTCAAACACAGCAATGCAGGACTTCCTTTGATTTACAGGGAGCATGTGAACAAAGGTACCCCTTTCTTTGTGTGGTCCCTTTAGATTAAACTGGAAGTCCTGCACTTCTGCAATTCAAGAAAGCCCACAAGGAGCAATGTAAGTCTTGTTGTTTTTTTGTTGTAATTGGGCATACGGGGCAGACTAGAATCAGCATTAGGCAACGTTCCAAGTTGCACTGTTGCTATATACATAAGAGTATGCATTCTGGAAATCATAAACACTAATGGAGCTGTCTGACATACAAAAAAGGGAATGGGGGACATAATGAGAAAAAGACACCCACCTCTCACAGCTATATCAAAGACTTCTCTTATAATATTTCTTATGATAATTACAATTAATAAAAATAGACATCATATAATGTTGCTCTTCACAATGGAAAAATATATTTCTAGAAATAGTGTCAATTGGTCACAAGTAAGAAAAATAATCAGTTGTTTAAACATTTAGAGGAACATCATTCATCACAGTTTGGAACTCAGGTTCATACATTGTGGACTTTAAGTCATGCAACATGGGGAAAAAACGACTGCTACAAGGAAACAGGCTGGAAGAGAGACAGAAGCTAGCATCAGAAAAGAAATGAAGGTTCCTCTGATTGTCCCTGTGTGGCCTGTAGGTTGTTGCGTGCCAATTCAGCACACGTGGCACTTACAAAAGCTTGGTCTGGGAGCAATGTAACAACGAACCATGATATGTAGGACGAGTGACTTTAACTGAAGCAGTTTTATGTGCAGAGTTCTAGAAAAATGCAAATCTATGTGCTGCTTTATAAACAAATTTAGATGAGCATTATTATGATTAAATGACTTTGATCTCCTTTACTAAAGCAACTCCTTACGTTACACAGTGGTTTAATTAACTTGGGATTATGCTAATAATACCCAGTGGAAAACACTAATTTTCATCTAACAGAATAAAAGGATTTAATAAAACATTCCAACACAAAGATATTATACAGCAACATCAATTAAGCAGAGTAATGTTTCAAGATAGTGCATATGATCCACCAGAGATTGAGTATGCACTCTTCCACTAAAATCAAAGAGACAGGCCATCCAACACTAAGTAGGTTTACTCAGAGGTAGTTACATTAGATTTTACTCCAGGTAAGTGCATAGGACTGTAGACAGACATAATTCACCTTACTGAAGCATACTATCAGCTTTTAAAATATAGTCAATCTTCATTATCTGTGGATTCATCCCACAGATTTGTTTATCCACAGCAATAAAAGTGTAACAATAAGATCTCCTTACAATAAAAGTGTAAGGAGAGAACCACACTGTGAAGGCTACATCTGGGACTGAGGATCGGCAGATCACAAGAATACTGTATATTTGTGAAAAACCCATTGAAAAAATGGGGGTTTAGACTAGCCTGCTCAAGTAAGCCACCTTGGGCATTTGCTTCGGAATGGGAAAGGTGGGGTATAAATTCTTCAAATAAATAAATAAATAAATAAATAAATAAATAAATGATGCCACATATATAGTCTCTCTGTTCCCATTTGCAGTGGCCAAAACAGAGGCCTCAGGAAGTTATCACAGCTTCTGATGCTCTCGTGGCTTAACAAGACTCTACATGTTCTCAGTGCTTCTCCCTGGCTCAAGTAAGTGTTACTGTTTCAACCACAATGTCAACAATGGCAGCGAAGCATAGTGATAATGAAAGCATTTTATCAAGAAATTGAGCTGCCCTTGCTATCATTCAGCCCATAGAGTTCAGTTTCATAGTTCATATATTTTATTTAGTTAGTTAGTTACAGGATTTCTACCCTACTCCATCTCCCCGAAGGGCATTTGGAAGAGGGTCCTATCCCCATTTACCCCATAGGATCAATGATTCAGTAGCAACAGTTTTTGTAACCACCGGGTTTTCCAGGAACCCAACTGTTAATGAGAACTGACTGTAGGTAGCACATGGTGTTTTGAAATAGAATCCCACTAAGCCAGCCCTCATTATCCCCCAACCCATGGATTGGATCCGGTGCACATCTGGAACTGTCCCCCAAGTGAACATGGCTTACCGTTCCACCAGGGAGCTGCTATTCCACAGCATGGATCACCCCCAATCTGTGCTCCGGCTGACTGCTTCCAGGTTCTGTCGCTCCAGCAGTCTTTGTGCCCAGATTTCCAGACAGATGCAGCCGGCTGGAGTGCAGTTCAGGGGTGATCAGCGGCACGGAATGGCGGCTCCCTGGCAGAACGGTGAGCCCCAATCACACCAGGGAAGCCATTCTCAGAGTGCAGCAGACTTCGGTTTGGAGACCACTGCTCTAAGCTACGAGAGTTTCATGGTTGGAAGGATAATCATAATCAAAGCATAATCAAAATATATCCATGTACTGCTTACTTCTGATTTCTGTTTTTGATGTTAAAGAACAAAAAAGCACTGGCCATTATCATTCCCAGGATAGTGAGTGCTGAGAGAATACTGTAGAGGGGCAGGGAAATCTTGCGAAGTTGCTTTTGGATTATTGTTCTGTCCTTTGGTGCTTCTAATCCTAAAAGGTAAGAAATGAAAAAAGGATAACATATAATACTGTCTTGTGAGAAAATAGCACACCCCTGCCGCCACACTTGTCTAAATTCATTCAATGGAATTACAAAGCAGTTGTACAAAATTATTGTATATTAAAGGTATTTTCATACTAGATGTTTACTCTAGAATTGTCATGCTTTGCTTACACACTTTTAGGAAGCAGCTACATGATGCTTCAATCAAATGTGCTTTCTCCATCCTTCAGCCATCCAGGAAAATCTGACTTTTTTTTTTTTGAAAAATCGGATAAGTAGTGTGATCTCCCCAGGTGCAGTATCGCTATTTTTCTGTCTTTTTAAAGACAGACCAGTAATCTATTACTATGCATCTACATGTAGTACAGCTTTCCCTGACCTTGTAATTATCACAGTATTAAAACAATAGCATTGTGAGAAAAATTGCTGTAGTGAAAATTTTAAACTTGATTTTTAAAAAAACTCACTGCCTTTTTGGTTAGTACTATTTTAGCACATTTCATTTTTTGAAAACTTTCAATGACATTACAATTCTTTTCATAATCTTTAAAAGATTATTACAGTACCCATGCAATTGCTTCCAAACAAAATATGCTTCAGCATAAATTAAAAACAGACCCCTGCTAACTGGGCAAGAGGCACTTTTTCAAGTGATGTTCCTCTTACGTTTAGCAGGGGAGAGTAATTGTCCCTCTTCACCCCTGCGCAGTCTTTCTAGTGGCTGTTGCTGGTGATCTGCCTTTTTTTTTAGATTGTGAGCCCCTTTGGGACAGGGAGCCATTTAACTTTATTATTATTACTATTTGCCTGCAAACCGCTTTGTGAACTTTGTGAACTTTGTGTTGAAAAGCAGTATATAAGTACCTGTTGATTGATTGATTGATTGATTGATTTAAAAACAATTGGTTAAAAAATGTTATGCTTAGATTAATTGTCCCTTCCCTATTCACACAGCTGTTACACCCACTGCCATAGGCAGAACACAGCAGAAGGTAAACATTCAACAAGTGCTATAGGATTCGAGAACTACCAGATGTATCGAGAACTACCAGATGTACAAGCTGGTTTCCGAAGAGGCAGAGGAACTAGAGATCAAATTGCCAACCTTCGCTGGATCATGGAGAAAGCAAGAGAGTTCCAGAAAAACATCTACCTCTGCTTCATTGATTATGCTAAAGCCTTTGATTGTGTGGATCACAACAAACTGTGGCAAGTTCTTGAAGAGATGGGAGTTCCAGACCACCTGATCTGCCTTCTGAGAAACCTTTATGCGGGTCAGGAAGCCACAGTTAGAACTGGACATGGAACAACCGACTGGTTTAAAATTGGGAAAGGAGTACGACAAGGCTGTATATTGTCACCCTGCTTATTTAACTTATACGCAGAGTACATCATGAGGAAGGCAGGGCTGGATGACTCACAAGCTGGAATCAAGATTGCTGGGAGAAATATCAACAACCTCAGATATGCAGACGATACCACTCTACTGGCAGAAAGTGAGGAAGACCTAAAGAACCTTTTGATGAGGGTGAAAGAGGAAAGTGCCAAAATTGGTTTGAAGCTCAACATTAAAAAGACTAAGATCATGGCAACCACTCCCATCACTTCCTGGCAAATAGAAGGGGAAGAAATGGAAGCAGTGACAGACTTTATTTTCCTGGGCTCCAAGATCACCGCAGATGGTGACTGCAGCCATGAAATTAAAAGACGTTTACTTCTTGGGAAGAAAGCTATGGTGAACCTAGATAGCTTAATCAAAAGCCGAGACATCACCCTGCCAACAAAGGTTCGCATAGTCAAAGCGATGGTTTTCCCAGTAGCCATGTATGGCTGTGAGAGCTGGACCATAAGAAAGGCAGAGCGTCGAAGAATCGATGCTTTTGAATTATGGTGTTGGAGAAGACTCTTGAGAGTCCCCTGGACTGCAAAGAGATCCAATCGGTCAATTCTCCAGGAAGTCAAGCCTGATTGCTCCCTGGAAGGACAAATGCTGAAGCTGAAGCTCCAATACTTTGGCCACCTGATGAGAAGAGAGGACTCTTTAGAAAAGACCCTCATGCTGGGAAAGATTGAAGGCAAAAGGAGAAGGGGGCGACAGAGGATGAGATGGTTAGATAGTGTCACCGAAGCAATGAATATGAAATTGGGTGAACTCAGGAAGCTAGTGGAGGACAGGGAGGCCTGGCGTGCTGTGGTCCATGGGGTCGCGAAGAGTCGGACACGACTTAGCGACTGAACAACAACAACAATAGGATTTGACCTTTAAGGCCTTAAAAGCTTGTGGCCAGAGTATCTGAAGGACAGCCTCCCATGAAACTGTCTATCCCCTGAGGTTATCAGAGAGGATCTTTTTCTGTGTTTTCTTCACCACTGGAAGTACATTTGATGGTGGCACACAAAAGGGTCTTCTTGATGGTGGCACTCAAGTGCGTGGAGTTCACTACTGAAGTACAGGTTGAGCCTAATTATCCGTGGGTTTTATATCTACGAATTTGGCTCAACCAAAAGCTCTCAGGTCTCAAAATAATAATGCATTAAAAATGTAATAATGCATTAAAAATGTAACTTCCTATTTTGCCAAAAAACTGGAACTTACATTTTTTCCTGCTTAAATAGGTACACTACTTTGGCAGGCCTCCGAATGCCTTCCAGACCCAACCAGAGCAGTGCTCCGGGGGGGGGGGGTGTTGTTTCAGAGGGTGGAGGCAAAATTCACTGGTTTTATTACCCGTGGCTTTTTTTTATCCACAAGGGTTTTAAGAAAGGGAACCCTCGCAGATTAAAAAAAGAACCTTTTACATCTGTATTGGTACTGGATGAAAACCTTTTTAATTCAGTTAGCCTTCCCCTCACCACCCCACCTCTTTATTTCTGATGATGTTGGGTATTTCTATTTTGCCACTGTTTTTGTATTTCAAAGTATCTTGGAATGGAATGAAATTATGAGCCTGAAATGAAATTATTCAGTTACAGGCATGCCCCAATATCTACCGGGACCCCACCGTGGATACCTGAAACAGTGGATACTGGGGTTGCATTTTAAAGATACAGGAACTTCAATGGTTTTGCTACAATAAGGCAAAAAAAAAAAGATTTGTTTGATATTCCCCTATCTTTTTAATATGCGACCTCAATATCCATGGATAGGGGTGGTTTTTTTTCAGTGATCAACACAGAATGCTAAATAATGAGAATTTCTACACAAAATGCTACATAAAATGAAATTTAGTTTATTCATAATTATAAATGAATTAATAAATTATAAATTTAAATTTATAAATCACAAAATAACACCACTTTTGCTTGTTTTTGACACAAATTTTGATCAATTTCACAAAAATAACACCATTTTGTTTATTTTTGACATAGTTTTGAGGAATCCACAAATACTTTTCAGCAAGGGATCAGAAGGGGTAGAAATAGGAGGAAGCTTGCTTAAATAGAAGGAACTTGCGTGTTCATAGTTTACAGTGCATGCTGGGGTGATTTTAATGGAACATGGAAGTAGTAAGCAGCAGTTTCTTGATGCTCCAAGCAGCAACCAGAGTGCAGCTTGGGAACTTTTTGAGCAGGTCATTTCAGGCTGGGGTGTGTGTACCAGTGATTGCTTGCCTTTGTAGGGCCAGTCACTCTTATTTATTGCACTGTTTGTACAACTTTTAATAAAAATGTGGATAAAAACACATAATACCATAAATTGCTATTTTAATCAAGAAATTTTGGGAAAATATCACTGAAAAAACCCACCCCTATTATATCCATCACTGAAAATGGGGGCACGCATATACATTCAGCCCCATCTAGTGGCTGAATAAGGTATAGTGTCTATACCAATGCAGTCTGGGGCAACGCTAGGAGACCCAGAAGTGGGTATTTAGAGCTATTTTTAGCCTGGAGAGCTTTGGAAAAGTTGCAATTTCACCATGCTAAAGAAGGAACTCCAGCTTTAGCAGTTTAAAAAAAATTCCACTGGGATCCCAGTATCTGCGGGCATCTGTACTAAGTCCACTGGTTTTGGATACGCGGATACTGGTTTTGACCCTTTTAAAATTTTTTAAATACATTTACATTGGGAGCCTTGTATGTATTTCAGTATCAGTAGGGGTTTCCGGAACAGATCCCCCATGGATACCAATGTCTCACTGTACTCATAAGTAAATATCACAGTGTTTAATGAGGCTTTACTCTTATGCAAGAGTGCATAGCACTGCAGCCTAAGATATTAAGTAATGAAAAAGGAAGGCCCCGTTCATATTTTGACTCTGCTGCACAACCCCTGGGTGAAATAGGCAAGGCACTATCTTTTACTCTCAGCCTCTCATCTGCAATATGGGGGGGGGGGGTAATAATATTGACCTACCTTATAAGGTTTTTGGAAGGGTTACAGAAATAATGATGATGCATGTATTTATATACCGCCTTTCTTAAGATCACTAGATTTCTCTAGTGACTGTAACTCAAGGCGGTTTACATGGGCAGACGTTATTCATAAACTCGAAGGTTTTTACAATTTACAGAACGTTCTGTCTTTCAAGAACTACACACATTCAGACCTTCCTTTCTGGATTTAGCCTTCTTTCTTTAGCCACCCGTCTGTCTTCTGCTGGCTGATGCTTCCCTGCTCTCACCAGAGATGCAGCTGACTCTCAGCACACTCCTCCTCCCACGAGGCAGCTGGAGCTCAGCTTCTAATCAGCCGCAGTTGCAAGGTCTGCCACTCACAGAGACTTCCGGCAGTCCCGAGCTCACGACCTTGAGATCTTCAGCTGTATCTTCGGGCAAATGGAGGCATTAACCCTCTCGGCTAAATCTTCTGTACAATAATGCAATTGTACACTCTAAAGTCTTATATAAAGCATTCATTACTATAGTGGATATGGCAAAATCTAGCTCAAAGCAGCTAACTGTGGCTGCTGCCACAGTGTCATGAAGCAATGCTATAGCAAAAGCAGCAGCATTTGAAATGTAATGGCCTAACCTTTAGCTAAAATAAGGTCAGATTGATGCATAAGTCACAGAACTGTAGAACTGGAACTCCAGTTTTAGAGAGGTTGCAAATTCTGGTTTGGAACATTTATGAAGTAATGAATTCCACTCAATTCCTAACTATACAAAATACATTTGAAAGAGTATTCTGTCATATCTTATACTTCCAACCTTTTTTGATGAGGCCTTGAATTTATTCACAAATATCACCAACAGATGTGGATTTACTCACAAACTTCAGACTAAGATAAAAGATTGGATTCCACACCAAACTAAGTGGGCTACACTTTATTCAGCCACTCTCAACTCTGACTGAAGCTATTCATTGATTTTTTTTTCCCAACAAGATGTAATGTTGGAAAGTCCAGGATGCACTGTTAAAATATCTAGGATTGCTTTCAGAAACCACCTGGAGACTAATGCTGACTCCTGGAGACTCCAGGCCAATCCTGGGAGGCTGGCAATCCTATAGAGTAAAAGAGTAAAAGTGGTAGATTCTGGACTTGATACAGTCCGGCCCAGAATAATCCCTACTGCACCTGAAGTCTGAGTGGTACCTAGCAGACTGTAGGTGAAGGAGAGGTGCCATGTTTAGGAAACCTGCATATCAGGGAGAGACCTAAACTGAACCTTTCCTCTTTATGTGCTAACAGAGAAAATTTTACACAGGAAACAATGCAAAAACAAAATTTCCAAAGAAGTAGTGGTGTTTCAGCCCAATCCTATCCATCCCGACCGATGTAGTGGTGCTGAAGAGGCCATAGCTGCATCTTGTGAAGGGGCAATTGCAGAGGACTCCTCTTGGAAAGGAAACATTTGTTTGGTTACCTGGGGATAAGCCTCCATGGGGCAGGAGGTCTATTTAGGATGGTGGATAAAACTGGGAAGTGGGTTAGGATTTAGTGGCCGCCACTGCTACCAAACCTGCCTCTTTAGTGAATCCAATCTAGCCTCTCCCAGCTCCATTGCTACTTCCTGCCACCCTCTCCCACCCCACTCCACCCACTCTTCCCTTACTCTGTCCTGCCTCCTCTGCCATCTTATCTGCCTTCAGGCCCTGATGATCGTGGAGCTCAACAAACACTCCAGAAGGCAGTCCCTTACCACCATGGTAAAAAGGATAACAACAAAGGCTTGAGCAGCTGGTTAAGTGAAACTTTTTTTTTTAGTCTCATAAAGCTAGGTGGGTCCCAATAGATTGTCATTTTAGAAAGTGGATCCCAGTGCTAAAATGTTTAGGAACCGCTACTCTAATGCCAACTAGATTTAAAGAAAACAAACAAAATAACTCCAGCCACTCTGCTGAGTGGTGATTGCAAATCATCACAAGATGGGGTAACGTGTTGTCAAATCTTCCCACAAATCCCTGCCAGCAAGTGGCTATCTTGATTTTGCTGAAGCACCAGAGCTATTATACAAACAAGAAAGTGGCTGCTGGAGTCTCTCATCCATAATGCCCAGTATTTTAGGCAATAATCCCTTCAAGCTGTCAAGAGGAGGTAAGTAAATCCTGTCCACTTCCACCCTCCAGGAAGCTTGATTTTTCACTTACCATAGTATAGCCCTTGAAAGCAGCCTAGTAGCTCTCTGGCTTATTCCAAGCAAATAGGACTCTTTGGGCTGTTCCAACACTAATGAATTGCTAAAAGACAGGAATAACCCAGCTGCACTCTTATTGACAATTCAGTACAAGACATAATAATGCTCTACTCCACTTCTAGATATCACAGTGTAAGACATGTACAGAAATGTTGGTAGCAGAAGGCAGGTGGCCAGCACAGATGGTAAGGGCAGAAAAGATTCAACAAGCCAGGCACCCTGAGGCCACAAAAGGATGCACCAATCTCAATTCTTAGGCTGACTTGAAGCCCAGCAGCATTTTTGAGTGGCTGCTCCCCTGACCCACTGGGCCATTGGCCATGATTCCCCATTAGGGCTACAATCCAATACATTGTGTAGGGCAGCGGGTTTTTCAGGAGGATTCCACGGTTCCCCTGGCTGGTTTCTACCGCTCTCTGGGGAGCCACAGCTCACAGTTTGGGAACCACTGCCATAAGCCTTTAAATATAAAAAGCATTTGGGCTGTATTCTCACACAAAACTATTAAATGAGATGCAGCCTATGCTTACGATTCATTTGTTGTAGTTGCCCTCTATACACTAGGAACAGCTCTATTTTGTTATACCTGTTTCTAGTAGAACACTTCCTCTATTTTTTTCTATTTTGCTTTTTAAAGAGATATTGGGGAAGTCTTCAACAAATAATGTAATTTTCATATAGGGCTCTTTAATAGTTTTGAGGCATTGCTTTTCCATAAAAAGCAAGAAGCAGAATTAAAACACTGATTCTACATAGCACTGCATGCAGCACTATATTACCAAGCAATGCCCATTCCTCTGGCCAAATCCCTTCCATAATGTTTACTTAGAAGTAAGTCCTGTTCTTTAAAGCTCCCCTACAATGTTAATTAACAGTTTCTTTCTTGCAGTTTCAGGCCCTTCTATTGCTTCCTGTTTAGGCCAGCATCAGTATTACTGATGATGAATAATCTCTTAATTGCATCTTATTAGTTAGCTCCTGTTGTGAAGGGCAGGCTTTAATTTCCTGTTTCCTCTCATTGCTTTTTCCTGTCTTTTACAGTATAATATTATAACAATAAAAATGAGAGAAAGCCAGTATTTATAGCCTCCTCAAGGGGAACAGGAACTGAACAATCAAGCTGCAATTAAGACAGCAGAGCAAAATTTCTCTTATGGAGAGAATATATTGATTTGCCACTGCATCTTGTTTTCCCATTACTGAGATTGGCTGCAGGAAAGAAAGAGCAAAAATCACTGTGTACTGACAGTAACAGTTCCAAATAAAGGTCACTGCCAGCTTGTGGTGGACTCTAGATCAAAGCCCTCTGGTGGGGTTTCTCTGCTGGCACCCAACTTTCCTCTCACTCACTCCTCCCACTTCCCCTGATGGTGCCAGCTCACCACTTAGTGTGGCCTTACCTGAACTGGTGGGACAAAGGCAGCACTTTACAAAAGATTCACTGGCAGGCAAGATCTTATTTTAACTACCATGTAATGCACCCATTGGGATGGGTGCACTGCATTGTCCTAAAAAAAAGATAGTGCTTACCAGAACAGATGCCACAAAATGCTCCAGGCCACTGCCCAGGCAATAACCACTAACCAACAACAGGTAATTTGCCTTTACGTGATCCTGACCCTGAAGATGTCCCTCACCCTCATAATCAGTGCTGCTTCAAGCTCCCCACTCCCAGCTGCAAGAAGAAGAAGCGTTGCAATATTTTGGAAAATAGTCCCTGTTTACCAGCTTTTCACCATATTGCCTGGAGAGGAGGAAAAGTCTAGTAAAGGACCCTATGCTAAAGAACGTGAGGTGCCTTAGTTGCCTGTTCCTGCTTGCCTGAGGCAGAAGGAATCACAGTGGATTCTTTCTCAAAACTTCCTTGTTTTGTGTTTCCAAACAACAACACCCCCCAGACCCTCCAGGGGAAGGGGGCAGGAAAAAGTAATAAAAGTGAAATTAAAAATGTCTGCTGAAGATAATGTGCTGAGGAATTCTAAGAAAACCCTGCTTCTTGTATTAAAAAAAACAGGACTGGTTTGGGAGGGAAGAAAGCCTCTGACTGTGCTACTATCCCAAATGTAGATAGTGCCCCCTTGGAAACAATGGGAGAGGAGGGTTAAAGGAGTCTTGACTACAAGATGAACTGGTATGTATACAAGATATTATTTCATTTACATTACAGATTGGCAAAATAAAAGTAGATAGGGGACACCCAGTAAAAAAGCAACTACGATAAAACTTCCCACTCTAGTTGGAACATTTTTCTTACAGAAACTTTCTGCCCATTTCTGGTTTAGCACTCTCCATTAGGGGTGGGTGCCATAAGTGGAAACTGCCTCTGGATAAGCCCTTACTCCTCTCATGAATTCTTTGAGCCATTTTTTCCCTCGTAGCAGCACTGAAGCATCTCTATTTATTGCATTGCATGCGACCTACAAATTATACAGCAATGCATAATAACATTCTAGAGCCTGTTCTGTATTCCTGACTTACCTTGGAATTTGATGGAGTTGTTGATGATTTCCAGTGTATCAGCTACAGCATTATATTCTCCCACCTTCACTTCCTGTTTGTCTGCAGAGAAACAAACAAATGAGATTGTTTATGTCAGTTCACATGTTCTTCATTCCTAATAGCTGCTATATTTACTTTCTGTCTCTCTTATTGTCGCTATACTAACAGTCAAGGTAGCATATGAAATGACTCAGAGTAGTTAAATGGAACCCAAGATGTGGGAAGATTTTAAATCATTGCTACTAGCACAGTTACTAGTACAGTTACTACAATGCAAAATATTACTGAGCCTAAGTTGTCATTAACTAAAATTAGTCCAGCCAGCGTTAGGCCTCTGTCAAGCCTCTTCCCAAGACCAAAGAGCATGTCCCAGAAATGAAGGCCAGCACATGCCGCATATGCCATAATTCCCAAGCGAGTTCCAGGGACCAAAGAAAGCTACTAAACCACGTTAAGAATTCCAGGTAGCAGTCTTGGCAACAATTTCAGCTCTCCAAGGTGAGATAACTGAAACTAAGTGAAGCAAGCAATGAGGCAGGGTTCCAAAAGGGCAGGAAAGAATGGGAGAACTAAACCCATAGGGATCAGCAATCCAACCACCAAAAGGACTTGGAACTTCTGATGCAAATCCTACCTAGATTTCCTGGAGGGTGTACTAAATAATCCCAGCAATCAGCCAGGTTTCAACTGTTCGGTAAGAAATGGGTAGGGCTAAGGCACTAAAACCAAAGTGATAAAACAATTTGCCAAGGAACTCAGTCCTGTCATCCAGTTCCAAAAATGCAGAATTAGAAACTCAGTAGCATAGAATTCAAAGAAGCCCTTTAGGATTGATTCTGAGTGTACACCAAGGTTTCCTCAATTTTTTCCTTTGATTCCTAGTGCTACATTTGGGGGCCACTCAAGAAGTTTTCCAGCTCTACCTGGAGCAGCGACGAATGGAGGCCCAAGCGCCCCCATGGCAGGCGACGAAACCGCGCCCCCAGGACATCACCCTGCCCCGTGCGTCGCTCTAACACACCTCCCTGCGCCCAGAAACGCTCCATTTCAGAGCATACTGGAGGCCAGGGAGGGAGGGTGGGGTGAAAAGCATGTGGTTTCCCCTGCGGACTGCGTGCAATGGCGCCCCGCCGCTGCCTGGCGCCCATGGCTCACGCCACCCCGGGCTACAGGTCAGATACGCGGCTGACCTGGAGATGCCAGGAATTAAATCCCTCCTTCATATAAGGCATGTGTTCTCTGGACTCCTTCTCATACTGAGAGCTTGAAATGTGAGAATATGGGTTGATGAGACCTTGTGGTGCTACAGGAAAGATATGCTTCAACTGGGATTGATCTGCAATCAAGTGAGGAAAGGGACTTTTCATAGGGGCACATAATAACAACTGAAAATGTTCAGCTTCTTTACAAGGCTGTGTGATCTTCGTAAGTATCATAAAGCTTAGACTCAAACATTATTGATGAATTAAACAACTTTGTCTACGAAGAAAAAGTAAATAATCCATATAAAATATTACAAAAGGGGAAAAATGTGTATGATAAAATGGGTAAAATTGTACTTCCTACCTGGCAGACAACTGATAACAGGAACTAACGATATCAGTGAAACTTATCTACACCAAGCAGAGCAAAGAATGATAAGACATTTTTGAGCATATCAAGACTAAATGAAATTTTCTCAGTGATACGAGCTGGTTAGTAGATAAGGATGGTAAATGGTAAGGCTGTCGATCAAGATACGGAAGAAAAGCAATAGCTATAAATATTTCTGCTTAATATTTGAGAAAAAAAGTTCAATGCTCTCACTTCTGCCATGAATTACTTCCTTAACATTAACTGGTGAATTGGGAAAGAGTTAACCAGTTCCTAAAACTTAATATTGGAATCATATTTTTCAATAGGCTGAAAATCAGTTCAAATTGCATTTTTATTTTAAAACTCTGGCTACAATATCACCAAAGTTAACAGCGCTGAGTCTTGTTGAATTCAATGGGAGAAATTTAAGCATATATTTATTTTCCACACTGTAATCAATGCAGTTTCTTAGTGCTTAATCCTGATAGAGATTAAGGCTGGCCTGGCCTGGGTATCTCAGGTAATACTGAGAAACATGAATGTGTTGCATTAACAGATTAAAAAGATGGCCCATTCACAATATGCATTTATTATTTACTGGGTGTTGTACATAGAAAGTATATCACTTCTGTGTTACTGTTAGGGCACACTGAGGCATAAAGATATTAATGGAATAAATAACAGTAGAAATGATTGCTGATTATGAAAATATGAGTTTTAGCTGAATACAGATTTCCTAAATAATTTCCCTAAAGAGTGACGGATATAAATTATGGGCTTAGCAATGACTCTTGAAATCATTTGGGCCATACAACTATTGTTTAAAACTGCATGTTCACCTATCAATTGTAAGAACAAACCAACAACCACAACAACCAACAATCACAACCACAACCAGACTGCCAACTTGAGGATCACCATCAGCCTCAGAGGCTATTCTTTTGATACAAGTTCAATGGCAGAAGAGCTACTGTTTGGATCTACTTGCAAGTCATACCCTTGCATCAGTGGTGTCATTCAAATGATTTAGGAACAGGAACTCACTTTTGATTGGCACTTGTCGGGAACTTGGAACCAGCCACGGAGCCCGTTAGGATCCGGAACACCCGTTCTGGTCCGTTCCCCCGAATGACATCACTGCCTTCGCCCCCCCCTAGGAATCTGGAGTCGCTCCCTTTAACCCTCTGAGTGCCGGCCAACCAAGAAGAAAAGCTCTTTGCAGAGGAATTGGGACCCCCAGGGAGGAGGGAGAGTGAAGTGGGTGGAATCAGCCCTAATTTTAACTAGTGGAACTGAGTTCCCCTGCGTTCCCCCTGCATGACATCACTGCCTTGCATGCTGACAATCCTAGGATTGAGATACAGGCATTCTTTTCAACCGATGGATTATGGTCTTCACACACTACATGTATACTTTGGCTTCCTAGTTACTCAAAACTGTAAGAGCTTGCCAGATTCAGACAAAGAACTGGAAAATCAGCCTAGTTTTTCTAGTCTGCAATGCAAATACCGCGGATTCTTGTTCAAGAACATGTCTGAGAAAAAGCAGAACCCCACTGTATCTTATACATGGGTATACATTTTGAAGATGTCTGGCAAGAAGTTCTTAAGGTCATAACTGCTGAGATCAGAATCACTGAGAAAAATGTGATAGTGCCCCTAAATGTGCAAAGAGGGAATTTAAACTGCTGTAGTTCAATATATTCTAGCCTTTTGAACTCTGTTGTTCCCTTAATGATTGGTCAATTTCTGATCTTTTCCACTTATATTCCACTAAAAATATCTCTCTGTAGACCTGCAAGCTAGAAATTCCTCATCTAATAAAAATGTTATGTAAGCATTACAAAGTTGGCCATCAGTGAGGGTCATTTTTGAGCAGATGCCAGACCCTCTAACTCCAAGAAATAAGATTTTAGAAAAGTATAGCTTAAGAATTATATACAGTGTACCTGTTTTCATAGCTGATTTGATAGGTATCTCACAATTAGCACCACCAAGAAACTAGGCAGATACACTTGGACCCAAATAAGTTTTGTTGCAAGCTAATATGCCAGCCACATTGGAAATGGCTGCTTTTATTTGGAAATTTTCAAGCAAAAATGCACAGCAAAAATGCACAGCATTCAAGAGCTCTAGGCAGCCAACTGATCTCCTTTATATAGTTGTACAATACAACTATACACGTATGTATTTATTTATTTAATGTATTTCTACCAGCCTTTCCTTGTGGACACACAAGACAGCTTACAAAAAAAAAAAAACCCCACCAAGAATATAAAATAATTACTTAAAAACAAACCATAAACATCCTAAAATACAATAGTAAACTGCAGCAAGCTAAGAGCTAAAAACTAAAAAGCCGCAGTGCACAGTTTCATAAAAGCAGCAACAACATGAAGACATAAAATATAGGAGCATAAAAGCAGCAAAGAGTATAGCAAATAAAAACAGCAAATAGCACAGTTAGCAGTAAAAACAGCCATCAGATGAGGTAATATAAGTGGACATGTAACATCAAAGGCACAATTCTAACTTGTGCTTGAACAGCCAGGCTGAGTGGCCTGCATTGTATCCAGTGCAA
The DNA here is from genome assembly GCA_029204185.1 of Lerista edwardsae. NCBI lineage: Eukaryota > Metazoa > Chordata > Lepidosauria > Squamata > Scincidae > Lerista > Lerista edwardsae. The sequence goes on from JAJKFI010000037.1 coordinate 7,214,467, forward strand.
GGCAATTTGCCAGCTGGAGGGCAACTTGGGGTAAGGGGATATTTTTCTCATTAACCTGAATAGTGCCCCAGACAACCCACGGGATCTGCACCAGTGATTTTGTTGGCACAAATCCTAGCAGCCCATGCAAGGTTGATCAGGATGGGAGCGGGGGTCATGGGGGTCGATCCCATCCCCCTCCTGGGTCCAATCTACCCCATTATGTCCCTGCTCAAAAAACGCCCCCTCCCCACATCCATTTCACCCTGCAGCCACCTTTGCACCCCTTGCACCGACCTGCTCAGGCCAGTGGGCAAATGTACCCACTCCAAGGCTGGATCCAGCCTCTGGAAGCAGTGTGGGCCTCCGTGGGCCACTGCTGGCCTCCATGCCTAGCCTACTCTTGAATCAGCGCAAACATGCTTTATATCACATTTGCGACACTCAGGACAGGAGGCCTGTGCTGGCTTAATTCCATGTTTGGATTGCTCTGTAAAAATTTTTTAAAACTTCCATTACTACATGAATGCCGAATGAAATAAAACTATTTTTAGGACCCACTGGAATGCTTCAAGAGAATGGGCGGTTCATAATTTGCATGGAGGAAGGAGTTCCATAACTGCAGTGCTTCAACTGATAAGGCCCTACTTCTTGTTGCTGCAACTTTCAATGCCATCTGGGATGGCACATGCAGCAACCCCACCCCACCCCCCCGATTATCTTAGGGGATTTGCCAGAATGTATGGAGGAAGGCAGTCCCTATGATCCCAAGCTGTAAAGGGCTTTAGAAAAAAATCTTGAATTGGGAGTAGAACTGAACTGGCAGTTAGCGCAGTCACTGGAGCAACGGTCCAACAGAATCAAATCACTGAGTCCCAGTAACCCACATAGGCAATACCACAGACAGCATAAAGGATATGTTCCCTGAAAGTTGAGCATCAAAAGAAACAACACTATAAGGTACACATTAATTTAACAGGCAAGAAACAGGGGATGGCTGGCCTAGAATACACTAATCCTATTGCTTTGAACCATTACTTTGAACCAGCTAGAACAAAGGTCTCTGTATAGTACTGGATGAGCACTAAAGGAAACTGTGCTATCCGAGGTACAACGCACACGACCTGTGCTATCGGAGGTATACCCACACCAATCTCCTTAGACTGATCTCTAAAAATGTCTACAATGAGAGTAGGACATTTTCTCACTACTTTTCCCTCTTGAACAATGGCATAAGCTTGCCTAGCACCAAACGTAAAAAAAAAAAATTAGCTTAAGAAAACCCTGCAACTTGAAAATAAGGATGTTTGTAGGAGACATTTAAATTATAGACTTTTCATTGGCATATCATGAATCTGTTGTCTTTACAGAATTCAACAGCTCTACCTAATACACCTCTTTCCTCTGTACATAAAATTAGCTACTTTCCACCCCATCCAACAGCAACTTAGCTATTGTTGATTTCCCACCGGCATCAAAGGTTAAATAAGTCTAGATGACGGATTTAGAAGAGAAGATTCTTGTGATCAAAAGGATTAGTTATGAGAGGGTGTTTGATGGATGAAGAGCAGCGGGCAGAAACATTCTGCCATAGAACTATTTCTGGCTCTAGTCAACCGGATTAAAGAATTTACAGTACGTAAAAATCAGGAACAAAGTAGCTTCTTTCCAGCACTTCAGTTAACACGCAAGAGGGGAGACAAGCTAGTTCCTGTGATCCTTACATAATGCCAAAGACACCAAACAGTAATGGCAATCAAGGGTTGCTTATATCAGGCACTGGCTGCAGGCCCATTCCCAATAGAGGGCTGTGATGAATCCTGTCCTCCCCTATTTTTTGCCTATTTTTAATGGTTTTGAGCACTTTCAACTGCCCAGAAGCTCATCTGCACATTCAGCAGTCTATAAAACTGCTAGAACATATTTTGCAAGCATCCTTTGTTCTCTGTTTGAAAGGCCATAATCCAACCTAACATGTGTTTGTGGATTTGGGAAATTCCTCTGCGTTTAGAGTACTGAGAGTGGCATACACTCAGAGGCATCATCCTACCGGAACGGGGCAGTACCCCGTTCCGGTAGTTCCGGGGAGAATGGGAACGGAGCAGTAGTGCGCGGCAGACTCCGCATGCTGTTTTTGCCCTCCCGCCCGCCCCTGCGCCTGGATCGCTCTGTAAGAGAGCTCTTCCGGGCGCAGGGAGGCGTTGCCTGGCGCTGCAAGGGGGCGGGGAGCTACAGCTCACCCGTCCGTCCCCGCGGCGTTCTGGTTGCTGGCGCCAGTGAATGATGTCACTGCATACGCTTAGCAATTGGGAAGCCAAACCTGTCCACCAAAGTCAGCGGTCTCCAAACTGGAGATTGCAACAGAGACGTAAAGCATCCCCAGCGCAACTGGCTCTTACCATTCCTCCAGGGATGCATGCAAAGTCCTCAAGGGGTCTTTGCAGCCAGTCGCTTCCGGGGTCTGCTGTTCCAGCATGCCTGGACTGGCTGGCTGCAAAGACCTCTGGGGCCAGTAGCTGGGGGTCTTTGCAAGTGACCTGGCAGAACAGTTAGAGCTGTTCATAAGAGGGATGGAGAAGGTGGATGCCAGATCTGGCCCACAGACCAGAGCCTGATCTAGGTAAAGAAGGTGACCAGGTGGTTTTCACTCCTCCATTCAGATAACTTGATGTAATCAAAGTAAAATTATAAATGTCTCAGCCAACAGGAAGCAAGGGTTGTTCTCTACCAGCAACCTGACCATTTCTTGGAAGCTCAGAGAGAAGCACCCACTTACTCACCAATGAGTGCAATGATTGGGGATTCCTTGAGCAAAACAAGTAGCTTAAGCTAGAGACTGTCTAGCTAGACAATGTTCACGGACTTTTTGTTTTGCTGTCTCTTTGCACAAATTTCCTAGGTTTGAGAGTCTGAGTAGAGTTTGAGTAGCATCCCCCCTCCATATATTGAGAATTAATGGTTATTGCAAGCATTTCATGAAAACATTTCTTTATGCTTCCTAGCCCAGCTGAGGCATTTTCTGTATTTTGAGTGGTCTCTCTATTCTCAATTTTCAACCACTGTGCAGCAGCACATTGGTGTGCCGTGAATGGGCAGAAGGTCTGCCACAGGTGTTTGGAGAGGGCTATTTAATTCCCAAAGGCCATGGTGGGATATGAGCCCTCCACCAGTAGTATAGTGTGCCTTTGCAAATTGTCAAAAAACTGATGGTGTGACTTGACAATTGTAGTACCTCATCTGTGTGCTGTGAGATGAAAAAGGCTCTAGATTTTTTTCTTTACAATGAAACTGTAAGCAAACCTTTTACTATACCGCAATTAAAAGTTGGTCAACAACCATGGGTGAGATAAATTATCTTGGTGGCTCCCATGGGCCATAAACTATTGCCTATGTAAAGGATGGTTCTTTCGGTGATCAACACAGAATGCTAAATAATGAGAATTTCTACTCAAAACGCTACATAAAACGAAATTTAGGTCAAAATGCAAAAAACCACCACTTTTGCTTATTTTTGACATTGACACAAATTTAGAATTATTTCACAAAAATAATACCACTTTTGTTTCTTTTTGACAATAGTTTTCAGTAAGGGATCAGGAGGAGAAGTGGCAGAAACAGGAGGAAGCTTGCTTAAACTATGGACATGCGTGTTCATAGTCACAGTGCATGCTGGGGCAACTTTAATGGAATGTGGAAGTAGAAAGCAGTTTCTTGATGTTCCAAGCAGCAATCAGAGTGCAGAATTTTTGAGCAGGTTATTTTGGGATAGGGCTTTTGTGCCAGTGATTGCTTGCTTTTGTAGCGCCATGTAACTTTATTCATTGCACTGTTTGTTACAATTTGTAAAAATTTGGAAAAAAACACATAATACCGCAATTTGCTATTTTAATAAAGAAATTTTGGAAAAAATATCACCAAAAACCCCCACCCCTATCCATAGAAAACGAACCATTTAACTTATCCATTTCAACAAAATACAACTTAGATTTCTACAATCTGCTTGCTTCTGTGATTCATGCCATGAATAGTGACTTTCCCACTTTTGGCAAAGGAATCCAAATGCAGTCCACATATAATGTAAGGCTTACAGGATGGATTAAAAAATTAACAGTAGTAATGTAACAGTACAATCCTACATATGCTCATTTGGAAAAAAGCATCACTTCATCCAGTAGGGTTTAGTTCCAAGTAAGTGTGCTTAGGATTGCAGCCTAACATACTGTAAAACAATGCAAATAAAACATCCCCAGACATCTTCCTGTGGCATATATTTATAGTGCAGAGTAGAAAAAGTTTGATAATACAGCATAATGCTTACTACTTGGAAAACTCTGCACTCAACAGTAAAGCTAATTGCCTAGAATCACAAACATTTAATTTTGATCATCACCCTGTCAGAAAATGCCAGGGTGCTTGCTTGAAAGCATGATACATTATATAATATGTATAAGGAAAGGATTCCTTGTCAAGCTGATTAAAACTTGCAAAGTAGAATCGTATGCATTTCCTCTTTGATGGAAGCACTTGTGGCTAGCTGAATACTCTTAGGTTTGAATAACACAAAATATGATGTTGGTCAGATCACCCAAACCTTGATTTTCTGTGAAATTGGCATATCATTTACATTGTCCGGTCCTATAATCCAAGCTACGTAGGGCATGATGTTTCAAACAGCAAAGTTACTAGAATCCCACTATTCTCACCCTGCTCAAAAGATATTTACTGTATGTATGTGTGTGTATGTATGTATGTAAGATGATATATATACAGTATATATATAAGTCAACCTCATGGATAAGTATCGGGCAGATTTTAAGCCAAAAATCACGGCATTTGATAAGATGAGGGTAAAACTCCAGGGGTATATGCAATTCTTTGAATTTTGTCTGATTTTACCTGACATCAGATCCTGACAAATAACCTAACAGTAATTGTTTCCTAAGAACTGTACAGTCTACCTATTTAATTGAAGAGACATAAAAATGTAAAATTATAAGGTGCATTTTCATTTAACACAGAATACCCCAAAAAACCTGTGAGCCAGAAAGTGACTTTCTTGTTCCTGTTACCTAAAAGATGTTTAAAGTGTCTGCTGGAAATCCTTCAGAGTCTGATTATTTATTAATGAATCCAAAGAAATGGTGGGCAGAAGATTAGCTGATATACAAGACTTGCTCTCCCTCTTTCCTGCTGTACCTGCTGGAAAGATTTTTTTCAAAATGCTCCCAGGAATTTGGTGTCTAAATTCGGTCCTTCTGCAATTTCAGCTTCTCAAATTCCTCAACTTCTTGATATACTTATTCAGTCAGTAGATAAGAAAAGGCCAGCAATATTTGTTTATACTCATTTGATGAAGTGGACTAAGTTTCACACACTTCTGCTCTGAGACAAATGGAATAAAGAACTTGACCGCCCTATTTTGAATGAAGATGGTGCTTAAAAGTATACCCACAATATCCATGGACCTTATACATCGAATACAACAAAAAATTCTTTTTAGGGTGTACTGGACACCACAGAGACTGTATTCCAAAGGACTAATTAATGAACCTATATGTTGGCGCTGTACAAGTACAAATGCATCACTGACACATATGTTGTGGTCATGCCCGGTCATCGCATGTTTTTGGGAAGAAATTATTAACGTTATAAAGGTTATATTACAGCAACCTGTGATATTTACGGATTCATATGTAATGTTAAATTACCTACCTGAAATTTGGAGATTAACACCTGGCCAACATAAATGGACTCTCTGTTCCCTCACGGCCGCGAAGACTTTGCGTAAGACTTCCTTACGTTATATAATGATACATTATATAACATAAGGCAAGGATTCCTTGTCAACATTGGATTTTGTTGCAACATTGGAAGGAAAAATGCCCATCCTCTTGTGCTCAATGGATTGAGTATCTTTTGCGTTTATCTACTTTCGAGCGAATGGCATATCGCCGTCACCTGCATTTGGACATTTTTGAAAGTATTTGGAAGCCATTCCTTGATAAAATATCTTATTAGAATATCTTAAGCAGCATGAATTTTGTGGTTATATGAATGTTCTGATCATCTATATATTCCCCCTTTTTTCTCCTTTTTTATTTGTTTTTTTGTAACTACTTATGGTAATTATATTTATGTAATGTATTTTTGAATTTTTGGTTTGTTATTCACATAAAATAATTAAAAAAAAAAAAAAAAAAGCTCCCAGGCATGGGCAGGAAAATATGAGGTGCTGGGATAGGAAGCTAGCCCTTCCCTCCCTGCTCTGCCTGCACTTAGCAAAAAAGCACTAAGCCAGCTTTCTCACAAGTAAGTAAACCAGCTCACCTCACCAGCTCTGGTAATGGAGGTGTTCAGCAGCCCCCATTTGTAGCCTCCCCCAAAGATCTATTTGGAGTAGTCTATCCTTGAAGTACAGGGCAAAGCAACACCCTAAAAGAGTGGTTCCCAAACTGTGGGTCGGGATACACCAGTGAGTTGCAAGCCAATTTCAGGTGGGTCGCGAAGCACCTAGAGCAGCCATCATTGAAAATATGGGAAGATGGAACACTGGAAAAAGGGAGGGCTGTGTGGTTGTTTTGCTTATGTCAAGGTTGTAAATAGAAAAAAAAGCCTTTCTGTTTTGATTTGCTATTGGAAAATAGCTGAGAAATAAACCTGACTAATTGCTGCATTCTTAGGAGAGCAGCAGGCTCTGGCATCACTAGGACAGCACTTCTGGCTATGACATCACTTCCAGTGGGTCCTGGACAGACTGTCATTCTAAAAAGTGGGTCCCAGTCCTAAAAAGTTTGAGAGCCACTGGCTTAAAAGCAACATGTAGGGAGGGGTTTACAGGCCTGCTCTGCAGCCTTGCTGGTCTTGTTCCACCAGAGATCTAGGCAGTGGTGGGATTCAGGGGGTTCGCCCAGGTTATACAGAACCGGTTGTTAAATGGCCGGGCCCCGCCCACTCACTTACCTCGGCTGGCTTTGGGTTTTTTTTGGCTCCGGCTATGACGTCATAGAACCAGTTGTTAATTTATTTGAATCCCACCACTGGATCTAGGGTCTTGCTTGGCCCACCATGTGACTCAATGCAGTTACCGTATCAAGAGCAACAACCTTGCTGTTCTTGCTCCACCAGAGGTCTGTTGCCTTGCCCTCTCCACCATATTACTCAATGCATTTACTGTACTAATCCATGTATAACTGACTTGAGGCTTTCTATGCAATGTTAAGGCATAAATATATTCATGAATATATGTGGTACTTGTGCCAGAACATGGATGCAGATTTGAATGACATCCTGTTGAGAGCAAGGTGGTTCTGATGGAAGGTATCAGTGCTTAGGTATGCATTCTAATGCGAATTCAGATGCATAGTGCAGCAGATTTATATCTGCAGTTTCTGATCCAGCAAATTTTACATGTACAGCTCTCATTAATTTGAACAGGGAAACAAAGTTATTGATACTTATATATTTTAATTAAATTTCTATAAAGAAAACTCTAACCAAGTTTGGGTTTTATTTTTTCTTCATAAACAGCCAACATTGTGCATAGTGCATGTTTCTGAGCTCATGGTTTTATAATTTAGGGCACAATCCCACGCAGCACTGGAATGGCGAGGCCGACCAGCCATCTTACCAGTGGGGAGGCCCGAGCCTCCCTGGTGCACCCCTCGGATCTGCACCTGCTAAATTGGGGCTGTGCAGCCTCCCGACCAGGTATAGGATTCGGTCTTATGGCAGAATCCTGGACACGCCTCCGTCCCAGGCCAGCACACCCATCACCCACCCACGCCTCGCCCAGGACCACCCATTGCCCGCCCTCCCTCCTCCCAGAACCTCCCTTGTGCCAGCTAAGTTTGGCTCATGCAAGGGAGGCTCCCTGTTGGTGCTCTCAGGCCAATGCTACTTGTAGTGTCGGCCTGTGAGCTTTAGCGCCAATGCGGAGGTGCCGCTCGGTGCCCTTACGTCTGCGCTAATGACGTAGTGTTGATGCAATGATGTTGCATCGACGCTATGTCCCAGGTAGGATAGTGCTGCCCATCTAGACAACATGGGGGAAGGTGGAAGAGACAAGAAATAAAAATTTTGAAATTATAATTTTGTTTAAATTTATAATTTACTTTTAAAGGAACACAAAATACTTACAATATAAATCACACTTTCAAGCCAATGACAAGGATTCAAAGAGCTCATTTGCATGTGTAGGATGTGTAACTTTCCCTCCCTAAACAAGCCATATGCCATCCTGGGATGGCTCCTGAAAATAGTATGGAAACTCCAGCAGGTGGAAAATGGAGTGACTGGACTGCAGATAGGCATAATTCAAAGAATATCACTGAACCAACTGCACAGACTTGGCCGTTCATTTCCAGGCCCAATTCAAGGTGCCTGTGCCATCTGTGGCCCAGTTAAATGAAAGACTACTTATGTCCACAGAACCAACCCAAACCCTCAGGTAAATTGTGGAGCCCTGTCCCCTGGCTCACCACTTATACAGGGATAGTTGGTGGGGATGAGAGAAAGTACTGCCTCCTTTACCTGAGGTTTACCAGGTCCCCAAATTGTCTACCTTTAAATGCTCTTTAAAACAAACATTTTTCATATAGTTTTCTTTTAAAAGATGTCTTTGCCACAGACTTTGGTTGTTTTAGTCCAGTGGTTCTCAAACCTTTTAGTACTGGGATTCACTGTTTACAGAACGACAATCTGGGACCCACCGGAAGTGATGTCATGGCCAGAAGTACCGTCACTGTGACATTGTGAAAGAGCCTGCTGCGTTCCTGAGAATGCTTCAATAAGTTGGGTTTCTGACAAGTGGACACCCACAAAGATCACGCAAGACAGAGGCTTGGGATAATAAAATGTTATTAACCATAAAGATGTGCAGCAGGATAAAAAACCTAACGTAACAATTCCCCAGCGTACTGGCTCTAATCCATGGGAGAAACGGCCCTAACCATCTACCTCTCGCAAGCCCACAAACAGGCATGACATCCTGGCTCAAGGCAACACCCAGTCAGAGACTAAGTTAGCCTATCCTTACTAACCCCAAAAAGGTTGAGGCAGCTGGCTTGTGCAGGCCCACCGACCAAGCCGTGCACTGGACCTTGTCAAGCCAGCCAAGGGATCTGCCAGCCAGCCTCCCAACCCAAACAAGTGTTGTCAGAGCGGTCCTAGCTTATCCTTTGACCTTGCTTACCTCAGGATGTATGCCAGGCCCCCTCCTGGCTAAACCAGCCAGCACGCCTCTTGTCCCCTAACACAGAACAAGCCCAAATGTCAGTCTGGGGTAGGCAAAACAAGAAACGCCCACCCAAAGCCAATCAGGGTGATAGCAAAAAATTCTTACCCGGTTGGGTTATTTCTCAGCCATTTTCCAATAGCACAGTGAATCAGAAATGGTAAAAAGCCTATTTACAACCTTGACACAAGCAAAATAACCTCCCCCTCCCCCAAGCAAAATATCACAGCCCTCCCCCTTTCCAGGGTCCCATCTTCCCATATTTTCAATGATGGCTGTGCTAGTGGCTAAGCAACTCACCTGAAACTGGCTTGCGATACACCTAGTGGGTTCCAACTCAGCCTGAGAAACTTTGTTTTAGACTATACGATGGTGTTAGCTGATACGCTTTTTAATGGCTAGAATAATTTGTCCTTCTGCATTGTTAGTAATTCTTGTTTTTATTGTTTCCCGAACTGTATATACCACTTTCGGGCAGAATTTTATTTAAGGAGATAGGCATATTAAATAAACAAATCTCATCTACTGCTTATGAAACTCATCTACAAGTTTCATAAATCGCACAAACTGCTTATGAAACTTTCAAAAGAGATTGTCCACGACTTCAGAGGTTTCTGTTTAAGAACAGAATCCAAGACTTCCTTAGAGGTACAGCAGTAGTTATGAGCCCTTTGAATCCAAGCCATTATTTAAGGGATCACAGTCAGAGTTGTACTTGCTGAACTATAGATCAGGGCACAGCCAGTTTTCCTGTGCAGAATAATCTCAACATATTGGGCAGCCCAATACTATCCTGCGTTGGAATAGGCAGGCCAATTGGCCTGCACCATATCCTGCACAGGGTAGGAAGTGCAACTTGAAGTAAGGGGATTTATTTCCCCTTACCCCATGTCATGTGGCAGCCAGCCCAATGGGGCAGATATTCAAATAGCGCTGTGGATATGGCCTAGTTTGCCCAGGTCAGTCCCACCTCTCTGCCGCAGCCAGTCTGGAGGTTCAATACCGTGATCAGGTTAATAAACAGACAGACCTGTAGTCCATCACAAATGTTTAGAATCCACTTTAAAAGTCATTGAAGCCAATAACAAACTCTGCCCAAACTTCCCATCCCCCCACATTAACTTCCAATCCCCTCCTCCTATTCAACCAGTTGCAAGAACTCTCCAGTTTCAGAAGCAAACTGGAAGTGGCTTCCAAAACCTCGAAGTGGCTTATAGAGCCTTCTGAGGGCTGTTCTGAGGCCTGCGGAAGCCTGTAGAGTGGGTTGCTGGGCCAGGCCTTTGAAGACTCCGGTAAGTAATGGTGCTTCTGGAATGGCTCCTATTTGGAGCCAAACAAGCACAAGGGTAGGCAGGAGGGGCCAGATAACTATCCACTATGCTTGGGCGTGTGACCCACCAGAGGGTTGCAAACCACACTTGGAGAAGAACTGCAGTAGTCCCACTGAGATATAACCAATTGAGAGATTGTAATCAGAATCAGAGATGTCGTACATATTGCTGGCTGAAAGGGAGAAAAGATGAAAGGGAGAGAAGGCTGAAAGGGAGAGAAGATTATGTTGACAGACCAGGTTCAGTACCAAACATTGGTTTATGCCAGAATGCTAAACTCTATTTTTCATAAATTGTACAAAATATAAGCCTTCACCCACTGTGTTGCTTTATCCAGGCAGTCAGAACATTTTTTTATGTATTGGTTTGCTCTTTCCACAGATCCTGGACTTCGACTAGGTCTAGGTTTTCCATGGCTAGTTCCAGTCAAAGCAGATTCAGTGTGTTATAAACTGTGTTTGCAAATTCCCTTCCATTGTTGCTGTTAGTAGAATGACATGAAGCACCTAATGTTGAAAAGATGCTCGATTAAAAAGCAACTTCTGCTTCACATTTTGTCTGTAAGGCTTGTAGTACAACAAATTTGGTAAGGTGATCATAATACATCATCGTGTGTGTATTCTTTGTCAGCTTGAATCTTCATGTCAATTAAATCCACTCTGTGTACAATTGGTTTAAATACAAAACCCCATTTCTTATCATCTCTTTTGCCAACACAAACATTGTATTGCTCTTTGGCTAAAATCCCACAAGTTGATTATCAATACTGTTATATTAGCATATTTCTTACTTGTTTCTTTTCAAAGTCCATCACGGTCCCCATGACCAACTGCAGAATGAGCAGCTTCAATACCATAATATGTTTCACTAGTAGGCAGGTAGTACAAAATGTTCTCATTTGCAGTATTAGCAGCAATTTTTTCCACACCACCAATTTTAATTATCTGGAATCGCTTAACCCATCTGTACTGTACTGCTGTTTTGTTGACAGCAGCTGCAGCATCTTTAATCTCTTGTAAAAGTTTGGCATATTTTTCTTTCATTAGTGTAGTGTGTAATGGGATTCCTTCACCACAAGAATTGGAAAAAAAATTAAAAATTGTTATTTCTACAGAACTCTGTTCTCAGCACTCATAGACATTCTAGTCTGTCTAAAAGCATCACCCAGAGCTTCTACTTTTTACTAGGAAATGTATGGTACAAACAGGCTTTCAATTTTTTAGTTTTTACTAGGCAGTGGTGAAAATATCAGCACCGCTAGGAGCATTAACATTTTACTTACTACAACAGTGGTTCCCAAACTGTGGGATGCAAGCCATGGTGGGTCATGACCTGATTTTTGGTGGGTCATGTAGGGCAGAGCAGAAGCGCCAATGAAAACCTGGGTGATAGAAAGATCAGATAACAAATTGCTTCAAGCCCTGCAGCTATTTCAAAATCAATGCTAACTGTCTTGCAAAGAGGTCAGCTCCTTCAGTCTGCAAGATAGCTACTAACTGCCCTGCAAAGAGCTGAGCTCCTGCAGTCTGCAAGCATGTTTAAATATAAGAAAATAAATGTTTGAGCATCTTTTTTCTGCTGTTATTGCAAACAAAAATATTTCTTTCTAGATCTCTTTTTAAAGTCTTGTAAACTTAGGTGGATCCTGATAGAGTATTGTTTAAAAAATGGGTGCTAAAAATTTTGAGAACCACTGTACTGGAAGGTAAAAATAGATTAGTTTTTACTAGACTGTAATGACAATCACACATTTTCCCCATCAGGCAGAGTACTTTCTAGTTTTTGTTAAGCAATATTGAAACTCTCTAATAGTGTCTGGAATGCTGCGTTTTTACTAGTTGGAACAACTTTTTCCCACTAGGCACAAGAGTTCCTAATTTTACTAGGTAACATTAGAAACTTCCAACACCATCTGGAGCTTTGTGTTTTTACTAGTCAGAACTAACAAGCATGGATTTGGGTTTAGAGAGATATTGAGCTGGCTGTCATCCACATACTGATAGCACCCAACCCTATGTGCCCAAACGACCTTCTCCATCCTCCTCACTTCATCTAACCAGGTCACTGTCTCTCATGCCAGTTTGGCTTGCACATCTAGAATCAAATGTGGAACAAGGAAGGCTGTTACTACTACTACTACTACTACTACTACTACTACTAGCATTCAAAAGCAGCAACTTCAGGACCACCATTTGAGCTACTAGGCATCTGTTGACTAGGAGGGAGACTAGAAAGAGGGACAGGGCCCTGTTTTCCTTAACAACGCTTCCTCCCTCACCTCCCATTGTTGGCTGGCCTATGAACAATGGTACCCTATCTTCTTCCTCTGTTCCCCACCAGGCAAACACATCACCACAATAGCCAAACCAAACTCTTCCAAAACAGAACACAAATGGTCACCCACAACCCACACCCACTAGGACAGGAAAAATGCTGTGACAGTTTTCTTCTTTTCTGCCCACTCGTGTCTGGTTGGCATCCAGAAGGACATTATCAATTTCATCGTAAGTTCCATATATTGCCATTAGTTGAATATAGTCTCATATCTATATAAACAGCACTTCCCTTGAGAAAACGTAAGGAAAACGTGCCATGGCTCAAAGTTGCCTGGGGAAGCTTCTATGCCCTGGAACTCATATTAGATATGACTTGTCAGTGGCAGAAAATGACCATGCATGCACAGAGGCATTGGTTTGGGGGCTAATGTCTTCTTTTAGCAATATGCCTATTATGAAATGTGATACTAGACAAATTAGACTTTTAATGCATGATGTATGAAATAAAAACCACAAAAATAAATGCTGGGGCTGAGACCAAGCTGAAATTAAGTCCTGTATATCGGGCTTATGCATCTCAATGAAATACATTACATGTGGCAAATATGTCACTTTAATACATTTTTTATGTGAAACAATCAAATAAATTTTAGTAAATTAAAAAAATTTTAAAGTTAAAATACTCCACCAATATTATTTGTTTGAATATTATTTACCATTCAATTCTGTTCCAGCTCAAGTGAATTTTAATTAGTCAGTATGAATAACTGCTTCAGTTTGGATGACAAGGATTCTGGAATGTGGAAAAAAGGAAGGAAAAAAAGCAATCTTGAACATTTGGACAGGCATCTAAATCCAGAGCAATCAAATTGTTAAGGCTGGCTCTGTATTTGGATTGCACAATTTCAGGTTTCAAGCACCCCATCCCTACCCCATCCCCAATTTGAATGGGAGAGCTAAGCATTTGTGTCTATTTGTTCCTCCAATCAAGGGATCTCAAACCAGAGCTGGCCTTAACATAACAGACTCAAGAGAGGATGTAACCACTACTTGAGGACTGGGTGTGTGTGTGTGATCATTTTTCACTTCAAGTGCAAATATCTTTAGGCTAGCACTGTTAAAAAGCACTTTGTCTGGATCACAAGGAGATGTTGGGATATACACACGTGGAACTTCTATCTTGTTGTTACTGTGTAATGGTAGTAGTAGTAGCAGCAACAGCCATAAAATATTTTGTCTGTTGTTATTTAACTGTACACTGAATGTTGAACACAGAATGAGAACAAGACAAAATGATATTCCAAATATGTACCCAAGTGTGTAAAGTACTTCACAATACCATTCAGGTCACAGGATTTATTAGTATAGGTCCTCTTCTATGACCCTCTTCATAGCACACCACAAAACCAATTATTTATGCTTGCAGTTAAAGAGACTACCTAGATGAACCTGTGCTTAATTATCATTTTACATATACTTGGATCCTTCAGTCAAGAATGGGTTGTCACTGATTAAAACTGGTAAGCCGGTTTTAAAACCTTGGGTATTCATTAAAACAAATGACTGGGCCGGATTCCCAAAGGCTTGACTTACCTCCAATTCATGCTGACCCACTTTGATGTGTTTATTTCCTTAAGTACCATTTGCAGCTGTTGATTAAATTTGATCTACCTAATACAACAGCTATCAATTTGAAATGGGAATGCTTACTTCATAGGGTCATATGGCTGACAAGGGACAAATCTACTGACTTGCCTATGAAGGCAGATTGAAATCCTGGTTGTAGTAGTCCCAAGAGGGTGACATAACCCATGGCTGTCAATGACAGAAGTTCTCTTTCTGTGAAAAACCAGATGGTCAGAGGAAAACAAAATGATGTTATACATTGCTTCCTTCATAGGAAGAACATCTGGCCAAGTCCATATGTCACACTAAACCATGATTAAACCATGGTTCAGCATTACTAAAACTCAGGCTAGCATCTTCCCTTCATGTGAGAAAGCAGGACACCCACATAGTCAGTGGTGCCATTAGGTGGACCCCCTAAACAGCCCTGGTGCCATTAAGGGCACCAGGGGATAGGCAGAACAGGGTCAAGAAGGCAAGGAACAGGGTAGAGACAGGGGTGACTACCCTGTCAAGAGGCGTGTCAAGACTGCGAAGGAGGGGGCAACAGTGACAGCAGCTTCTTCTCTATCCTATCCCTCATTCTGGGCCTATCCAGACTTGTGCCAGCAAAATCGCTGGAGCAGGTCTGAGTGGACCCATCATAACAGTGGAACAAACACTCACTTATGTAGACCTCTGGGTCAGCCCCACCCCTGCAGGATACAGTGTGTGCTCCAGTGGTGTACCTGAATCAGCTGGGGTGGGGGGTTAGAAAGGTTTGGGTGTGTGCCTGCTGGAGTCAGACCTGGCCTGGCCACTTATTCTTCCAAACAGTGGTTAGGGTGGGGGAGAGGCTAGAATTAAATTTTGCCTTCAAGAAGGTTGGGGTGTAGGCATGCATGTCTATAGTCAGATCAGAACTATATAGCAATAAGGCTTCATGTTTATGTAGCACATGTAAATGATTATGGCACTGTATGTACAACCCAAAGAAAGCGAGAACCTTAAAAGCGTTCTCTGACACATATGTTGGGATGATTGGACAAATTTGGGCACTATACCAAATTTGATATGTCTCTAGGGATCAGACACAAATGTTTTATTGAACAAGATTCAGCCCCTAAGTGACTTCAGGCCTAAATAAATATAAATACTTCATTATTTATTTTTAATATAGTCCAGTATGTTCTATTTCCGTTTGAATTATTTGTTCTCTCTTTCTCCAACAGCTTTTTGAAATCAACGGTTAATGATTGTGAGTAGGCACTTTTAAAGCTCTTTTTGTTCCAATGGTGATTTAAAAATGTTTTACTTTGGCTGGGTCATTCTACTTTCTTTTTAGAAAATTTTGTCATACTTTTTTAATCTGCTGCTAACCTATGCAACAACTGTACTTGGTTTGGCTCTATTTGCAATATAATAGAGCAAAATCTCTTTTGACCAACCACCCAACCCTGGGGCATGTTTTCTTTGGAAAAATGTCACTGTCAAGCTAACATTTAAAGCAGTGTTTACCAAATTGTGGGTTGGGATCCACCAGTGGATTGCGAGCTGATTTTTGGTGGGTTGCAAAAATGCTTGCCCCGTTTGCAGAAGAAAATTGTTAGTTGTAATGTTTACCTCACACCACAGGTAATCTTCATAACCCCAAATTAAAATTTCACATTTTCCAATTTTCTCTAATAGTTGGCATGCCATAGGTCATGGATGAATCCAATTTCAACCTTTTGCCTATCCTGGAAGTCCCTAAAACTGCATATCCTGCTCTCTAGTTCAGCCTTCTGGGTAACCTGAAATGACTGTAATGGTTTGGGGGAAACAGTCTTTAAACTCCATTTCTAGGGATAGTCTAGTAAAGCTCTACACATACATACTATATGCAAGATCTCTGACAGCCTCAGGAGCCCAGGAGCCCAGTGACTGATGATGATGAACAACAACAACAACATAAATAAATATATAGATCTCTCTTGTGTTTTGTCTAGTGAACTGATTCCCAACCTTTTCAGCACTGGGATGGAACATCCCCCAAGACTGGAAGTGATGTCATTAAGCAGGAAGTAACATCATTGTACCTGTAAAAACATGTATGTAGACTACCATAGGTTAATAAATGCAACAGTTGTTTTCAGGTATGTGGAAACACCTTGAAACACCTTCCTGAAAATTTTGCAAAAATGCAACTTTTAAAAAGTTGCTCAAATGCATCTACAGTAGTAAATGGGGTCTTCTGGGGGCCCTGAAAATCAGCTTGCAACCCCCAAGTTGGAAACCTCTGGTCTAGAGGGTTGCGATAGATTATTGTTTTAAAGAAGTGGGACCTGGTGCAAAAAGGTTTGGGACGCATTGATTTAAGGAAGGATTTATCAGATGGAGAGTTTTAAATACATTTTTAGCTGGGTGACACTGTTGTTAAATGAATGAATGAATGAATGAATGAATAGCTGGTCCTTAAGTGTTAATGAATTTGCTAGTTCCTGCTATTTCTACATGTTGCTCTCTTGTCAGATACCTGAGAGGAAGAAATTCAATTGACAGAGAAAGGTTTGCTTTAGTTTTGCAACTGTTGTAAATATGTTGACTAAAGAAGTGCTATTGTAATTAAATTATGAACCATTTGAGACTCTGAGGGTCTTAATGAACTGTCACAAAACCTTGCTGAGTATTAACAGCATTAATATCTGTCAGTATATATTCTGACAACAAGGCTCTCCTTTCATTTGGAACCAGTCTGGTGGGCAATGACTGCTTTAACACCTGCTAGTTTCAACACTTAGATGGTCTGTCACTCAGAATGCATATAGCCTTGAATGTCTGATACCAAAACCTCTTTCTCCAGCTGATGAGAATTGAAGGAATAGGCTTTTTACCTTATCTGCAATTTGGTAGACACTCTGGACAGTAACCCTAAGGATAGGATAGCTATGCACCTCCCCTCACTGTACACAGAGGCCCAATTGGATGCCAAGCAGCTAGGGGTTAAGATTCTTCTAAATAGGTCAAACCTCTTCCCCCACCCCCACTAGCCATCCTAAAAATAAAGAATATTAGCACCTAGAAAACCAATCCAAGGTCTTGATTTTAACATCTCTCACATGCCACAATCCCTACAGGGAACAATCAGATCTAACAACTACAAGTTGAGTATTCTTTATCCAGACTGCTTGGAATGATTTCAGATTTTTCTGGATTTCAGAACAATTGCATAAATGTAATGAGCACTCAGCCAAGCTGGTGCTAGGAACATCCAGGTTAGAGATGTCAGGATGGCAGAATGCACAATGCAGATTCCCCCACGTCAGTACCATGTTTCACATAGAAAAGAGGGCTTCTGGGTCCCTATTCAGCATAGTTTATTAACCAGAGGTTGTCTTAACCAGGGACGTGCTGTCAGGTTGCCAGAGGTGACTGAGCCTCACCTGAGCTCCCAGCCTCTACAAGCCTCAAAAAGCCCCTCCAATTGAGGTACTTAAAGGGCACTAGTAAATCGGAAGTGCCCATTAAACACCTCTGCAGACGGCCTCTGCAGGCCTCAGAGAGGCTCAGGATGCGACTAGATAGAACAAGGTTCCATTTGCATTCAGAAACAGTGACCCGGAAGCTTTATGCCACTTTCGGGTCATTGGGCTTCATACGCAGAATGTCCCTGGTCTTAAGTGTGTTTAACTTCTGGCTAAGGATCCTGGTTTAATTCCAGTTTGTCTCATTGCTCACAACCCACTTGTCTGAAGACATACCAGCCTAGACCAACAATGAAAGAGCTCTCAATTCCTCAATTGCCAACATTCCTGCAAATCATTTGTCCCTCTTTGCCTGCCTGCAACCACTCACACACTTTCGCCTTGCTTTGAAGTGCACAGGCAGACAATCTCTCTGCATACAGCCCCCCTGCCAAACAAAGAACTGTGATGGGGTCATACATATCTTGTCTTGTGTTTTATTCTTTATAATGGGGGTCAACGGGCATGCTCTGGTATCTGCTGGGGTTCTGTTCTGGACCCCCTCATAGATACCGGAAATCCCCATGGATACTGGGGACGGCTTTTTAAAGATGGGGAACATCAGTGGTTTTTCTGCAACAAAGTAAAAAAAATTGTTGAATGTTCCCTTATCTTTTTAATAGGTGTCCCTATAGCCATGATATCCGTGGATAACTGAAACGGTGGGTATCGAATCAGTGTATATAATAGTGTATAGTAAGAACTCCTGAAAAAGATTTAACACCTTTTAATCCCATTAGGGAATGGGAACAGATAGCTATGCTATAGAGCATACAGTTTCTTGGATAGGAAACCATTAGCTTTCCTTATTAAGCATCTGTAGAGGGGGGAGGGATGGACGCCAAGGGGACTGAGCATGCCAAGTGTGGCCAAAAATCTCCTGTGCAATTTTCCACACCAACTTTCTTCTCTTAACCAATATTAAGACTGCAGCCAACAAGGTGATGCTTTACCACGAGCCAGGCAAAACTGAACAGTCTGGCAGTCAGGCAGTATATGGGAAGATTGCGGGGGGGGGGGGGGCACAATCTTAGCAAACTGAAGAGACAAAATAAGCCAGGATTTCGTAATAATTCTGTGGCATCAATCCAGGCTAATCTAACAACCTATTGCTAATATAAATGATGATTTTACATGACATTTGAACCGGCCCTATGTTACAAATGCATGCATGCCAACCATTCAAATTACTGATACCTATGGACAACAGAATATTCAAAGCAGCTCACGGTGACAATGGGTAATACAATAATAGAAACAAATTAAAAAGTCTGTGCAAGAGTATGAAATGGTGACTTTATCAAATACCAGTAGTGTGTTTCTTCACTGTTTTAGCAGGTAGTAAATAATTTGAAGAAAAAAAATTATATCGCTAATGTTGCAGGCTAGTTTAGATTTATAGGTGGCAAGCACCGCGGTTATTACACAGTGTTTGATATGTATATACATACAGCCCTATTCTAACTTCCCCAGTGCCAATGCAGATGTGTACCCAAGCAGGTCACCAGCTGCTGCAGCAGGCCACTGATGGTGTTTGCAGAGGTGGCTCCAAACTGCCAGCCATGTGTGCTACTGTAAAAGACATTTATGATAGCAGAACTCTGCACTAATGTCATAATGCAGCCAATAGGATCGGACTGTTAACCTTTATACGCTGAAGATTCAATGTATTTAAAAAACAATTGTTACTACAATTCTTGCCTTTTGTTTTGCATTTGCTTCTGAAAGGAACAGCAACTAATTACATGGACTTTGAGTATGAGACACTAGTGGTGCAGGGAGAGGGCAGTGCATACCAACAGATTTCTTCAGTTACAGCACCCATGACTCTGTCAAGAGTGCTAACATGAAACGCAGTGGAAGCAGGAGCTGTCCTATGAAGTGCTGACTCCTGCAGGATCGCTTCAGGAGGCGGAAAGTGGATTTGTTCAAACCGACAACATACATTTAAAGAAGGCCAGAGTTTTGCCTAGTGCAAAGAGGCTAAAACCAATTCTATAGACAAATTCAGTTTGACAACCCATTTAAAGCATGGCTTAGTTCCAGCTGGAGGTTTCTGCCGAGAAAACCCCAACAAGGGCATCATTAAGACAGAGAACTTTCAAGCTCCCAGGAATCCTAGCTACAATTTCTTAGCCCATTAGCTATTTATGCAGCCTGGAAATGTTGCTGTAATTTTTGGAAACACCACTTTTGCTACATACACTAATGCCACTGGAAAACCCATAGGCATCAGGTTGCCAAGGAACATAGCATTTCATCCTGGACTGAAGGGATCAGTTTTCTATTTCTGACATTAAACATGGCTACTAGAAACTAAGTGGAAGCAGCTAAAAATGCAGATATAGCTCCTAGCACATTGTTGGATCTCCCTATATTGGGTCTTATGTCTACATGGGATTTGCACCTGTGCATTATGAATTAAAACCATAAATGAATATCCAATTCCTAGACCTAACATCTTCTACTGGTTAGTCTGCAAAGGCACCAGTCTCACTTACTGGCCTGATAGATGAAAAAAACTGCATCAGCCTGAATTGAGGCCAACAGCCAGACAGAAGTTTGGACCAGCCTGGCCTGCTAAACTCTATTGGTTTCTCTTTTTGGTTCAAGCTAGACAACTATTTCTCAGGAGCACAATGGCTTAGTCTCTTTTTTCTGTTCATTATGATGCCATAAAGATATATAATGCCATAAGACAGCCAAGAAGGTGTAGTGGGTTGGGAGTTGGACCTAGACCAGGAAGATCCAGATACTAATCCCAACTCAGCCATGAAGCTTCCTGAGTAAACTTGTTTTGTCCAGTTTTATTATGTAAACCATTTTGAGAACATTTTGCTGAAAGGCAATATAAATATCCTAAATAAAATCAACAACATTCATTTGATGATGCAGATTAATCCTATTTACTTTTACTTAAATTAATTGGGGGGGGCATGCCTAGAAATTTAAAGAATGCGAAGATTCTTTCACACCTGGTCAGTTTACCTGGAATGCACTTTGAGGAGTAGATGATGGGCCAGTTCAAATACAAATCCCAAAAGGGGTTTCTGGCCAGCCCAAAACTCCAGTCATTGCTTCATAAGAACACAGGAGGTTGCCTTACAATGAGTCACATCATTGATTCATTAAGCTCAGTTTCAGTGACACTGACTGGCAGTGGCTCTCCAGGGTTTCAAACAGTAATTTTTTCTGCATCATCTAGAGTTGAATCCTCTGCCACTGGTTCATGGCTCACCTCCTCCTGTTACAGACACATTTCCTGCAACTTGTAGGATGAATAGATCTGAGGTAGTTGGATTTAGCCCTCATATCACCAGTTGCTGATCTATAGTTTACAGTAGTAGTAGTAGTAGTAGTAGTAGTAGTAGTAGTAGTAGTAGTAGT
>JAJKFI010000037.1:7235789-7326815 GCA_029204185.1 Lerista edwardsae
GTAGTAGTAGTAGTAGTAGTAGTAGTAGTAGTAGTAGTAGTAGTAGTGATGATGATGATGCAACTAACCATTGATGTACAGCTAGACACAAATTGTTATTTAAAATATTTAACAATAAAATATATTCCCTAGAGATGGGGAAGCTTCAGGAGTAGATGTTCAGGGAATGAAGAGAGTTGTAAAGGGAAGGAGAGATTGACAAATAGTCTCCCATGAATGCAAGACAACCTTAGGATACAACCCACATGAATTAAACAAACATACATCAGGGTCTGTGCACACAATAAGGAAGTCTACATGACATTTTATCACAAACGATAGCACAGTTAAAGCAAAATACATAGATTTAAACTGGTTTAGTCTCACACAAGGGAGAATCCAAGCTCAGCTGGGGTGTGTGGTCAAGGTATTATATTTGAAATGCACATAAATTTGTGTGAGATTTTTTTTCTTACTTGACATTTGGATGAGGAAGTATGGGAATGACTGGTCTGTAAATGGCTTCCTTCTCAAAGTCAGACCCCAAGCTATTTGTAAAGCTAGACAATGTTAGCCTGCTGTCACTTCACACTGTCACAACCTTGCTTCAAATGTCACATTAGCAAAGTCAGACAAAAACTGCTTTGTATCAGAACATTTTTTTACACTGACCTTTTGAACGGCCAAAATGACAGGAAAAGAATATTTCCCCCTACAGCTATGCATAGGGAGCTCTTTACTTATGCAAAGAGATGCAGCAAAAGTCTTACTTTTGGATGGCTATTAAAATGTTCAACACTGAATAAATTAAAAACACTCACACAGGCACACCAGAAGATAATATTAAGCATGACGACGGCTTTAGGATAATTCCTTCTTTACCACTAACTGGAATATCGTATTTCAAGGCTGTCTTTTATCACACTAGTTTGTATTTTTAATCATACACTCTGCCTTCAAACTACATGATTTACAAACTTTAAGTGGGAAATACAGGGACCAAAGAGACTGCATTCCATCTAACACATTTTATTAATATAATAACTTGGGTAATGTGACAATAGTCCCAATAGCAGCTTCCCTGGGTTGGACTTTCGGTGGAGCTAGCAATCCCCATGCATAGAAGTGCTGGTGTGATGGCAACTGGTGCCAGTGCTCGACCGTGAGCCATTATTTGCACAGGTGAGTCAGCAGAACATATAAACCAGTTCTTACGCTTGCAAGAAAAAATAAGTACCAGTATATTGACTGAACAATTACACAAGCTGTTTATTATTTATATCTAAATTCCTATCATGAATTTTTTCATCTAAACGTACCTTATTAAACCAAGATGGTTGGATAGGTTGTGAATGGTAATGTACCAATCATGCATCTGTCACTGTATCCGTTTAATCTTTGATGCCGAATTCTTGGTTAAGTAATAGATTGAGAAGGTTTTGTATTCTATAGTATATGCACCTTTCCTCTTTTTTCCACATACATTAATCTTTTTTTGCTTTGGTTTACTCTTTGGAACTTTAATGACACAATGCATAATAATGGAAAGCTTCACAGAAAGAGAGCTTGTGAAGTCCATCACTACAGACTTTCCCCCACAAGGTACACTACCAGAAGTATGGGGTGTACTCTTGGGCCTAATGTTAATTTATATAAGCCAAAGGAAAAGTCCAGCAGGCACAGTCAATATCCTGGTGAACTATGTGTGTATCTTAGAATAAGCGCCAGAATCTTCTGCAAAACACAAGGATTAAATGACAGAAATACAGATCTTCTCAGCAGATATGACAATGTAAAAAGAATTCTTTAAATGGTAGAAAGTTCAAAAGCTACTGACATAAAAAATAGGATGCACTCCATGCTTAAGTCCCAATAAAATCAATGGACAGTGCTTGACTGTTGTGTTGAGGCCTACAGTTTTACTATAATGCGGTAAAAGTGATATGTCACATTTATACTACCATATTGGAAGGCACGAACTTTGGAACATGAGCCACACTCCAACTTTCAGCACAATCTATTTCAGTAGGCTGAAGTATTTCTACTTCAATGCTGGGCTGTGGCCAATGGCCGATGGCAGAAAAACACAGCAAATTAAAAATATTCATTTTTCTCCTGCTTTCTAACTTGTGAAAAGGAAAAAAGCACACTTTTCTGGATTAGTGACTGCACTAAAGGCAGTTATTATAAAAATGAAAGTTAAAAGAGGAACAAGAGTAAGATGAAGCATCTCTACACATACCACACAAAATGCCTGGAAAGAAATCAGGTTTCTCCAAATCAAGTCTAAATGACAACATGAGACTTTTATCTGACTTGAAAAATAGCCCTCAGAACTACATGAGAGGTTGTAAAAAACAGGGAAATTAATGGAAAATGGTTCACACATTCGTGTTTCACAACTATAGCATTAAGTAACGTTTTGCATATGTGAATGGGCTATTACACATTTAATGCCACAAACTGAGCTTCCACGTTGCCTCAAATGCAATACATTTTAAATGGAGTTGGTTCACACTAGAATATACGAGGGCTAAAACAGCAGTAACATAAGTTTATTCTATTATTTGATTATACAGGCCTGAGCCTGACCTCTGCCTTCAAAGAACCATTTCAAAAACACAAAGGGAAGTTTGGAAACAAGTGCTATCAGTTCCGCAAAGGACTTGGCACTCATTTTTTAATGTGCTACCAACTTCTAATCAAACTTTGCTCCACCAATACTCAGCAAAACTGTATGCTTCCTGCTAGCATCTTTACCATGATTAGCAAGAAAATACTGATACAACTTCCTTGTATCTTGTACTCAGTCCTCTTGAGTCTGAACTCTTTCACAGTTCCATAAGTAGCCATTCTCCAGCTGTTGCCCTACTTATTCTATGCAGACTCATGGAAGATGGCTGTATCCAGTTTACATTCATTGCCAGTGAAACATACAAAGGTTAAAACAGCTGTAATACAAATTTGTTCTATTCTGCAATTATACAGGCCTGAGCTCCACATTGGAAGAATTGTTACAAACACACAGGGACGTCTGAGCATGCTCATTCACAAATAACTTGAACAGATTGATATTACGTGGCAACCACACCAACATTACACTGTGTATGTACGCTATACAAGCAACGCAAATAATGTTCAGGTATGTGTGAAGCAGCCCTTAGCCATTTTTATCCAATTATTTTTCAAATTTAGAAATAGTGCTCAGTTTCTTCCACGCACCATCCATATAAGTATGTTCCAAATCTGTGGGGTTTAACTGGCACTAATCAAAACCCATTCATAATATTTTCATACATTCTATCAACTTGGCTGTAGGCCCAGAAGGCAAACTGGCTTTAAAAAAATTTTTTTGAGAAAGAAACTGTTACAGATGTAACAGGAAGTCTTACTGTGAAGATTTTTAACATGGTCAATAGCTAGTAGAGAAGCTAACTGAGCTCAGAGCATTTTAAGCAGCACAAGCTGTTTCATTTCATGTAGAATGTAAGCATTTAACTGCACGTTACATTGAAACTGCATGTAATATAACCACATTGGCAACTTCTTCAGTGCAAAGAACCAGGTAATAGAATAGAGATGCAACAAGTATGAAGGTGCTTTTAATATTACTTCTGTATTAAATTGTGAGTTCCTTTGGGTCAAGAAACCATATATTTTGTTATATAAAGCACTTTGATAACTTTTGTTGAAAAGTGGTACATATTATTTCTCATCAATTGCTTTACCCCTGAAACTACACCCCCCATAGTTGATATTCCCCATGCCAGTATTCCAGCAAAGGAACAGCTGACAAGATTTTGTTACGCATGGCTGCTATAAAATGTACTGTATAGTTTAGCCTTAGGTATTTAAGGTTCACTATAAAGTATCAACTTGCCATTTTTCTAATAACTGCATTAAAGAAACCAGCAAAGTGATCAATGATGTAAAAAAGCAATAACTACATGTTACTATAACCCAGACATAGTCTTTACCTCTGACCTCAATTCAATGATTTGTGTATGCAATCGGATTCACTATCAGTCCTGGAAGGCATGATCTGTGAACATAAGTCATTCCATTTGCCTTCAGCAGGTAAATCTAGGCTGCAATTGTGGGACTTGGTTATTTGCCATCTTTGGCCATGATCCAGGGAACCACAAGTGCAGCATAAAGCTTTGGGCAATCAAGCACCATTTCAGACAGGACAGGTAGCCAAGAGATTTTAGAAGATGAAAAGGTTCTTTACAAGGTTTAAATATTCACTATTAGATATATTCAAGATTGGTCAAGAAAATTCCAGATCATTGAGGGAAAGGTATTTTTGGATAATTTCTGAAATTTTTAAATTTTGTAATAACTACAAAAATGTTATCAACATTGCACTAATAATTAGCTTTTTAAAAGAAAAAAAGTTTGAACATTCCAAAATTTGTTCTGCTCTTTGTCTCTTCATGAAGAGTGGTACTGGAAAGCAATGCCAAAGGGTATTGGTCCCCTTCAAGATAGATATCAGGCACATGGCAGAGGAGATATAAGCGACCTCATATCCTTTCTTTCCCGAAACCTTTATTGGCATATATAATTAATACGTAACAATATAACAAGATATTGCAAACTTAAGGTAAAAGAGGGTGGTGGATAGAGGAAGGGGTTAGTTTGAGAATCGCATATAAATAGCTCGCTACTGCTACTGTGAGGGGAGCATATCCATCACTCATAAAGGTAGGAAGAAGGTCATCACAAGAGCCAGGAAAAGAAGAAAGCCAAGGTTCAAGGTAAATATTATGAAGGTGTTGATGGGCTGAACATTGAAAGAGAATATGAAACATAGTATCAGGGGACACATGACAAAAGAAACAAAGCCTTTTATCTCGAGGAATATTAAGAAAACGGCCGAAGGAAAAATATTAAAATGAGCAAACATAAAGGCTCTTCTCAGATTCGAGTTAGTTAACAAACTAAAATAGTTAGGTGCGTAACCTAGGCGAGGGGAGAGACCTAGGAGTAGGGGAGAACAAGTAGGGTTAAGATTAGCGCTTAAATGGTTAAACTCAAATTGCCAGAGCTTGTCCTTAATTATGGAGTGAGCCCTTAAAAGGTTCGTGTCCACAAGGGATTCTACAGACAGATCTAGTGAAGAGAGTTTAGTGTCAAGTAATCTAAACCATGTAGAGGAGTAAGAATCCTGAAGCAAATCATATAACAGAGAGCCAGAGTGGTAGTTTAAAAACAGCCGTAACCAATACTTAAAGGTTAATGACCAAGCTGAAGTTGAGGGAGGATGTATCCCTAATTCTAAAACAATGGTGGAAATATGAATTAGGTTAGGTACCCCCAATATCCTCCTAAGAAAGGAGGCTGCAATTTGGTCAAAGGCCTGGTTAACGGATTGTATCCATATAGGCACTCCATATAACAAATGTGAAAGGATTTTTGTTTGATAAATGAGAAGGGCTGCAGGTACATACTGATTCCCAAAAGAGTAGTGAAATTTAGAAATTGCTTTTAGCTGAGATGCTACAGAAGAAATAACAGCTTTCTTATGATAGGTCCAATTGAGTTTATAGTGTAAAAGAAGTCCCAAGTATTTATAAGTTTGGACTTGTTGGTACGTATGCGGGCCAATTGTCCATGAAGAAGGGGACCAAGATCTAGAGAAAACTAAAATTTGAGTTTTCTCGGAGTTGATGGACAAATTGCTGGAATTGCAATAGTCCTGAAATTTAGATAGGGAGCAGCGTAAACCGGATTTGGTAAGTGATAATACGACAGCATCATCAGCGTACAGGAGAATAGATAGAGAGGCACCGTTAAGAGCCGGAGCAGACTTATTACAAGGGGAAAGAAAAGATGGTAGGTCGGCCAGAAATAAATTAAATAGTAAGGGGCAAGGATACAGCCCTGTCAAACACCTTTGTTTATAGAGATTGTGTCTGTTAATGTGTTGGAGTTGGGCAAGCGAACCTGGCAAAAATTGGAAGTGTGTAAGTGGCGGAGCAAGAAAGCAGATGTGGGTCAATTCCCCATTTAGATAGTTTATCCCACAGCAGGTCTCTATTTATGGAATCAAATGCCCCTCGGAGGTCAATAAACGGAACAAAAAGGTTAGCTCTATAATGAACTGAATATTTCTCAGCTAAATGAGTCAGTAAGAGAACGTGATCGAGAGTGGAAGCTCCGGAGCGAAATCCGATTTGCTCTTTTCCAGGGAGATCTTTAGAAGCAGCCCAGGTAGATAGTTTAACTAGAAAGTATTTGGCATAGAGTTTGCCTATGTTAGAAAGTAAACTTATTGGGTGATAATTTTTGGGTTGGAGAGGATCATCTTTTTTGTAACTAGGGATAAGGGTGAAAGATAACCATGAATTTGGCACATGTCCAGACCGATTGATCAGGGCAAAAAAATTAGCAAGGGGTTCGCCCACCAGCAGGGGTTGCTGGTCAAAATCTCATTCAGGATATGGCGACCTCATATCTATTAGCGTAAAAAAAGGTAAAGATTTCCCCACGACCAAATGGTCTAGTCGTGACCGACTGTAGGGGGCGGTGCTCATCTCTGTTTCTAAGCCGAAGAGCCAGCATTTGTCCAAGGACAAGCTTCCGTGGTCATGTGGCTAGCATGACTATACTCAGAGGCGCACGAAACGGCGTTACCTTCCCACCAAAGTGGTACCTATTTATCTACTCGCATTTTTACATGCTTTGGAACTGCTAGGTTTGCCCAAAGTCTGCCCATGTAAACCGCCTTGAGTTATAGTCACTAGAGAAATCTGGTGACCTAAGAAAGGCGGTATATAAATCCAAGTATTAATTAATTAATTAATTATTATTAGGTTGGCAGGAGCTGGGACAAGCGACAGGAGCTCACTCTGATGCGTGGTCTCAAACTGCCAACTTTCCGGTCAGCAAGCTCGCAGCTTAGCAGTTTAACCCACAGCACCACCACGTCCCATATCTAGTGTAAAGGTAAAAGCTAAAGGTTTCCCCACGACCGAATGGTCTATTCGTGACCGACTGTAGGGGGTGGTGCTCATCTCCGTTTCAAAGCCTGTAGAGCCGGCGTTTTGTCCTAGGACAAGCTTCCGTGGTCATGTGGCCGGCATGACTCTACGCCGTAGCGCACGGAACACCGTTCCCTTCCCGCCGAAGTGGTCCCCATTTATCTACTTTTATTTAGATGCTTTCGAACTGCTAGGTTGGCAGGAGCTGGGACAAGCAACGGGAGCTCACTCCATCATGCAGTCTTGAACTCCCAACCTTCCGGCTGGAAAGCCCAGCAGCAGCGGTTTAACCCGCTGTGCCACCACATCCCATCTACTAGTGTACAACGTGCCAAAGAAAGAGAGATTTCAGTCTTACAGCCCTGTAGTCTTACAGCAACCAACTTGCTATGGTTGAGGTGCTAGTAGCAGGTGTTGCAAATGTGCTGTAATTGTCTATGGGCATGGAAAGGGTAATGACAGAGCATGGGGGAAGTGTTCCTAGGCAGATGGCAGGCTAGCCCAGGAAGGGGTGAGATTGGCGGAGGCCTCCTATCTATCCTATCTCCCGTGTTGAGAGGAAGGGGTGAGATTGGCGGAGGCCTCCTATCTATCCTATCTCCCGTGTTGAACTCAAAAGCCCAAAACGGGGCTTCTTGAGTCTGTGCCAGCTAAATAGCTGACACTGACTCAAGAAGCCTCATTGAGCAGGCCGGGGATTTACTTGGTAAGAATGACTCTTTACTCCAAGGAGACCGCCAGCCTTCTCAATTTCAGCAAAGAATTCGAAGGTGAGTGTTTAGCATTGTTTCTCTTGTGCTGGATAGGACTGGGCTGTTAAGGTTCCTATCAGAGTAGTTTGGAAGAATTATTATTTACAAGACAGAAGAGATTTCTGTGTTTTTGTCTCTTCTAGTCTCTGGTCTGATACAGATAGAAAGCTGTTTTGGAAACAAAGACTGTCAGTAATATACCTGCTGCACAAGGCTGAATCTCTCTTGTAGGACTGGGGTCTCTGTAGCAATTCTTCACCAATACACAGTTTTGATTAAATTTCATAATGCGTTTGTTCCCATTTTCTTTTTCAAGTCAAGCAAGTCAGTTAAGTTCAAAATTTCTCATTAGAATAACTGTTCTGATTTTGTAAGTTCTAAATCTGTCTCACTTTTCAGGGGGGCAAGGGGTCAGCACATGGCATTTCCATTCTTTAGCACAGTTTTTCATTACACTTGAATCATATCTCTATGTGAGATTTTATATATATAATTCCAATTATTTCTGTGAGGAAAGAAGAACACAGTAGAAAACTACAGAGAGCTTCACACAATGCATTTTTCCCCACCAACAAAAAGAAAAACCATTATTTCTGGGCATTCTGCCACATTTTATTACCACACATTCAGTTCATTTCCTTTCAAGCAACTGTACAGTGTGAAGTGGCTATTAGGGCAAATGCAATGCCAATTCACATAGTTAGACTGCCATTTACAGCAATAATAAAATAAATGTAAAGGAATAAATATCCATCACCTACCTTGGAACTGTGTAAATTTGATGGTCCCCATCCTCTCTCCATTTTTGAACACAACTTGACCCTAAATAAAGTAAATAAATACCTTATAATAAGATTTATGATAATCTTATAAAACTACAATTCACTCTAATAACAGTGAGATTAAGCTATCTAATGTGGATTTTTCTGAATGATTAAAATATACTTGGAAATCAGAAACCTCAATGAACTAAGAGAGTTACAGAGTCCATTATACAATGTAAACTGATACTTGTTTTGCACAAGACAGAGCTGGAGCAGATACACAATAGGTGGTATAAAGCCTGGTCCTTTGATGGTGAATAAAGATCCAAAGTCAAATTCTTCACTTTGATGCTATATCTGCCCATCCCTTTTTAATTGCACAAGTTACAAGATTAGGAAATAAATCCTACAATGCTGAAAAGCAATTAACTTAAAGGTCACTTATGCAGGGGGGTGATGGTGGTGGCAATACTACAGAAGGTCAAGAGAGTCAATTCCTTTACAAATTCCTTTGACAATGAACCACAACAAGGATATGCAAATTGTACACTATTAACTAATTGGAAAGAGTTTAAAGCCCTCCAAATTAAAACCTGCAGTGCCGTTTGCCCATAGTGAAGTTTGCCCCCAAGCTGTGTGGTTGCTTTGGTGCTCTTTAAATACTTATTTGATTTTGTGTTATTGTTCAAGAAGTACATGGAAAACATGTGCACTTTACTGAATTATTGTCAAGATGCCTTGATATTTGGGATAAAAATCTTGTAATAGATAGATAGGTACTTTGAATATAAGCCATAAGCACTGGAAACATAATTGTGCACAAATATCTATAAGAAACCTTTCGTTGTGCACTGCACAGGCTAAGCAGGTGTCTGGGGAAGAAGTACTGTAAATGAATTCCACATAGACAACAAAGTTAAAAAAAATAACTGCACTATTGAGGAATGTTCATGAATACCATTGTACCTTCCTCTCTTAGTTACATTGTGTAATGCCTCAGTGTGGAATTGGAGTTACTAACATCTCTTTAATGTTAGCACTGGAAAAACTGAGGGCCACGTGCAACCAACTCACTTGTTTTCTCATCACTTGATGACTTGCAGCTGAATGTGTGAAAAGTACTGCATTTGAGGTGACACTGCTTGACATGACCATTCTGTCCATTGCATTAGAGCTATGATGGTCCTAAGGTAATAAACCATACATAAATGAATTGGAGAGGAACTAATACGCAGTGCCAGATCCAGTACTTAGCAGTGTAGAAGGGAAGTATAATGGTGGTATTTAGAGTTTGCTTGCACTTTTTCCAAAACCGCTCAGTATCTTACTCAGGCAATGTTAACTCACCCAAGCATTTGCTGAGAGGTAAAAGCCACAATAACTGCTAATCTGAGAACAAATATTGGTCTATACATTCAAGCAGGAGAATGGGGGGGTACCTCTGCTTGCCCATTGACTAAACTCAGGCATGGATTCGAAGGTAAAGCAAGATGTGGATATTCAGCTCAAAGAACATAGATTTATAGACAAAGAATACAGACTTTCATGGCAGTAGTATCAAAGTCAGAAGAACGATCATATTAATTATTTCATATTTATTCCTCCATTTCATACATTACGTTCTTTTTTTAAAAAAATGTACTTATTTGTATTCTGCTTTCCTTCATGGAGTTCAGAGCAGCACACATGAGCATTCAGGAAGAGACTGGAGCAGTTTAGAGAGGGAGGGGTTGATACCGGAATTGGTGAGGGCGGCGGGAACACAGGAGGAGAACAAACAGATCCATGGTCAAAAAGCCAGCTGATTTTCCTTGGCTGCATGTGAGTTAACAGCAGAGAAAGATAAAGTGGCTCTCTTAACCAAGACATAAAACGGAGGACCTAGGGAGAATCAAGGGGCTGCACTGCATGCTGTGTGCCAATAAAATTCTTTTGAGTGACTATGGATATTATCTGTGGATATTATCTGTGGATAGGCTGTGCAATAGGCTTGCTAACCCTACTCTAGACCCTACATCACATTTTTTAAAGGAATACACAAAGTAGTCACATGTTCACCCAAACAGTGAAAATGTGATTATAATGAACACTTGCATATCATACGGGTATATCACAGTGCAAGTCTATGCATGTATATTTCTTTATGCTATCTCATAACTTTCCTGAAAAAGCAACATGTTTATTTTTTTTAAAGAAAAAGCCCACATTTCAATAGAAGAGTACCTGTTTTAGAAGACAAGTACCAATAAGAAGAAATATGAACTTTTTAAAATTCAGGGAAACACAGCGAAGACTAGATGCACCACTAATGGAACCACTTGGAACCCAGAATTTGAGGTTGATTGATCTCAGGAGGTGGTTATGCTATCTTGCCCATGGCTGTGTGAACTACAAGATTCTCAAAATGTTGCACCAGTGTGATCATATTCCCCTGAAAGAAAAACCAAATTCTGCAACATAAACGTAATGTCAATAAAGCAAGTCTGGATACTTTTGCACAAGTTATTGTGTTTCTCCTAATCCTGAGAGAAGCAATATGTTATGTAAATCACTGAATCCACAACCCTGGAACACTATAAATCTTATCTGGGCATCTTTATGAGATAACTTTTGAGATAGTATAGGAAAGGTTGTTGGTTTTATACAAGCATCAAGGTGAATAGTACATTGATTGCACTAGACAATAATGCTGTATAATGCCACTCAAACTGATTCCACTCAGGAAGAAGCCAAACTTACATTGTGAAGAAAATGTATTATTTTCCTGGAAATCTGCTACCTCATTGTGTGTAGACTGGCTTTAAAAGAGGGATGAGAGGTTTACATGGGTGTCACTTTATCTCCTCCTTCACATTTATTTTCTTGTTAAATGGCTCCTTGAGAGAGGCAGGTGTTTACATTTGTGCATAGTGTTTCTGCAATACAGCAGCTTTCATAATAGACTTAATGAGGTGTCTCTTCTTGTCTGTATAACTCAAGGACAAAAGCTATAAGGGGGAGAAAAAAGATAGTTCCCTCTCTGACACCAGTGTTCAGTGAGTATTTATAATGCTTGGTTATTATTCAGAAGCAATCTGACAACATTCAACTCCAGACAGAACCAGGGTAGTAAGATGTTCAAAGAGATTTTTCCCCACTTTGGGCTCACGTTCATCAGAAGAATTCATAATAGTAGAACCTCTGATGGAAATAATTGCTGTTCAAATTAGACCACATTTCATCTCCATTTTCCAAAAGACCAAAAGGAAGTACAAAGGAATGTCTGGTATGCATAAAAACATTAATGGGAACTCTGTGTGCTTATACTAATGATGACTAATAAAAAAAGTCTTTAAGTGAACATGAGACACCTGCAATGCCAAAGACTTTATTTGCATGTTTTAGATTAAGGAAGTCTATACTGTACAGACAAGACAGAAACTATACGAAAATCACAGATGAACAGTTAGGAATTTGTACTGGACATCATTCTCAAATCTACTAGAGTGGTGTGAGCAATTTACATGGGAGTTGTGAAGCACCACCCAAATATATTCCTGTGTGTTCTGAGACAGAGCACTAACCAACCTAATCCTCCCACACTGCCTAAAAATCTGCACAAACTGAGATAATAGTATTTCACACTTTGTTCCATTTTAATTGGCTGCTAGAAAAATATAATCTGTACAAAGTGTTATGGGGTGAGCAGTTTTGCCTTGCCCCCTATGTAATATATAGGACAACTTACACAGAATCCTGGTATTAACACTGTCAGCCCCCACCCTCTAAATCCCACTCCACCTAATTGGCTGCTGCTGACAGGGGTGAGAAAATGGATAGCGTAAGGACAACCAGACAACAAGGCAATCCACAATATTATGCTGGAGGAAAGGGGAATTTGATGCAAGGCTGCTATTTCCTGCAGCACCCCTGTATTTCTGGTAACTTTAGGAAAACATCTGTTTCAGAAACACGGGTCTTTTGCTCCCTTAACTTCCTCATTTAGGGTAACTACATGCAAAGTAACTCAAGGCTTCTAAACAGTTTATAAACTAGAAAATTTGGCAGGTTCAGCTCAGCAGGCAGGGGAAAGAAAAGCTGCACCCTTAGCACTAATGTTGTGTGCCATTGTCTCAACACAGCAGCTCACTAGGGGGCAGGAAGGCTGGAAGTACTCAAAAGCCATTAAGCAATTATGGGATGATACATCTCCTGCTGTTAGCTCTCAGTTTCCAGCAAACAGAAAATTGAAGGTACCTTAAAGATGGGGATGCATTCCCATGTTAATTGTTAATGCATCTCAGTTGATCACTGTTGATGGACCTATGCTTCATTAACTTATATAATCCTCTCTTAAATCTATTTATGCTACTGTCCTTTTCAAAAGACAAAAACAGTGGTGCACTATCTGAAAAGGTATTTCTGTCAAACCAAATGTTCATGCTATGTGGAAGAGAAACTAGTATTTAGTTATTTGTATTTTTCTTCACTATTGATGAACGGGTCTGGCATCCACAGATTTAACTCACTGCAGATGCCAGTGCATAAAAGGTAAAGGTTTCCCCATGACTGAATGGTCTAGTTGTGACTGACTGTAGGGGGCGGTGTTCATCTCCATTTCTCAGCCTGTAGAGCCGGCATTTGTCCGAGGACAAGCTTCCGTGGTCATGTGGCCAGCATGACTATACTCAGAGGCGCACGAAACGGTGTTACCTTCCCACCAAAGTGGTACCTATTTATCTACTCGCATTTTTACGTGCTTTGGAACTGCTAGGTTACCCCTGCTAACTGGGCAAGAGGCACTTTTTCCAGTGGTGTTCCTCTTATATTTAGCAGGGGGAGAGTAATTGTCCCTCTTCACCCCTGTGCAGTCTTTCTAGTGGCTGTTGCTGGAGGTCTGCCTTTTTTTTTAGATTGTGAGCCCTTTTGGGACAGGGAGCCATTTAACTTTATTATTACTATTTGCCTGTAAACCGCTTTGTGAACTTCGTGTTGAAAAGCAGTATATAAGTACCTGTTGACTGACTGACTGACTGACTGACTAGGTTGGCAGGAGCTGGAACAAGCAACAGGAGCTCACTCCATTGTGTGGTCTCGAACTCCCAACCTTCTGGTCAGAAAGCCCAGCAGCAGCGGTTTAACCCGCAGCACCACCACATCCCTTACAGTATATGCCAGTGCATAGGTAAAGGTAAAGGTTTCCCCAAGTCCGAATGGTCTAGTCGTGACCGACTGTAGGGGGCGGTGCTCATCGCCGTTTCAAAGCCTGTAGAGCTGACGTTTTATCCGAGGACAAACTTCCATGGTCATGTGGCCGGCATGACTACGCCATAGCGCACGGAACGCCGTTCCCTTCCCACCAAAGTGGTCCCTATTTATCTACTTGCATTTAGGTGCTTTCGAACTGCTAGGTTGGCAGGAGCTGGGACAAGCAACGGGAGCTCACTCCGTCGCACAGTTCTGAACTCCCAACCTTCCAGTCAGAAAGCCCAGCAGCAACGGTTTAACCCACTGCGCCACCACATCCCATATGCCAGTGCATACCAGGGGCCAAATTTAAAGGGGTGTTGTTGTTTTTAAAAAGTGCCATAATTAGGCTTCCCACTTTTGCACGGCCAAACTGCACCATTTACCAACTTATCCAGCTATTTTTAGGCTTGAAAGACTCACTTCCGTGTTGCATAGAGGATCCTTGCTCCTCCCAGGTTCATCCCAATGTGTGGCAGGGCGCACCATACCTTAACCCTCATTCCTGGGTCTCCGAGTCCTACACAGGCTTCTCGGATATGCACCAGATCCAAGTAGCTCCATAGGGCAAGCTGGGATGTTACATGGGAAAGGGGAAAAGTATCTTGTTACTCCAAGGTGACCTCTAGCATGGTCCTAATCTGCAGTCGATAAAGCACAGGCTATACCAGTGCAGGTAAGGATTGGGCTGTAAGCCTTCTTAATGTTATGTCATATGGGGGGGGGGGGGAATCTCCAGGAATAGCTTCAATCAGAGTTGCCATCATGAATATGCCATAAGGCAAAGGTTTTCAAACTGGGGCACCACAACACTCCAGACTGAGAGCCTCTTGATGCTTTGCCTTTAAGGAGTGGGGCAGGGCAAAGGCAATGATGTGATGCCCAGGATTGCGTCACCGCCTGGGATGACAGGGGCTGCAAGTGCCTTACCTGTTGCAGCACATCAGAATGAATTAAAAAACTATCACGACCCACTTCCAGGTTGTGATTGCGAAACTGGAAGTAGGTCACAATAGCTTTTTTAACTCGTTCTGTTGTTTGGGGATCCTTGCAGAGGCTTCTGCAGGGCTCTCCTCCCCACCCCCAAGCCCAGTGTTGCAACAGGTAGGGTACTTGGAGCCTCTGTCTTCCCAGGCCACAATGCAAAACTGGGGTTCACTGCCTTCGCCCCGCCCCTGCAAACAATTACAGTGGTGCAAACCCTCTGTGAGAGTTTCAAAAACCGCTGGCTTAAGGATATCTTTTTACATCAACTGAGGAACACAATGGTTCAGACATCACATCTGAAAACTTATTAGTACAGTGGTACCCTTTCCCTGTGATGCAGTCGCAACCCACCAGGAGAACTGGAAGCAGGGCACTCCCCTTTAAGCAGCGACAATGCAACAGCAGCAATGGTGCAGCAGAGATCACAGCACTGCTGCTGCCAGTGGGCTTTTTTATCTGTTTGCCCTGAAAACCAGAAGTAGCTTTAGATTGGAGATAAGGGCCTTTTACAGCAGTTGTGGAAGAGATCAGAGGGGGCTGCAAGCCTCCAGGACCCTGCAGGAGGCTAGCGCTGCCCCACAGGTAAGTGAAAAGGCTCCCTGGCAGCAGTAGTGCTGCTACCTCTTTAGCCCTGACACTGCCCCTCTCCCTACCCACACAAACACTTACCTGGTTCCCAACTCCCCAGTAAAAGTTGGAACCACTGTTTTAGAATATTTGGCAAATGCTGTCTTATCTGCTCACTGGTGTCTATTTTATTACTGTAGATCAGTGGTTCCCAGACTGTGGATCAGAACCCACCAGTGGGTCACAAGCCAAATTCAGGAGGGTGTTGAAGCACCTAGAGTAGCCATATTGAAAATATAGGAAGATGGGAAGGTGGAAAAGGGGAGAGCTGTGTGGTTGTTTTGCTGGTGTCCAGGTTATAAATAATCTTTTTTTCTGTCTGATAACTTTTGCTATTGGAAAATGGCTGAGACATAACCCAACTTTTTGCTGCATTCTCAGGAAAGCAGCAAGCTTGGGCATCACAATGATGGCACTTCCAGCTATGACATCATTGAGACCCTTAAATGCTTGTATTGCAGGGTCAGGTACTGCGACCGTACCTGAGCTGTGCGGACCTGGCCACAGTGACCCATGCCCTAGTGACATCTAGATTAGATTATTGCAATGCGCTCTACGTGGGGCTGCCTTTGAAGACGGTCCGGAAATTACAACTAGTACAGAACGCGGCTGCTCGAGTGGTTGCTGGGGCACAGCGGTTTGACTCTGTCGAGCCGTTGCTTCGGCGACTACACTGGCTGCCGGTTCTGTTCCGGGCCAAATTCAAAGTGCTGGTTTTGACCTTTAAAGCCCTTTACGGCTCGGGCCCAGGGTATTTGAGGGACCGCCTCCTCCCATATAATCCGACCCGTACTCTGAGGTCATCTGGAGGGGCCCTTTTGACTGTGCCGCCACCAGGAGAGGTGAGGGGGTGGCGGCCAGTAGGAGAGCCTTCTTGGCGGTGGCACCACAACTTTGGAATACCCTCCCCTTAGAGTTAAGAACTGCTCCCTCGTTGGCGGTATTTCGGCGGGGACTGAAGACCTTGTTTAAACAGGCTTTTAGTTGCTGACAGGCTGGCTGGTCTTTGTATTCTTTTATATTCTGTACCTGATCCATGGGATAATCGTTGTATTGTATATTGTATTTTATATTGCTTTTAATCATTGTTTTTAAATTATGATGTTGTTATTGTTTTTAATTGTTTTGTAGTGCCGCCTTGAATGCCTTTTTAGGCAGAAAGGCGGGGTAAAAATCCTTGAAATAAATAAATAAAATAAATAAGAGGTAAGCTGGTTTACATTGCTTCTTCATGTAGTTTTAAAAGTGCAAATGATTACTGCTTCCTGAAGTTGCAATGCTCTGTTTATGCAGGGTTAAAACCTGATTATTTTCCTACAGTTTGAATGGTTATTCCACAGCTATTCAATGCTACTTGTATCATAATTCTGGGTGTGTGTGGGTGGATAGGTGGGTGGCTCCAAGGCAGGCTACAGCTTCTCCTCACAAGCACCATTTCCCTCACTTTTCCCTCACTGCAATGATTGGCTCCTGACCTTCTTAGTGCAGGAGAAATGAAGAGAAGATAAAACTGGACAAAATGATAGTCAGACGTTCCCCTAAGTTTCCCCCTGACTTATTGGAGGGTCAGAAAATTACATGCTTCTTGGCTCAAAACCTGCCCTCGACTTATCTGTGAGATTGACTTATACTTGAGTATCTGCGGTAATTCTCTGCAGAGATTTTCATATTTTTATTATGGTCTTGGGCCCCAGAACATTTTGAACAATTCCTGCATTTAATACTAAGCATCAATTGGCATCCCCTTCAAGCATCATTTAAAAATGCAGTCTTCCAACAGCTTGTAAAAATTAATCAAATCCTGAGTCCTTCAGGGTCTGGAATTCAGAGATTAGTTCAGCTCTCTGAATTGAATCGTAGAAGGGTTTCCCACCCACTCACTTCCAGTTTCAGTGACTCAGCACTGAAAAAAGCCTTAAAGTATTCCTTATACCCAGACATCTTTCATCTCCCTTTGCTAGGATTTCAAAAGAGGAAAGGGGTTTCACAGGTCTTTTGTGACCTACTTTTTCCCTTTTCTGTACCAAAAATACTGGGAGATCGGGGAGTGGATAAGAAGAAAAAGAATGCACCTAGAATTGTGCTTAATTGCAACATGGAACTGTTTCTCTTTCTTTGACACACCATAATCTTAATCTTACATCCTAGTATGTTTTTTGATTCTGCCAAGTATAACTTCCACAAAAGGGAAACATTTTCTTAAAACGCTGTTTAGGATACGGGCACCTTAGATTGATATTTTCATTGTTTTGTTCCACTGAATTCAATTTCACTTTTCATATAGGAAATATTTCCTATATTCAGCCATGCTGATAAAAAATACCTTCATATTCAGTACTAGTATAACTCTTGTGAACCAGATGTTGGGGATGAACAATAGAGAATAGTCATCATGAGCTACTAATGAGGTTCAAAGGGCATCTGGATGACTAATGCTGAAAACAAATGCTGGACTAGATGGACTGTGGTATGCTCCATTCTGTATACTCCTGAGTAGCTTAATCCAGAGGCTACTGGAGAGTAGATTCTCCAGTATCCAGAATAGAGTTTGATTCTATTTCTCAATGTTTTATAATATTAGCTATACACATGCATTGATCCAGTGTTCTGTGGGTTTTTTTTTTCCATTTTATACTTGAAACAGGAATACTCAGACACTAGGGAGCTGAGGATCTAACTTGAACAAAATATACTAAATACCTGTACAATAATGTTTACTACAATAGCCTAGGAGCATTATTAAGCCATGCCTCCACAACGGATGTATTCCAGTGCTGGCTGAACTGAATCTTGCATGTGTTCTGGGAAAAGCACTGTGGCAGCCAGCAGGATGGAGTCAACGCAAGTAAGAGGTTTTATTATCCCAGTGCTTGCCTCCATTTGTCAGGCCTGTTTCTGACTGTTAAAATCAAGGAAGAATCATAACTCAAGAAATATAATATGCCCCATGCACTCTAATACTGTGCAATTAGGGTTGCCGTGTTTCCTGGCATGTCTCTTGCTGAAGTAAAAGGCATATCACAAGTTGGATTTACAGCTGCGACAAGGCCCCAAGGCTGTACCATCCTCAATTTGTGTGTGCAGGGAGGGGGGAGAATAATAGTCTTGTGACATGCCTTTCGTTTCACTGAACAAATGTACAGCCTCTCGCATTCTGTATAAGCAACTTCCCCCCCACACACACACACAAATAACACCACAAAAAGGAGGCTGCACTGGTGTATAGGGAAAAAAATCTGAGGCTGTGCATTCTGCAACACCTTTCCAAATATCTGGGAACAACTAGGATTAAGGAAAGCATTGGTTAAACCATTCACACCACAAGCCACCCGCCTTCCTTTGTGCCATAAGAAGTCAATTATATCCCCCCCCAACCTGCAAGGCATAATTACAGACTGATCACTTCAAGGAGTGTGTCTGGGATCCAGCCGGATGCCCAATTAACCGCTGGTATCTGGAGGAGCAGCAATCCTTCCTTTTCTGGGCACACGCAGGGCTGGCTTTGTGGGGCCTCAGGGCTTAGCCAGCATGCTGACAGGCCAGCCAAGGGCAGCCTAAGGTTGCAGTTGCACACAGGAGCAACACACCCAGCCATGGAGAGCTCGGGGCTGCATTTGTGCCACAAAGACTGTGTGATAAGTTCCAGCCCCAACAGAGAATGACAGCCCGCCTCTCCCACTCTGGCAACACAGCAGCATCAGGCAGGACTGTCCCATTTTGGAAGCAAACCACCAAGCCAGGGAAGACACAGAAGAAGCGGGAAGTCCTTGGGAAAAGGAGGGGGCAAGCACCTCAAGAGTAGGAGGGGCAGGGAAGCAGTGATGGCCCATATACAGCCCGGTAGAGTGAAAGGGGTGGGTCTTGGGGTGTGTGTGTGGGGGGGAAAAAAACAGAAGTGATGACAGACTCAGTGGTGGTGAGGCTGCTGGCTTTAGTGAAGGTCAACATGACAGTGAGCCCCGGTACCAGGATTACAGCTAAAGAGGAGGAAAAATGGGTGCTGCAATACCTTCCCTTCTGGCCTTGCCTGAGGCCCCCATTGCTCAGGGTGACCATGGGAGGAACCTAGGAAGCCCTGGCCATTCAACGAGGCTCCCTTTATGCCTCCTAAAGTCCGGTTGCCTAGGATATTTTGTACCGCCCCCTGACAGCCCAGATAGAGTGATCAGTAAAATCTGAAGAGACAGGAGTAATGTCTCCAATTTTCTCCTTTGCTACCAGTACTACCAGTACTATGCACTGTGGTCCAATCCTGCCTTGTTTCCTGATTTCAAGATGCCACTAAGCTGGCTGATACCTGGCCACTTTGCCTACAACTTGGAAAACATTTCCAATTATTACAAACTGAAAAGAAAACATTGCATTGCAGAATGCTATTTTCATAATTGTCCACACCCCTATCAATCTGTCACAAGGAAGTATCACCCTACCGAAGTTACACTGCTGCCCCTTGACTTTCCAGAGCATACCAGAAGCAAATGAGGCCTCCCTGACTCCCTCAGTTGTCAACTAGAAATGAGCCCTGCAAGCAGGAGCTGAATCAACTCCAAAGCCTACTGTGCTGGATGCCAAATTAGGGACAGGGGTGCTTATGTTGCTCATCTTGCCAGGCTGGGCACCATGTGGCATGGTGTTATACAGCGACAGAGGTGCCAAGCATGCTCTGCTTCTACGGACTGGAATGGAAACATGCAACCACAGACTTTTCAGTGTTTAGGGGTCTCTGTGGAGCTTTCACATGTTCTAGATGGGACCATGATTGTGTCCCATTCTTTTCAGATGCTTCCACTGCTTCAAATAGCAGCTTGAGTTTGGAAAACGGTGCAAGAGTGAAATGGTTAAACCCTCTCACCCTGTGCATTTGAATCCTGTTCTAGATTTGACCAGTGAGCAGCTGCTGCTTTTTGCTAAGAAAGAGACACAGCCAGCCAAATACACTTTTAACATAGTTATTCAGCTCTGGCATTGCTGGAGCAAAGGGAGAAAGCCCCAGAAAAGCTCCTATTTTTCCCCATGATGAACTAGCTATTGTTTCCTGGTCGCACAGGAAATTCCCTATTTCCCCTATTCACTCATTATAAATCTCAGAGCACAATCCTAACCTGGAGTTAGGCTGGCACAAGTTATGGCCAGCACCAAGGCCACCGTAAAGTATGTTTGGACCACTCTCAGAGTCAGAAAGGCCAACACAGAGACATGTACCATCCTCCCTGACTCTGAGAGTGGTCTAAACATGCTTTACGATGGCCCTTGTGCTGACCAAACTAGACAATGCAGAGTGCCGCTTTTAAAATTTCGATCTGTTTCCTCCTAAAGTAGAAATGCTGCATCACTTTAAACTGCAGATGGGAGCATAGGTGATTGAATGCCCTTCATTAAAAACAAACAAACCTCAATATAGAAAACTAGATCACAAAAAAAACCCACTAGGCTAGAACTCTTGTCCTTGACATGCCTATTTTCCTCATATAGTATATAATAGAGATTTTTTGTAAGGAGGAATAGATGAACCCCCACCTGCAATCTGAAGTAGTACAGAGTAGACCCAGGTTCTCACCCCAGTGAAAACTAGCCTTGAGATATACAATTACTCATTTTCCAAACATCATCATGTCCCTAGATACATTCTTCAAATTACTAATAACCCTCACTGTGAAAAATGCATGGCCTGTTTCC
Source organism: Lerista edwardsae (assembly GCA_029204185.1). Classification (NCBI taxonomy): domain Eukaryota; kingdom Metazoa; phylum Chordata; class Lepidosauria; order Squamata; family Scincidae; genus Lerista; species Lerista edwardsae. The sequence continues at coordinate 7,256,787 of JAJKFI010000037.1, forward strand.
AGTTGGAAATTTTGTCTAGTTCTAACAGCAGATCACATCATGTCTTAGGTTGTTATATTAAAGAGACGGCTTCTCCCTATGTAGTTAATTATAGATGATTAATCAAGACACTGCTTTTTCTTCTCTTGGTAATCTGAACAGACAGCATTCCTTAGAATGGAGAAGAACCTATATGAGAATATAAAGCGAGCAGCATTTGTACAAAGCAATGGCAAGATTAACCAAGTTATGACATGACAATAAGCGCAATTCCCCATGGGGGATCAGTTCTTCCATTCACTATTCATATTCCAATTCTATAATCCTTAACTGCCCCAAAGTTTCCTTTAATGTTCATTCTTTCTGCATCTGATGCCTAGAACTCCCTCCTAGAACATCTACATTTTCTAAAACACTTCCCTGTTTTCCTTCAAATCCCTCCTAAAAACCAATTCCTTCATAAAGTCTTTCAGCAGGCTCTGACAGGTCTTTAGAGGTGTAGGAGGTTGCGCACGGCCTCCCGAAAGGCACTTCTGGTCATGGTCAGGAAGTACAGTGAGGCCCTCCTGACCCATCAAATCTGTGGGTTGCATTATTGCAGATAAGGAGGGCCAATCTGTATGTGAGAAGGACTGAAGGAATAGTAGCTTCATTCTCCTGTTTCACACTTGCTCCACAGAATACAGAGAGTAAGTGGTACAGTGAGGGGAGGCACCTGCACTATTTAAACCAGTGGTTCCCAAGCTGTGAGTCGGGACACACCAGTGAGTCGCAAGCCAATTTCAGGTGGGTCACAAAGCACTAGAGCAGCCATATTGAAAATATAGGAAGATGGGATGCTGGAAGGGGGGAGGGCTATCTGGTTGTTTTGCTTGTATCAAGGTTGTAAATAGGCTTTTCTCTTTCTGAGGGGAAAACGGCTGAGAAATAATCCAACTGACTGGTGCATTTTCAGGAAAACAGCATGCTTTGGCATCACAATGAGGCTTCAGACCTAACTACACTTACCTGAAAGTAAGCCCTATTGACTATAATGGGACGTCTGAGTAGACATGCATAGGATTGGGCTCTGACTGCACTTCCAGTCATGACATCACTTCCAGTAGGTCCTGGACAGTTTGTCATTTTAAAAAGTAGGTCCTGGTGCTAAAAAGTTTGAGAAGCAGTGATTTAAACCATTGTTTTTCTCTATCTTTTTTGGGCAAGACTGAGCACATGTATACTTGAACTCACATAAGTCAGTTGCATGTAAATGCAGACTGTAATGCAAACAAACACACGTAACATCACTGATCTGAGAAAAAAATCAGGAATCTCAACATTGTACATCAAATGATGAACAGCAAAATTTAGTCTTGTTAGAAACAGAAAGCATAAAGGTCTCTGATCCAGAAGATGATATTACAAGCACATTTGATCTACAAAACAAGTTAGTGACCCAGATCATAAATGAGCAGGAAAAACAGAGAAAACCAAAGGACAATACAAGAATATACAGAGATAATGCAAGATAATGAAGAATCCACACAATTATATTTCTACAAAAAATAGCTCCCGTAAGACATTTTGTTGTGAGTGAAAAACATCAATATAAATAGAAGTGCTCATGAATTATCATTTCATGTGCAATATTCTTCAAACATGAAGGCAAACAAAGAGTAAACAGAATCCTGACATTTCCTTTTTTGAATCTTTCTTGGGAGAGGAGCTTGGTTCCATGTTAAATATAGGGAAAATAATATTGAAAGATTGACAGTGAAAGCCTATCTGTGTCAACTCAGAAGTAAGCCTCACTGCGTTTTTCCCAGGTAGATGTGTATAGGATTGCAGCCTAACAGATTTATTTTTGACATATATCAAGCATATTTAAACATTTTAATTCTTCCTCATCCACCTATATCACAATTTCAATCTGTCACAAGGAAGTTTCTGCCTCCTCCTGATTGAAAGATTTGGAAATAGAGCCAGTCTAGCCTCAAAGCACAAGGGAACCACAGTTATAGTTGAAGAAATGCAAACAGCATTTTTCTTGATCTAGGGCAGTGGTATTCAAACGTTTTAGACCAGGACCCACTTTTTAGAATAATAATAATAATATTTGTATTTATATACCGCCTTTCTTAGGTCACTAGATTTCTCTAATGACTGTAACTCAAGGCGGTTTACATAGGCAGAGTTTATTCATAAACCCAAAGTGTTTTTACAATTTACAGAAACGTTCTATCTTTTAAGAACTACAACACATACAGATGGATCTTTCTGGATTTAGTCTTCTTTCTGGCCACCCGTTTGTCTTTTGCCAGCTGATAAGCGTCTTCCCTGCTCCCACCAGAGAAACAGCTGACCCGACACACTCCCCCTCTCACAAGGCAGCCGGAGACAGCTCAGCTGTTAATCAGTCGCAATTTACAGGTCTGCCACTCACAGATAAAGAGCCTTCCGGTAGTCCCAAACTGGCGACCTTCAGATCTTCAGCTCTTATCTTCAAGCAAACGGAGGCATTAACCCTCTCGACTAAATCTTCTACCCAAGATTTAGTCTATCCACATAGACTGGTAGCCATGCAGAGATAGCCTTTTTAAAAAAAAAATGGCACTTGTGTTGGGACCCACCAGAAGTGATGTCATGGCAGGAAGTGACATCTTCAAGCAAGAAGTGCTTTCATTGTAACATAATAAAATGACACTCCTGAAATGCAAATTGGCATTCTTGGACTGCAGCAATTTGTACAACCATGAAAGATCCCTGACAGAAAGCAAGATTAGGACAAAATACGATGTAAAAGCACTGAACTAAAAACAAAATTTAAAGTAACCCTCACTTGAAAATTCAATCTGAACACTTACAAAAGGAATGTAACAAGAGTAAGGTCTACAGATTACAAGATGGCTGCTCCCAGCTTTCTGTGACCCAGCTGACATCATGTTGCGACCCACCAAATGGGTCCCGACCCACAGTTTGAATACCTAAATCCCTGATTTAGGGAACTCAGTCTGTTCATCTCAGAGAAAACAGGAAGCACATCTACGTGATTACTTGGAAGGCCAAGATGTAGCTCCAGCTCCTTGCAATAGATTCCCACTGACATTTCAGGTCATGGAGATTTCTACCATAACTATACTGAGGTTTGCAATTATTAAAAGGTTGTGTAGTCTATCCACATAGACTGGTAGCCATGCAGAGATAGCCTTTAAAAAACAACAACCATTTTTTTACTAGAAGCGAACAGGATTTGTTCAATATATTTTGTCCTTTCAAGTGGCTGCCAATGGGTTAGCTCTCACACTCCATTGCAATGATTCAGAGAACACCAGGACATAACCGTTGGATAATATACAGCATCCTAGTGTTACATCCCGCCTCTTCTGCAATGTCAGAAGGCATCGTAGGCATGAGTCTAGGCTCAAAAGACATGAGCCGAAAAAGGGAGCTCAAGCAACTTCTGAAAACAGCCTTGTGTAAGGGGCATTTCTCAGGTCATATGTTGCTTCATCAGCGCCTCTAAAAATAATGCCATGCTAAATGCAGCGAGGCCTGCCTTAGATTGAAATTAGCTAGCTTGCCAAATATGGTAAGGAGAGTCTAAGAAAAGTTCTTCCTCCATTAAGCAGAATTCCCCTTCTTCAAATATTCTTTGTAAAATCACTTGTGCCATTACCAATCATAACTGGTATTATTTAAACTGGTGGTCTTTTAATCTTGCCCATCATGATGGTACTGATTCAAAGTGCTAAAATTTGGGTTGACATAGGCAGACTAAATTCCAGCAGCATAGCACCAAGGACAAATTCTACAATGGTTAACTGATGTCTATTTTATTGTCTAAAGAGTATGTGTCAGATTATTCTATGCCAGTTTAGCACCTAGCACACGCTCCATCTGCTTTGACACTGACTTTCTAACTCAAACAGTCATTGCTATCAACAAACGTAGGAGGGACTCCAAGTTGCTATGGTGAAGAGGAGGGGAATTAAGAACAGAGACTGTTTGGAACACAACACATTTTTCAGAACATGATCCACAAGTACCAGGAATCTATTTTAAAATACTTCTACTAAATTCCAGAAAACTGGAATTCAAGCAGAAACCAAACCTTTCTTCACTGTGCCCAGCACGCATAGAGGCTTGCAGGAATTAGAAAAGAGACGTCCTATCAATGTACAGACGTCCTATCAATGTACATTCCAGTTTGGTATATGCTGAACATTATGGTCACAATTTGCAAGTTTCACATTTCATATCTTGATTTATCAAGAGCTGAAGCTGGATTTCTCAACACTGGAGATTAACAATGCTGTTTCATGCTGACCATCCCAGATAAAAGCTGGAAATCTTAGCCAAAAAACTAGGTGGATTTCTTGAACTTGAAAAATGGTCAAACACAGGCGAGGGAAACAGCAGCTCCAAGCTCAAGGAAAATTCTCTTTTTTGGGCAGAACACATGTTCACAAAGAATTTTGCATTGTTAACAGTGCAATTCTATGCACATCTACTCAGAAGTAAGCTTCATTACTTTCAATGGGACTTAACCCCAGGTAAATGTATATAGGTTTGCGGCCTAAGAATATTCAGCTAGAACTGAGAGTTGGATTAACCAACAGCAAAAGCCAGGAATGTCTTGGGTTACTGCTAGCTGGTCTCTACCTTTTCCTTGCCTGGAGAGCCAAAGGACAAGGTGAGTGACCAGGCACTCTTTCAATCAGAGGGCAGGATGACAACATCCGAGTCAAGAAAGAAAAACAGTCCTGGCTGGATGCCCTTCTTTTTCTTCCTCTGTCCAGCTAGGGAAGAGCTCACCTACCTGCTAACTGTAACTGCAAGTGGGACAAGTTGTTCTCATCATCCAGGTATAATCAGTCAATAGCTTAGCTGGGGGTGGATAATGGGGGCCAGCTGATGCAATGATGCCCCCACGTCATCAGGTTGCACCTGTGTACTCACCCCCTCCCACATGCACGCATGACTTTACTGGCCCCCATTATCCTACTTATATATTATCCTTGCATAGGCTGGGGCACCTCCATTATGAAGAAAGGCTACAGCATTTAGGGATCTTCTGTCTAGAAAAAAGGTGCCTGCGGGGAGACATGATTGAGACATACAAAATTATGCAGGGGATGGATATTATGCAGGAAATTATGCAGGGGATGGATAGAGGGGAGAGGGGGATGTTCTTTTTCTTCTCTCTAGTGAGAGAACTAGGGGTCATCCACTAAAATTGAGTGTTGGGAGATATATAACAAAAGAAAACATTTCTTTATTCGGTGTGTAATTAGTCTGCTGAATTCCTTGCCACAGGATGGGATGATGGTATCTAGATTGGATGCCTTTAAAAGGGGATTGGACAGATTTCTAGAAATGTCCTTCACACGTTACAAACCATGATGGGTATTGTGCAACCTCCTGGTTACAGTAGGCTACCTCAGAATGCCAAGGAAATGGCAGCAGGATGCAGGCATCTTGTTGTCCTGTATGCTCCCTGAGGCATCTGGTGGGCCACTGTGAAATACAGGAAGCTTATCCAGGAGGGAAGGGAAGGATGAAAAGCTCCCACAAGGAAGAAGTGCTCAACTACAGTTTTGTTTCTGCTGGGCGACTCAGTGCAGCAGGACCCACTCACCATTTACCTCCAAATTTGCTAAAGTGTATTCTACCTACAGAGCACAAACCAAGCACAGTCTTCTAGCAGGAACATATGGGTATAGGCTGCTTTAAAATGTGAATATGTAATGCAAATGCGTCGTTAAGTGCATTGGTTGTATGAACATCAGAGAGTGGCAGCTGGGTAGCATCCCAGAACGACTTGTAATGTCACAGCCGGTGCCTGCTGCAACCTACTGGTAGTTGCACTACTGGTCATAGTTTGGGAACTGCAGCTCCATTATAGTTCCCCACCATTGTATTTGCAAGCGATTGTGGACCCATAGATAATGCATTCCTGTACTGTAATAAAAAAAACAAAACACCCTGCCCCAAATAATTTATCCCATCTCCTTTAGAACAGGGGATTAACCCTTAAGTTACTACATTCAGCCTTGGCAAATTCCATGGCAAGTATAACACAAAGGGCACAATCCTTGCGAACTTAACTGGCACAGGAGCGTTGCTCCGCCAGCTTCGGCCAGCACTGCTGGGCCAACACTGCTGCTAGTGTAGACCCACTGGGAGCAACGCTGATGCAAGGGTACTGATTGGCACTCTCATGACAGAGCAGCTGCCATTGGGCTGACGCTAGCAGGTAGCAGCTAGCATTGGCCCAATGTGGGAGTTTGAATGGGGCTGCCCAACACATTATGTATAAATACTATTATTGCTAACAACATTTATTTAGGGGTTTTCATGCCACATTCTGAAAGAAAATCAGAGAAGGTGATTCTGAAGGCTAAATTTTGAAGCAATTCAAAGCCCTAATTTTGCCCCAATATGGCTAGTAATGCATGTAAGTGGAGCCAGTTTGTGCATAGATCCTTAGATAGATGGGGAAACATGGGCAAACAAGTGCTCTGTGTACAATCCCTCTTGCCAGTACAACTGGTCTGCATGCAAGGAGCTGTTAGCAGAAATCTTGCTGATTTTATATTTGTGCACTGCATTCTTTCCCCACCAAACTTCTGATAAACAGGATTTCAGCTTAAGAAGCATCAGCTGCTCCATATAAATGCTTTTAGAGGCGTTGGCTGCAATACAGTGTAGTTGCACCCACTTATGAACCTTTAAAACAAGGGTAATTAAGCATGCATAACTGTGTTCTGAATTTCAGTTTAATGCAGAAATCTTGTGCAAAGTAACATGCACGTAAGTATTACTGCTCTCAAAGAAAATGTTATAAAATGTAGAAGTGTACGTAGATTGCATTTGTCTGATACTGAGGAATCTTGAGCCTGTTTCACAGTGACGACAGAGAATGTATGAATCCATACACATTAATTGTGGCATTTAATTTGACTCTATTTTATTAAAATTTGTCCATGCTTCATGAGTTCAGTTCACAATTGGAGCACCTCTCCAAGGGCTAAAAGAAAAGAAAAAACTAGTTCTTTGCTGAAATCATGTCTGCTAGAGAAGAAGAGCAGTGATGTATGAAGTTGCAATCCATTGAGCATCAGACCCGACAAGCTGAGAGCATCTGCAGGCTAAGAAAATCAATGATAGTATTTCTGATAACATGAATAGGAGTTGTACTAGCAGAAATGTTACATTTAAGATTCGTGAAATAAATAAAATTGATCTTTTTAGAGGATAGTTTTACGGATGTTGTGTATCTCAACAGTACTTTGTGCCCTTAAAATCATAGAATGTTAGAGCTGGTGGAGATCTTGGAGATCATCCTGTCCTATTCCCTGCTCAGCAATTATTTGAAGCATTAGTTCCATTTCTTTAAATACAAGACAGATAGATAATATTGTAGATTTTGAATATACTATATCAATACTTTCCAGCGTCAGGATTGTGAACCTCCAGGAAAACCAGAAACACTGGTGACTAGATGCAATAACACTTCCAGGTTCGCCGCACCACCAACCAAGTTAAAAGGGGCATTTTGGACTTAACCGGCTAGCAGCAGCTGAAGAAACCACAAAGCCTACATATTAGCCACCACCAGGTAAGTCCAAAACTTCTTTAACTTCAGTGGTGGCACAAGCCTGGAAGTGCTGTCGCTTCCAAGTTGCCACTCCCCCATCACAGCCTGCAAGGACCTAAAGGTTCCTCAACCTTTGTGTAAAGGCTGGGAACCACAGTACTATACAAAATGGTCATATATATTTAGAAGCCCAAACTGGTTTGCCTATACTGTATGTGCCCAAATAAAACTAAACCACATAACCTGCAAAACGAAAGCTAAACTATATCAGGGGCATAAAACTGACACATAGTGGAAATGACAAATAGTGGAAATGACAACTTTTTCTAGGAATTAGTAGATTTTACTTTAAACTGTCTCGTTCAGCCACAGAGGCTCTTTCAAATAGATCTGATACACAATAAAGGTTTACAAATGCAGCCATCACCGAGTACCATAAATCTCCTCCTGGGTACCAAAATAGAAACTTTTTTTGCCTCAGTTCTCAGTAGGCTGAAATGAGGGATGCATCTCTCATTTTGGGGAACCTGCAGGGGAACAGGCCTCTTGTCACCTCCCAATTCCCTGGCACAGCCCAAAAAACCTGTATGAGGCCTATACGTATAGATTCAGGAATGTCCAGAAGTGAAATGGGACAAAGGGTTTGTGATGTAATCAGGAGCTGGTTCCATGATAAAACTAAAAACTCACATGATGTTTCATTTTCTTTCCTCAAACATAATTCCACTTTTATTAAACACAGAGAAAATATACAAACAAAATAAGAACATAAGAAGAGCCCCACTGGATCAGGCCAAAGGCCTATCCAGTCCAGTTTCCTGTATCTCAAAGGAAATCTGGGCCCACTTAACTAGATAAAGTCACAGTTTCTCTGCTGCACAACAGGCTGCCTAAAATGGAGGTAGTTTTTCCCATGGGGCCATTAAAAGGAAGCAAGCCCTCTTCCCTGGGGCCTTGCATGTTATAGTTGTGTATAACTATACCTCATGTATAGGGTACACATGTTAAAGTCATCATTACCTTGACAAGCTACATCAAAAATAGCACAATCTATCAGGAGATTGTCCTGAGCAAGCCACTCTGATATGCATAAGAAATGTGATCTTAAGGCAATAGTATTCATTTGAAAAGGGCTTGAACCCAATGAAAGGCTAAAAAACAAAGACTTCTATGTTTATCTTGTTTTCCTTTTTTATTTGTATTGCTATTCTTATTTCATAAAATTCCTGATACAATCGTTGTTCAAAAACATACATGCAAATCGCGAGAAACACACAGCAGAAAATCATAAAATTGCTTGGGCCCAATCCTATCCAACTTTTCAGTACTGATGCAGCTGCAATGCAGCCCTAAGGGATGATCCATTACCTTGAGGAGGCCTCCATGACTGCGCCCCCACAACTACACACACCTCATTGGCAGATGAAACACACACCTCATTGGCAGAGCTGCATCAGTGCTGGAAAGTTGGATAAGATTGGACTATTCGTCTCTTTTATTCTATTTCAGTACTATCATCAGAAGCAAAAGCCTTTTGGATTTTGTTCTTTAAGGAATCACATGGCACATACTGGTTTTTTTTAAAAAAATATTTTTATGCTACCATTAGATATATGCATTCAATGGCCAAGATGCATTGAAGAAAAGAATCCATATGCACATGAATGAATGTGTACGTGTGCGTCTCTTATGTCCAATAGTCATACAGTTACCTTTTCCCTCTTATTCTGGATTTGATATGCATCTATTTTACTCTGAATAAATGCAGATGGCCTGTTTGGGCGAATAGATTACATCAAAGCATGCAGCAAAAAGAGGGAATCAATAAATGATGTATGCCATATGACAAAAGACAGGAAAGTGTACCAGAAATTGCAATATAGATTTCATATACTGTACGTGCTTCATAAATGAATGTTGCTTGGTTCAATAGATACACAACACACTTTTTTATAAAGAATGCTATGGAAGACTGAAGTAAAAGAATTGCTTTTTGAACCACTGAGCACAGTTTTTAAAAATGTCTATTCACCTTTCTACCCAGATCAGATGCTCAAAGCCAGAACTCCCTTCCACATAAAGGTGTAGGATAAGGATAAGGCCCTCCACTGCATATGTTCACCCAGGACTTTGATTCTTTGTTCTGAAACCCAATTAGGAGAAAATGCCTCAAGGCACACTTTTTTTTTTCCCTTACAGATTGAGTATCCTTTATCCAGACTGCTTGGGACTGAAAGTGTGTGGATTTGTATGGACTTTGGAATAATTGCATAACTATAATGGGAAATGATTGCTCTTGCTCTTTTTACTGTTACCCATACAGCTGGCCTCTTTGACATTTTTCAACAACGTCTGTACAGGGTACACACCACAGAGTAGACAACTGATAGTGTGTACCTGTCCTGTACACGAGCACACTAACTTCTAGTGTTTGCCCTACAGAACACACTACACAAGTGCTCCTTCTGCAATCCACAATGTGCTGCCGGCTTGACTCCACACATCGCAGCTTTCTGAATTTAAAAAAAGTCTTGGACAAAAATATCTGGATTTTATCTGGATTATGGATGTCTGGATTAGGGATAATCTACCTGTATAAAGGCTATAGGCTTGCATAACTTTTGACCCACTAAGCCAAATGCAGCACCAGCCATATATGACTTATCAGGGCTTCAATAAATCTGATTCTGATGCCTACTCAGGGGTGCACATTAACAGTGTCAAGCACCTGCCGAGTTACAATATATGGCTGGTTGGGTTAACTGGAAAGGTTTATCCCTCTCTTTCACAGAGAAGGAATGAATCGACAGTTTTCAAGGAGGAAACAAGGTTCCATACCAGTGCCACCATCCAGAAAGAAACCCCATCTCTCTTCCCCATCAATTGCTCCTTAAATTATGGTAAAATACAGGCAGAGCCTCTTCTGAGGCCCAAAGGGAGGTTCACATGACATAGCACATTAAGCAGCAATAAAACCAGGTTTGCTGCAGTACTGTCTCAAGGAGGAGCCACAGACAGTTGTGGCTTTCTGACAAGCATAACTAAAGAATCCACATGTTTCCAAACATATCTCTGTTATAATTACACTTCGCATTTTTAGATGCACGTTTTAAAATAGCAAAAGTATATCTAAATTATTGAATTTGTGGATGCATTGCATAGAACTGGAAGTCCCTTTTCAACCTTCCACTGACTACATGGGATGAGACTAGAAGAGGAAACTGGACACATGAGAGGAAGAAACAAAGCTGTGAGTGAAGGTGCAGGAGACCTTTCATGATGCTTGAGAAATCCAATTTCAACAGAGGAAAAATGGAGTTATTTGGGGGAGTACAATTTACAGTTTCCTTGTGGACAAAAAAAATCTGCGGGTAATTAAACTCACAGATTTTGCCCCCCCCCCCGAACCTGAGCAGAGAACTTTCTGGGAGCACAATCCTATACTAGGCCGGCCCAGTAAGGCCGACATAGCAGGGCTGTATCCTAAAGTCCATTAGGAGGCAGCAGCAGCAATGTGCGGGACAAGGGGAGGTATTCCCCTTGCACCTGGTGTATGCCCCGGTTGCCCCATGGGCCTGCTCGAATCTGCGCCTGCTGTTTTGGACAAGAGCAGCCCAAATCGGGGCTGCCCAGGCCGGGGACTGGCTTGAGAGGTGTCACAACCGCCTCTCCACCCACTGCACCGCCCAGTTACGCCCCTGGAACACCCTCGTGGAGGCCCTGCACTGACCGAGCGACGCCAATGCTGGACCGGCACATGGCTGGTGCTGCTGATGGTTGCAGTGGCGCCTGAGTGCCAGCTCTGATGCTCGCACCGGTCCAGCGCCACAGCTCCGTCGCAGACACGCTCTACGGCACGTTTGCGACAGCCGCGCCACCACAAAGGGGGTATAGGATTGCGCTGTGAGGCCTGCCAAGGCCACGCACGTCCACCTGCTGCCTCAGCAGGTCTCAGAATGGCTATTTTGGTGGAAAAATGCAACTTCTGAGTTTTTTTCAGCAAATAATGCCTTATAATGCATTTCGAGGCCTGTGTAAGTCCTGGCATTAAAGACGCAACTTCCGCTTTTGCAAAAAAAAAAAAAGGAAATTGCATTTTTCAGCTGAAATAGTCATTTTGAGACCTGCCGAGGCAGTGTGCAGATGTGTGCAGTCTCAGAAGAACATCCAGAGGCAACTGGAGTACAGCTCTGGTCACCCTTGGAGGATTCAGGTTGAGCCAAATCTGTGAATTAAAAATCTGCAGATAATTAGGGTCAGCCTGTATTCAGTGATTCACCAAATGAATCATCAGTCCCAGACGTAGCCTTCAAAGTGTGCTCTGGCTCCGCTGAGAAGATGCAATGATGAGATGCACCATCATTGAATTTGTGGATGCATTGCCTACACACAAGACCAGATTTCAATGCAAGCGAGAAGCAAAACATCAAGGGAATTCTGAAGCAAGAGTTTCAACAAGCCTACCAAATTTCAAATGGGCAGAGTTGTATATTTCCTAACTCTCATAGGCACAGCATTGCATCATTAACATTCCACTGGCATCAAGCAGAAATGACAAAATTCAATAATTAGGCACACAAATAATAACTTAGAACACTAGTAATGATATTTGTTGTTGTTATTCAGTCGCTAAGTCGTGTCTGACTCTTCGCGACCCCATGGACCACAGCACGCCAGGCCTCCCTGTCCTCCACTAGATTCCGGAGTTTGCCCAATTTCATGTTCATCGCTTTGGTGACACTATCTAACCATCTCATCCTCAGCCGCCCCTTCTCCTTTTGCCTTCAATTTTTCCCAGCATGAGGGTCTTTTCTAAAGAGTCCTCTCTTCTCATGAGGTGGCCAAAGTATTTGAACTTCAGTATTAGTCCTTCCAAAGAGCAATCAGGCTAATAGATTTAAAAGCTATTTCAAGATGAATTTATATTACAGCTTCTTCAGTTGCACCTCTACTCCCATTACACTTTTCTTGTGAAATTATGTCCCTTCTCTTTCAATCCAGCCCAGTCTTACTTGAAACTTCCGTTAATGAACCTCTTTGGGAGGGGGAGGGGGACAAAAGAGCACCATTGAAAAACTTAATTCTAAAGGATAGTTCCCAATGAGACAGCAGTATATGGCTACAAACATTCTTTGAAGTAGGAGCAATTTATTGAGAAGGCTTGTGGAAGTCTGGGTCTGGGAACAATCCACAAAATGCCGGTTTCTGAGGTGCCCTACTTCTCCCCTCTGTGCTATGAAGGGACACAGTATTCACTGATCCAAGAGGAGAGGCCGTAAGGGAAAGGTGCTGCCCTTCTCAGAGACTGATTGGCTTTGTGTTCACATTCCCACAAGAAACAGCAAAGAACAGTGTGAGAGAGCCCAGTAGTTCTTTGTGTTTTTCATTGGGCAAAGGGAGGAAGTTGCAAAGATGGTCCAGCTAGATGTGAGGCTGCCTGTTGGCGGCAAAGAAGCCTGGCATTTAGCAGGATTGCCTCTGCAATCTGCTCTCTCTATGTATGCTCCTGAAAGACACAGAGAACCACTCTGTTCACATTGCACGCACACTTTTCATTTTGTATCACAGAGGGAAGGGGTTCACTTCTCCCCACACACAGAAAGAAGGCAGGAAATGTCTTTTCCATCACAGCAAGGGTGTGGGCACTTTTTGCCTCCAGCTCTCTGACTGCAAAACTCAAGTCAGCTAGAAGAGACTTAACTTGAGAAAGAGTGAGAAAGAAGCTCCACTCTAACTGCCGCCGCCCCCCTCCCCCGAAACTGGCCTGCCAATTCACATTAACGTTTTTATGCAGCTTGTGGGAAAAGCTGGATGAAGAAACCAGCATTCTAAATCACATTACATGAAAAGGAGTACTTTCAGAAAGTACCATTGGACACTAATTTCAGTCTCCTCTTTTAAATGTAGGCTTTCCTAAATCATGGAATATATACACAAATGAATATATTCACTATGGAAGAAGGGCAATAACAATTAAATGACAATTGCAGTAAGAAACATTGTTTGGCTGACAAGAGAACAGCACCCTTTAAATTAAACACATACAAGCAGTCACATCCTATGCATGACTTCTCAGAAGTAAGCCCCACGGCATTCAATAGTACTTCCTCCCAGGTAAGTGTTTACAGTATTGCACTCTAATTGCATGATTGTGCACTTGGCTAGTTTGTCAATGTACACGTTGCCATGAATGCCATGAAATGAACATGCACAAAAGTTATTGTGAAATATGAGTGGTTTTAACAGTGGTAGACTTTTTTAAAAACCCCACTTGAAAATTCAAACTCTTACAAAAGGAATATAGCAACAGTAAGCTCTGCAGTTTCCAAGATGGCTGCTCCCAGCTTTCCTTGACCTACCTGACATCAGGTTGTTGCCAACTTACCAAATTGCAGCCATCTCAAGTCTTTTGCTTAGTCACTTGTCTAAAGCTGCAGAAATATGTAACGGTTTTCCATCTTTGCTTTCTTTGTTCTCACTGAATTGCCCCCGTGTAACTTTCTCTATCCAGTGTTGCTAATTCTCACAATAAATAGAGAACTGGTTCAAGCTAGCAGGACAGAGCCTCCTCCCTTATCACAATGGTCACAGCATATTCTCAAAGCCCAATTAGCTCAGAGCATCTCATATCCCAGCCCCTGGGTTGTAATTTTCCACCAAGCAGGAACTTGGAGGAGGAAGGGGGGTTATAAAAATGCTTGTAATCTATATTTTTTGTCTTTTTCCCTGCCTTTCAAGGGAGACTGACCCGCCTGCGCAGGTGTAATAAACATGATCATCATACTCTCTCGTTTGGTTGTTTGCTTTTTTAAATGCATTCCCCACGATAAAAACTATTCCAAGCCATCAAGTGGGTCCCAACCCATGTTTGAATACCACTGCTATAGACAGTTACCTGGGAGTAAGATCCACTGAGCATAATGGGACTTCTGTGTAACTTTGCATCGAAGTATGTTGTAAACTCTTAAAGTTTTTCAAACTTAAAGCAATTAAACACTTCTTAATATAGGTGCAGATGATCAGTGCACCTTTACAAAACAACTCCTCAGTGACTCCAGAACAAAGTTTTTCTCATAAATAACTGCAACAGTGTAAACCATGGTACAGCAAGTAACTGTGCAGTTTCACAAGTTTCAGAGGAAGTCTAATGTTTGAGTTTCACTAAGGTAGCTTCCTAGAACCTTGAATGAATGAAGGCTGGTCACCTCTCTCTAGAATAGTTCCTGAGGAAATCTAAGGTCAGTTAGATACACAGAGCACAATCCTAACCAACTTTCCAGCACTGGGGGAGGGGCAATGCTGCCCCCCCCCAACAGCAAGATGCAGCACATGCCCATTGCCACAGCTATGTCAGTACTGCAAAGTTAGTTAGGACTGCACCCATCCACACACCCAAGCTACTGAATGAAGCCAAAAACAAGACTCAAAACAAGAGTGGTTGTGATCTCGAGAAGTCACAGATACATTTGTCTGAGATGACTCTACCAGTCTTCCCTTCCCATTCCAATTGTGTATCAATTATTTAACACATATATACACCAGTCTAGCAAATTAAAGTCTTTCCCAGACTTTACATATGAATATTTGAAATAGAATTATCCTGAAGAGGTGATTAAAAATGGTGTTACAGGTTAGCTCTTGGTATCTGCAGGGGATCCATTCCAGGACACATATAACACCCCCCCCCCCGAAACCTGCAGATACCGAAACATGCGAATAAGGGAATCAGTGGAATCCAGTTGCATCTGGAGGTATTCTGAGACCCAGAGAGGTTGCTTACGGTCTTGCCAGGCTTCAGAAAGCCTCCCGCCCCCTCTGAGAAAAGAGAAAGCAAAAAGAAGAAGTGCTTTGCAAGTGAAAAATGGAGTTTTTTTACATAATCAGGGACGCTTGCAGAGGGGGCTGAGGGCCTTGTCAAAAGGCCTTGTCAAAAGCCAACACAACTCCCGCCCCCATGAGGTAAGACCCCTCGGGGTGCAGTGCTGCAATCGCTGCAGTGCTGTTGGGCACCCATTCCTAGGCCACTCCCCTTAAGGGGGAATAGTCCAGGAAATTCTCCCAATGGTAGATCACAACCCACAGCTTGGGAAACGCTGTTCTATTCCACGTATGAACCTGCTTATCATCATCATATGCAGAAGTATATGTGTTACATCCACCTTCCCAAGGGGCATAGATATACCATTTTATAGTATTGCATGCATAGTGCTACAAAATCTCCATAGAAGAATTCGTATTTGCCTATTTTAAATGCAAGCTGTTGCTTCATCTACCATAGCCTTATTTCTGTATAATGAAGCTTTACTAGAAGAAGGAATTCTCCACTAGAAAGCCAGCCAAGCATGAAAAGTTAGATGCAGTCACTTGAAATGCTTCTCTTGCATGTATGTGTCTCTTCCACTGCACATTTAACTGTAATTGTAGACTCCTACAGCAGTCTCCTAATAACAGAGCCAGCTGGGGAAAGGAAGCAGGATGGAGAAAAAGAAATGGCTGGAAAATTAAAGCAGTGAAAGGCCTTAGGCAGACACTAACCTGTGCTAGGACAAGCTATTTAATATTTGCAATCTGGATATTTGTGGTCTATACCTCTGCCTTGCACTTCATGAAACAGAAATAAAAAATTGGATAAGTTTTATTTTCTGTGAGAAAATTTGTTGATCAGTCCAGCTGTAAAAATATAGAATATAATACATATATGGATTTTTTGAATTGTCAAATGTCATTATTTTGATTTTGAAAGTCCATTTATTTATTTTACTCTCAAAGAATTGAAAAATATTGGTCATTCATCACATTTGTTGTCCCTTTTTATACTCAAAGGAACCATGTAATGTGAGATGGGTTAAGGCTGAAAGATAGGGACCTTACCATCCCATGAGTAACATGGCTGAGCAAGAATTTGAACTCAAGTCTCCCTCATCCAAGTCCAACACACTATTAGTTCTCAAAGCTAGATTTTTCCACTGCTAACTGGGCAAAGAGACACCTTTTAAAGAGGTGCCCTCTTATATTTAGCAGGGGCCAAGCAACTGTCCTTCTTTACTCCAGAATGGTGTCTTTTCTGGTCACTGTTACTGGTGTCTCTTCTGTATTCTTTTAAAATTGTGAGCCCTTTGGGAACAGGAACATTTTATTATTTCACCACATAAACCACTTTGTGAACCATTCTTGTTGAAAAGCAGTACAAGTATTCATAATAATTACTTATTCACTACACTTGTACCAACTCTTCGTTCAGGATGCTATAAAGTCATTTTCTTTTTATTAAAAAGCTGATGGTTGATAGCTCTACAACACATACATATGATCGACTACAACCCTATGATATTACCAAAGAAAAACATTCATTAAGCAAAAACTCATAAAGATCTCAGTAAGGCTGATAGCAGCACACTTTTACTCCTTCCTTCCCTCAAACCAAGTTCACGTGAGTTCTCTCTCTTTTGGACCAAATCTGAGAATAAACTAAAAATTAAAATGTCATGCTTCTACTTTTCAGACTAAATATTTCCACTTGACAGCCAGGGCTATGCTGGTGAAACCCATCACTTTCATCATGATGGACTGTCAAGACTAAACAAGAGGTGGAAACAGTATGTGGGGAAAAGGAAAAAACAAACAAACGCGTTAAGGAAGTGTCTCACTACTGAAATTTTAATGCCTTTTGAAGTGATTTTAACCCAACATGCTTTCTAATATCTCTCAATATTTAAAACATGCACAGAAAGAGAAAAAAAAGCCAGTTTAAATGTAGAAGTTATGAAACACCAAGACAAGACAATGCATACAAGTCCCAGGCTCAAACTCTGACCAGACAGATAGAAAATTTAGTAATTCTGGCCCCAAATTCTGCACCCATTCTCTGTGATACATGCTGCCCCCAAATGGGAGATAAGAAAGGGAAAGACTAGGCAGCTTCTATATACAGTAGGCACAACACACTTCTCCTTTTAAATGTTAATGCTTTAAACTATAAAACAGCTTGCCTCTTCAGAAAAGCACATGGATGGGAACTTTGAAGTCAGCAGTTATGCTTACACCTCATAAACATATTTATTTATTTGAAGAATTTAGACCCCACCTTTCCCATGCCAAGGCAAATGCCCAAGGCAGCTTACAGAGCTACATAATAAAAGTACACTGTAATAACAAAAAATAAGTAATAGCACATCAAAAACAAAAGAATTAAAACATTACATTAAGCACACACACAAAAAGAACATTAAAACCCGGGCAAAACCCAACACATCTCATCAGGCTGTTGGGGGAGGGGGGGTGTTGCAGAAAACAATTGTCCAGGGGAGCAGTCAAGCTATAGCACTATTCCAGAGAGACAGAGGGCAAACATCAAACCATCATCCAAATGCCAGACAAAATAGGTATATTCATCCATATTCACCTTTTAAATCAGTGGTCTTCAATCTTTTTCATGCCACGACTCCAATATATAAATAAACAAATGAGGTATAACAAATGATCCCACCCTTCCCAGGACCCTATCCACCCACCCCATCACGGTCCACTCCCAGCTCCCCACCGTGTTCACTGTAAATATTCTTATTAGAGAGAATAGGAAAAGCTACCATGAAGCCAGGCACTAGTGAAAGCTATTTTAACACAAGTTCTAAGAACCTGAGCAGGACTGGGACATCATCTCCTGATACCTGAAGGGGTACAACAGATGCCTCCCCCTTTACCTGGTGGTGGTGCTCTAGTGCAGTAGTCTTCAACATTTTTCATTCTCATAAATTGCCACAACCCCACAACTGAGGCTTCACAACCCCCGTGGGGTCCTGACCCCAAGATTAAAGCATTAAATCATTACCACAGAAGACACAGCAGCTAAGCTTCTGAAGTATCCCAAGAATTTTCTCAGCAAAGTATTGTGTCAGTTTGGACTATATGAAGCAACACTAGCTGCATTATTATAATTTCAATAACAATAGTATTTTCTGTATAAAAACCAACTGTGCTGAACACAATGGAGGCCCAGCCCACCCTTGGCTACTTGAAGCCATGTGTCCCTATATGTGTGGTTGCTCATGGAAGAGTCCTAAGGGTGCGTGCCTATGCACCTACTTGAGAGTAGCTCCATTGAATTCAATGGAACTTCCAGGTAAACAAGCATGGGCTTCTGCTTTAACAGTGATAAAAGGAAATTGGTGTCTGCGTATTAGTTACTACATTAGTGTATGACTTCATAATTGCTCTTTGGATTTGTCTCAGTGCTCCTCATCTGAAGGTGAGAGGAGCGAGTTTCTAGTAAAGGGTACAGCAGAGATAACTTCCAGCATAATGTCTCAGATTTATAATGTCATATCCTCCAACACTACACATAGGAAAATGTCCCTCATATCAAGGGTGGTTGCCAGACTTCCTCACCAGCTCCAAACATACTGTTTGAAGGTCTCATGTTCAGTACTGTGCAGAGTCCTGAACAATAACCGCACACCAAAATTTATGGAGCTGAAACACACCAGGCAGACGACCAACACTATTTGACAGTGTAGATAGGGTACTTCCCTCCCCCTGCCTCCAGAATAGAAGATTTCCAATTGCCTTATTAAAATTCTCCTTTGGAAACAAAACAGCTGTCTAATATTTAGTATCTTCACAAAGTTTGGCCAAATATTTTAAAACTTAGCTTTAAATATTTTGAATTTGAATAACTGTTTATATGTTTTAATGCAGTCATTCTCAAACGTTTTAGCGCCAGACTTTAGGAGGATAAATTTGATATTTATTATAGTGAAAAGCCATTGTTTGCTCTTATATTTAAATTTAAAAGGATGCTTTTACAATTAAATACTTTTGTTGCAGAAAACTCCATCAAATTGTTCCTTTAGGCGGAACTAGAGCTGAAGCGTTGCCTTGTCTGCAATCAGCTGTAAGTGGAATTAACACAGTGGTTTCACATGGCACTTAATACAGCAATATTTTCCACATGAAAATCCAGCCATACTTATCCCCACAGGCAAGAACTTAATATATGTTTACTCAGAAGTAAGTTGTGCTCAGCAAAAGTCCTTCTCCCTCCAGCTGGCCTCATAATTGGTAGTTTCCTCATTTCCCCTTTCTTTAAAGGCAGTTTCGGCTTCTCAGTTATTGGCACTTTAATTAATTGCTTCCTGTTCACCTATATAGCTATCATAGCATTACTGAATTGGTCCTTTAATTAGTCAGCATCTGCTCCCTGTGGAAGCTGAATTGGGGGCTTTAATTATTGTTTCCTTGCTGCAGCCAAAGTAGTTGCTTGTTAATTTATTTATTTTAATTATCACAATTATTGTAATAAAAATAGAATTAAAAATACTGAATAATTGCTCTAGCTTCAGAGAAATCCCTCGAAATCCCTCAGGAAGATTTAGCACATGTATGTGTTTGTGTACACACAGTGGTGTTACTAGGGCAAGTACACATACTGTGTGAACACACACAGCTTCCCACCCACCCAGAATAGAAACTGACTAACTAAAGGGACTCTTTAGGAATGCATGGCCACATAAGTGAACATGGAACAACGAAATATCTGAGAAGTCAAAGTGCTTTAAAAATGGCAAAAAATATATTAATTATCAAACAGGCAGTTGCAGAGAAAAAGTTCCATGGTGATTTGTCAGCTTGAATTGGACAAGTCTGTGCTGTAGTTGCAGGCTGAGATATAAGATCAGATTAAATAAAAGACAGGAAGGCAAAGGGGGAAAATACTGTTATGTGGCTCTTATCAGCCATGATGCCTAAATTCTTCATAAAAATCAATTCTTCAGTAAACAAATGATGTCCAGTCTGAACAAAAAAAATCTATTGTGAAAACAACCTAAAACCAGTCCTGATTAATTTTACTATTTGCCAAAGCTGCCAATCCTGTCCACCTACCCAAAGGGCTTCAACATTCCCTGTTTGCAATGTGAAGGAAAAATGGCCCACTTTATAGAATTGTCAAACAGATTAATGGGATGATGTACCTGACAAAAATGCCATGTAAATGCAACGTGCATATATTCATTTGGCAACTAACAATCAACTTGTGCTCTTGTCAGCTGACTGAGTTATAATCCAATGGTAATTTCATTATATCCCAGCTTACATCCCATTGGTGGGTGATCAATTCAGATGATGACAAATCTATCTTTATAGCTGATACATTATACCAGTATCCAGAAAATAACTAATTTTGGAAGGAAGCAATTATTGCATAGAAACCATGGCTATGGAGGTGTGGGCTGATGGTTGAGCTTAATTAAGAAGGGTCTAAGTGAGCCAACAAGTGGCTTGGAGTTTGATGTACCTGCAAAGACCCTACCCCAGGCTGTACTATAGTAGAAGGGGTTCCACCATCTCCCAAAACATGCCTCCCAAGAGACTGATCAGTAAAGAAAAAGGTGAGGTTTACCCAAGGGGGAGGGACAAATCCTATTTTTGTTCATCCATTCTCAGACCAAATAAATTGACTGTGATCCCACCTTCAGTCCTAAGTGATATGTTAATGGGTTTCACAAGTTCTCTGGAAGGAGGTTCAAGTGCAGATGCCAGGGCTCTAAACCTCTAGGAAAAAATCAGTACAGTTTCATTTTCATACCTATATATTTTATAGTTCCTTAGTAGTAATGGCAGATCCACAGCATTTGTATTTGGCACCATTTATTTGGGCATTAATTAAGAAGTGCCAGGAAACCAGAACACTCAAGGCTGTTTCATGCATTACAAACCAAGAAGCCTAATTTACTACTGAATTTATATTCAGCAGAGAGCTTTAGTCAATCCTACCTCTTTAATGGGTGCACCTCTATGATAATGTGTTTGCAAACATGTTGGTCACACTCACAATTTACATTTTTGGGTATATATCTAAACAAGATGTAATGTGTCATAAAGCTGTTATCCTGTTCAATTTCTTTAATCTGCAAATGCATTGTGGATAAAACCTTCTGCTGTTTTAAGCGAAGCCTGAAATTCCCAAAGGCTATTTTAGTGCTGCATAATGCAGTCTGCTATTAGGATTCCTTTATAGACTGTGTCAAAAAAATGCCTTTTCTACCATTTCACAAGGCATTCCCAGACTACTAGCTTTCCATTCATTAACCAAAAACACACATGGTGAATTTATAAAGCAATTCAAAAATGTTTAATAGTGCTTGAACCTCAGGCAGTCCTTGAGCATCCAAATACAGATAAATCTTTGGTTAGCAAATGACTCAGTGGTAAGGATTACTGATCCACTGAGAGGGACAGATCGCAAAATTGCTCTAGGGTTAGAAAAGGTCTCGTAAACTGAACTGCAAAACTCCATAAAGTTGCCAGATACCTTTTATTTTGAATGAACGTGCTGAAGAATAATTAAGTATCAGGATGTTCATAGTTTTTGTGAATGAGGAAAATCTCCATTCTTCAGAAATCATTGGTAATTCAGTTATAGGAAAAGAGTTTTGCCACAAAATGTTTGCAGTATAATATGCAAATTTTTGTGAGAGAAATTTTTTTACTATTATTCATGAGAACAATCTTATTCATGCTTTCCTCAGGGTAAGTCCTACTGAACATAAGGGGATTTTGAACATAAGGGGATTTCTCAATAAACATGCATAAGATTGTGTTGCAAGTCCTTATTAGTGAGCCTTATCAGGATGTCTTGGATCACAAAGTTAGGCTGCATGAGAGTCTTCAGCACTGAACATCTAGTCTACCTTTCTCTGTTTCTCTTTTTCTCTTCAGTTCAGTATGCTTCAGTTCAGTATGTTCTTACCAGTATGCTTTTACCTCCTCTCTCAATTAAAACTGTACTTTGCCTTCCTTTCCTCTGCCTCTGCCACCCAATACATAGTAATACCTCCCTTAGATGCTTGAATTTTGCTGATTAACTTCCCAAAAAGCAATGCATTTGGGGGCTTTTTTTGAACCCTTTGTCAGTGCAATCCTATGCATGTCTACTCAGAACTAAGTCGCATTTTGGTCAATGGGGCTTACTCCCAGGAAAGTGTGTATAGGATTGTAGCCTGAGTGTCTTCTTAAATTGTTGAACCATTTGACTATTCTGGTGGTTCCCAAACGGGTGAACCGTGGTTCCCCGGGGAGCTGTAAAAATCAAGCAGGGGAGCTACAAAACCCTCACAAAAAAGCTGCCACCCTACAATGTATAGGATTGTAGCCCTAACTGGGAACTGTGGCCAATAGCCCAGTAGGTTAAGGGAGCTGCCAGTTGAAAAAGTTTGGGAACCACAGGACTATTCAGGAACCTCCATCTTTGTGGTTGGAGGATTCTTCGCCCCTCCGCCTCAACTCTATCAACACTGAAGGAGTTGAACTCAGGGTTGAACTGTACCAACCCTGAAGGAGTTTTCTACAGACCCCTCTGAAGAAGAGTTACCAGTCTCTAAATCTGGACATAGAAGCAACAGAGAACTTGTGGGAGAATAGTCCAAATCCACTAATCAAGGCCATTCATTCTTCTTAAAGATTTTCCGTTGCAGAAAATAAATGGTACAATTTGAGACTAGTCGCATTGCAGCACTCATCACAACACTACATGCCATTTAAAATGTTTCAACTTCACTTGAGGGGCAGGGCTCTTGAACGTCTGACCTGATAGAATCAGCTCCTGCTGTCCCTTGGAGCTCTCCCAGACAATGCGGGACTTAAGTCTGACCAGAGGTTCTCTTGAAGAGTGCGCTTTGTTGCTGTATGTTGCAGCTTGTCACCCTAGGTCCATTCCTAGATTTTGCTCAGAACAGCACAGCCTCAGGTCAGCAGAAAAAGACAAGGGAAAAGCTTGCAATCATTCCTCTCATGAAGGTATGTTTCTTAATATTTATTTTAGGAAATTCCAGCACATGAATATTCTTCTTCCACCAGACCAGGTCCCACAGGAATATTCCTACTATGACAATACCAACTGGGCCAGATCACCAAGCAAAAGGACAGGGATGTACAGACACCTTGCTGTTATCTCACAGATAAAAAAGCTGAGCTAAAAAGTTTCCCTGGGGAATTGTGTATATCAGTGTGGCTATTTAAAAGGCTTCCTACTTCTTACAGATTTTAAAATGGATGCATTTCCTGACAGACCTTTACAAGGAACTGAACTGAGAAGCCCATAAAATATTTAAGTCCTTTCTGCTTGGCAGGCTCATTAGCCATTGTAAAGCTTGCTTGCTATTTCACTTTTCTTTTGCCTGGCTGTCCAAAAGATAATTCTTTTGTTAATACATTAATGCCAAAAGTGTTTTCATTTCATTTTTTTAAAAATTAGTATCTTCCATGTATTTTTTTCATCTGGCAGTAAATGTGAAAATGTATACAAGTGTGGTGAAAAATTACCAAAAGGCTGAGACACCTCAACTGGGACCCCAAAAGCAGATTTTCTACTTCCTTTGTTCATTTTCTCTCATTCTTCATATCGGTTGCCAAGAGATATGCAGACCCATTTGGTTTCTTATGAAAAGTTTTGACAGACTAAAACCATTCAGCTCTATTCTGCCCTAACACTAAAGAGGCCAGGCCATTTTTGTGCAAAGGATTCCAGGATAGTAAGGGATCTTGCATATCAGAGGTCTCCCTGGATGATTTCAGAAATTGGTTCTGAACCCACCAAATAATGCAGCAAATCCTGCATCCATTCCAGAAAGCTTTCTGCTCTAGGTTCTGGCTCTGGTCAGGGTGACCAGATAGAATGGAGTACACAGCTGCACTGGTCAAAGCTTCTTGTGCTATACAATGGTTCAAGGTACAGGCACCATGTCCTCCACTGTATCTGGTCACCCTGGCTCTGGTAGACTTTGGCAGCGCCCCTAATCACAACCTCCACAATAAAAGTTGTTGGGAATGTTGTTGCTTTGTCTTCACGGTGCAGCATTGTCTTGAAATTCATCACAAGTGAAACCAAACGCACAAGAATAAGAGGCAACACAAATAGCAACATTATGCAATACTTCTAATGCTAGACTATACCATTTCAGGTTGCAGCAGGAAAAACAGCACAATCCTATGCAGGTTTACTCAGAAATCCTACAGTAGTCAGTATGGCTTATTCCCAGGAAAGTGTGCATAGGTTTGCACTAGCACAGTGTCTGAATGCTCCTTCATGCAAACAAAACCCTGTCTCCTCATTTAAAACTAGTATAATGGAGAGATTTGGCAAGAGCATATACTAGATAGTGCTAGTGCAGGGAATTTTTAATGCCAAGCATCCAATTCCCCTGTTTACAGCCTGGTCTGGCAACATATGCTTCACTTAGGACCAATGATTTATATAGCTATTCTAAGGCTGAAGACAGTTATAGACTAGGAGACAGCATTTCTGAAACAGATGCAGGTGATTCAAATCAATACTATAGTAGTATGACATTAAAAGATGGTAAGATTTCATGCTACATCAACAGAAACATTTGGCATAATCTTGTGCAAGTTTTACTGAAATGACTGGAAGCTGCATAAGAGAGTTAACTCGTGCCTCCTCTTCATTTATTTCAATAGAGCTTGTGCAAGAACTTTCCAACTCATGCTGTCTTCACAATTAAAGTAACCTTTTTAATGCACGTAATTCCACAGTGTTTAATTTATCAAAAAGTACCCAACACAATGAAAAAGAAACGAACTGGCCTTGAAAGCCATTCACAAGATGAGGAGATGCCTACCCTTTGCTCTCGCAGCTGCAAATGGCTCTGAAGGTGAGGGAGGTGCCTTACATGGTGCTTCAGGGACTTGAAAAAGTAGCACTGTTGCCACTCCTCTGAGAATGCCACTGAGCCTACCCAACCCTGAGCTCACTGAGCAAGCCACTCCCTGGGTCAGGTAGATCCAGCCCTGGACAATGGAAAACCTCTGCTTAACCAGTCCTACCCCCCCCTTGTAAAAAGGGAGTGGCATTCCCAAAGGGTCAGCAATGGCCTCCTTCCTCTCCCCAGAACAGAAATTCCCAGGTAAGAAATTCTGTTTTTATCTTCCTTGTTTTAATAGCTAGACTGAAAGCTCCTCAGGTCTCTCATTTTTTCAAAATGATACTTTACCACCTAAATGGCACACAGTCACATACATGTATACACACACACAAGCAATCATGTGTTACTTATACTTGCATTTTGCATTTTAAGGTGTGTATTTGTTTCACCTGTGGAGAGGCCATTGAAGGCTACTCTGAATCTTGCATCAGAGTAGCATCAGGCTACTCTGAATCTTGCTCATTCAAAGGTAGATTTAAAAAGCCCCCAAAACAGGGGGACAAACTGCTCCCTAATTCTTCGTAGGTAAGCCCTCTCTAGCTGTATTAACTGATTGAGGATAAACACAACCATCTCATTTTGCATTCACAAGGACAGAATAGAATTCCCACATCTTACATACCATAAATCTCCACTAAAAGGTGGAGGGGTGGGGGGAAATCGCTTTTGCTTTGTACCAACCACCTTGTCTTTACTGGGGACAGATTTTCCTTGCAAGCCCTGCAGCAGAGCTACAATTCAGCTCCTTTTGAAATCCGTAGCCAGATTTGTTTCTTTCAAGAGCTAACATATTTCCCAAAAAAGATACAACTGCAGGATTCGCTTAAATAATTAAGGTCAGCTTACCGTTACACCAAAAAAGTTGGTTTCATTCATCGCATCCAGGAAAATTTTTCCAAGTTCTTTGTTGGTGTAGTTAAAGTCCTCAATTTTTTGGTGTTTGTTGGTGGCATTGAGTTGCTTCATTGCCTGCTGCAGTGTTTTGGCAATTACCCATATTCCATCATAAGCAAAGCCATGGAACTTACTTGGCTCAACGTTTCCCCGCCTTTCATCATATTCCTTTTCATACTGCTGTGGAGTCTGTGGAAAAGAATACAAGACTTGTTCATGGGTCAGCATGCTAAAGTCTGTGTCCAAAATTTAGAACCGGAAACAATTAAAAACTAGTGACACTCATAGGAGTCGTGTGAATCTCAAGAAAAACTATTTCAGGAGAGATATACAAAAAGTATTTCATATCTGCATTACTGTACCTATAGTCTATCCCCAAACATCTAGGAATTCTGGAAAAATCAATTTCAGCTATTATATGTTGCTACAAGGGCCCTCTTATCCAGCACTGCAGGCAACTGCTGATTGAGGTATTATATTTGCTAGAATATTGGCACAAATAATGACTGAGAAAGCCTACTTACATGAGAAATGTGATGTGGGATAAAGAGCGCGCATGAAAGAAACAGCAGCAATTTCTGTTAGCTTGCTAACTAGGACTACTTGTCATGAACATACTCTGCAAGTACTTCAAGAGATACACTGGCTACCATTCAATTTGCAGGCACAATTTAAAGCGCTTACGCTTACTTTTAAAGCCTTATACATAGGGCTGTTTGAAAATGGTATTATTTTTTACGGATTTCATTATCTGAAAGGCAGAAAGCAGTGTTATGTGTTTTTATTCTAAGTTCTCATTCCAAGTTCTTGTTCTTATTAATTTTAAATGCTTTAAAAAGCCTACTAGGTTGGTAATATAGTGTAAATGGATGCAGCAGTATTATTTCTAATTAGAAAAGTAATCTATTTTAATTTCTGGGAAATATATTAAACAGCAAAATATAGTATTTTGTGTTTACATTTCAGAGGTTTTAACAAAACAAAACAAAAAGGCAGCGTTTTGTGTTTTTATGAGTTTTTATACAAACAAGAAAACACCCATAATTATACAGCTTGGGATTTAAATAGTTAAAGGAACACCTGCTCCCAAGTGTTCCTACATTTGCACTGAGAAAATCTTTCTGAAGATGCCCCCAAATGGCAAAATGTCACCTCAGTTGTACTGCCCTGTCTGTATAATTTTCTCCCTTGTCTTATCTTATATTTGCACAGTTGCACTTGCTTTTATATACTGTTTTAGTCCTGTTTTAATATGTTGTTGCTTAAAAAAAACTATTAAAAACTATTTAAAAAACTATTTTCTGTGCAGTAGGGCAATGAACATACCTTATATGGACTTCAGAAGGGATCCTGTAGGGTTGGACTAAACGTCCAAGCAGGCCACCTTTCTGGCCTTATCAGTAATCAGCCAGCTGTCCTTGGAAAGATCCAAATAGGCAACAGCACTCCTGTGTTTCTTGCTCTGGCACTCTGAGATATACTGCGTCCTTTAACATGGAGGCTCTATTTGGCTATCATAGTAATTGCTAAAAGCGATGTTGTGAAGTGACATGTTCAAGATTCTTTACATAAAAATTGGCACATGGCATGCTGCAGATTGGCCACCCCTAGGAGGGCCTAACAGGTAGAAAACCTAACCTGTTAACCTAACAGAAAATTGGTGCTGATTGGCTCACACTGCACTGCTCCCATTGGGTAGAATGGCTGTCAATCAAGCTAGAACAAAGAGCACTATAATGAATCAGTGCTAAAGGAAGCTGCTTTATTAAAGGTATAATTATGGTGCATTTTCCAAACTGATGATAGGTGAGGCACATTTTTCTGAATTAAAGTTGGAACTGGTTTACTTTTACAACAGTAATGCAATAGTAGCTTTTCAAGTAGTCATGTGTGCAAACACACATAGTAGAGTTCTGTGCATGCAACAAACCTAACCTATTTGTTCATGTGGTACATGGACATTGTGTTGTCTGCTAGAATCTATAGAACCTGGTCCTTCACAGATGGTAAGAAGGATTTTAGGGACCTTGGTGATAGCCATCAGCCATTTGCACAGGAAATACATCCAAGACACGAACAACAACAGGATATATTTAAGAGCCCTCTGTGTAAACGTGATGTTTAGAATTCTGTGATGAAGGATATTATGGGATCCCTCAATTCAAAGTGATAGGCACAATGATGTGTAAAATCCAGCCAGGCTCCTATAAACTGGATCCACGAATTGGTTCTAGTTTAGACTTCTTTGACACACAGGCCCAATGATATTAGTAGGGCCAGAGTGAAGTCCAGGTGTTTCAGAAGTTATTGCTTAGATTCTGCCAATCATCCAGGTAAGGGAAAACAATTATCAATTTATACCAAAGGAATGTAATGGCCATAGGCACATTCTTTGTGAAAACCCTAGGTATCATGAAGATGCAGAAGGAAAGCACTCAATACTAGATATGCTTGACACAAATCCCAATTGCAAAGCGTAGATATTTCCAATCAATCAATAGTATTTATATACTGCTTTTCAACACAAAGTTCACAAAGCGGTTTACAGGCAAATAATAATAATAAAGTTAAATGGACATGTAACAATGCAGAAATATACCACATTAACGTCAGACTTCTTTGTAGAGAAGCATCAGTGTGTTCAGTATCAATATTGTATGGAATTTCTTTGTACAAATGAAAGCATTGATATCCTGTAGTCCTGGAATAGGATACGAACAACCATCTCTCATTGGTACTGGGAAGTATCTGAGGTTCTGCAGTGTTTTATATTGAGATGGAGTGAAACGCTCAGTTCTTAGACACCTGGTATGTTTCACCAGAACAGGAACTTGTGGAAGGGGGAGGGGAGTTGCACTAAATCCATGGTTGTGTCCAACTCCAAAGTTTTGATACCTTGGAGTTGGAGAAAATAGGACCAATTTTCAAGCCTTGAACTATCTGTATGAGTAAGCTAGGTACTGAGACCAGCAAGACCCTGTGGTTTCAAATTGCATGAAAATGAACAGATACCAATATACGCTAGGATCAAAGACTATATTTGGTGTTGGTATTCAAGCTTAGGCTGCCTGTGAAAGAGGTATGTATCCAATATTGGCATCAAATGTAGCTCGTTATCAAGGTTTTTTACTGCCTGTAACTCATGACCCAGATACTGA
The DNA here is from genome assembly GCA_029204185.1 of Lerista edwardsae. Lineage (NCBI taxonomy): Eukaryota > Metazoa > Chordata > Lepidosauria > Squamata > Scincidae > Lerista > Lerista edwardsae. Next base: position 7,286,117 of record JAJKFI010000037.1, read on the forward strand.
GGCTTCAATATTGAAATATTGAATAGTTCATACTGAAAAGGCTAGGCATGGAGACTGCTATTAGAGTATTGAAGTAGTAGCTGGATAATGAGGTTCTGAGATATATATGTCAAGAAAGCTCAGTATGGAACTCATGGCTTGGTATTGAGCCTGAGATTGTTGATGAGTCAGAAGCTACACATTGAGACTAAGCCAGGTATCAAGTATTGAACTGTTCATTCTGAAGGAGCTTGTTATAGATGCTGTAATTCAATATCAAAGCCTGGGCTGCTTGTGACACGAGATGTAGCTGCCAGGGTACACGAGTTAAATACCACAGTTTTGAATTGTCTTTGCAATTTGGAGATCATTATTCAGTACTATGGTTGAGAGTGAGACTAGCTACAGAAGCTTCAGGTCAGGGTCATGATCCATACAAACAAAAAATACTAACTATAGAGGCCATAGCCTGATATCAAAACTCAGAGTTCTTTCAGTGGCCCCAATACAGAAAGCATATGCCTGGGTCAAAAAAAAGTGTTTTCTGCATGTTTATGAATGCTACAATCCCTCTTAGCACGGCACTGTACCTGAAGACAGGTGACAAGGATGGGTTTGGATTGATACACTACATCTCTCCCTTGCCCACTTGCTTGCTTTCCTATGCAGTCAGGTGGGTAAAATGGGCAGTGAGGAGGGTAGAGGCAGCTTTTCACTTTGTCCCCCTTTTGTTGGCTCTAAAGGAAGAGGCTAGCTGCTGCCTTCCCAATCTCCTTACTGTTCAGTCTCAGGCTGTAGCTTTGAAGATGCTAGCAATGGCGTTAGTGGAGGGGAATCAGATGAATCTTGAGGTCTAGAAAGATTATGTTAGGGAAGTAGATGAGCTCCTTTAGTATATATTCTAGAAGACCAAACCATTCTTTCTGAGCTTATAGAACCATGTACAAAAGGAACAAAATCCCTAGTGAAGATCACCGCAATGGGCAAATCTTCAATAGAGGGGGCTACCCCTACTGTGGAGATGCATTACCCCCACACTCCCAATAAAGACAGCAGACCGTTGTTGGAGTAGAAGAGGGCCACTTTATTGAATAACAAACATAGACTGGCAACAAGGACTGCCCAACAATAACATGGGAGGCAAGGGGGCGAAAGGAGGGGGTGAATGTGACCCCCCCCTCTTTCGCCCCTTTAGGTGCGGAGTGCTATCTGGGGGCGATAGCCCTATTGGTCATCCCCCCGTTGTAACAGTTTGTATTTTAGGGGGAAATGGTGTGCCACTCTGTGGCCAAGCAGTTGGCATGAAGCTGGCATGACCAGGGACCTTACCTTCCTGGAACCTTTCCCTATTGTGCTGGCTGTCTTCATCTGGGCTCGGGATTTCCGCGACGCCTCCGTTCGATTCTGGTGTGACAACTTAGCGGTTGTTCACATTGTGAATCATCAAACATCAAAGTCTCCCAGGGTCATGTCTCTCGTAAGAGCCTTTGTTTTCCTATGCCTGTGTAACAACACACAGTTTGTGGCAAGACATGACCCTGGGATACAGAACAACATCGCCGACGCTCTTTTTCGCCTGCAGGAAGAGTGTTTCCGGCAATTGGCTCCAGAGGCGTCGGTGGATCCAGAGCCCCTGCCACCGTGGGTTTGGAACCTTGGCTCCTCAGAGCCCGAGGGGCCATGTGGGCGTCCCTAGCACCATCTTCAGGGGCCAGCTATACTAGTAAGCTTATAAAATTTCACTCCTTTCACGAAAAAACAGGGCTAGGTGACATCTGGCCCATCCCGGTGGATCATATAATGAGATTCCTCCTGGATATTAGGGACAGGCAGCTAGCTGCGAAATCAGTGGCTGTCTTCCTGGCTGCGCTATCTTTTCAATCCAAATGCCTTGGATTAAAGGACACGGCATTTGACTTCAGCGTCCACCGTATGTTAGAGGGGTTTCGGAGGGAGTCACCTGTTTCACGTGACACACGACACCCTATTACAATGGCCATGTTGGTTGCCCTAGTTGGGGAGTTTCGATCCCTTTGCTCCTCCCAGTTTGAATTCTGCTTATTCAGGGCAGCTTGTTTAGTGTTCCTTTTTGGAGCCTTCTGACCTTCTCAGATACTGGCCAAGTCTAAAAATGTCGGGGACAGGGCCCTGCGACGGGGTGACCACAGACTTTGCCATGATGCCATTAGCCTTCTTATACATAAGTCTAAGATGGATCAGAAGGGAGCTGGACAATGGGTGAGATTACACAGAGCCCAGGATACCACCTTGTGCCCGGTCCTGGCCATGGAACAGTTTTTAAGGGAAGCCCCACAGCTGCATGCATGGGACTTCCCGACACGGCTATTAAGAGAATAGGCCGTTGGAAATCCGGTGCCTACATTTTACATTTGTTGAACCATGGGGGGGGGGGTCGGAAGGCCAGAGTGCCTTGGTTGTACGCCACGTGGCAGCAGGGAAGACCTGCAGTTGGCTCCCCTGCGGGGGTTTGCCTGAGGCTTAGGCCTTTCGTGGGGTCTGTGTGCCCCGCTTGGTTCCAGGTCCCTGCGGCGACCTGCGCTGTGTTTGGTCTAGTGCTGGTTGCACTCTCCCCTGCGGGGGTTTGTCAGGCCCCTGCGGCGGCCTGTGCGTGAGGCAATTGCACTCTCATTTTGTTCTTTGTTCTGACAGGTCCATCCCGGCCAGGCCCTGTCCGGGTTGTCATCTGCGGACACTCGATCGTTTTTTGGGCCAGAAAAAGGGCCCTCAGCACCTGTTTCGGTTCTCAGCTGGGTTTGGGTCCGCTGGCACACGTCACTTGGGCGGCGCGAATAGGCATGCGCTAGGATCAGCTATTGACATTCCTTCACGAGCTGCTATCCAGTGGGCCACCCCCTCAGGTAATATTAATCCATCTTGGTGAAAACGACCTGGGGCAGCGAACCACGGTCTCACTGCATCACCAGACGTGTAGGGACTTCGCCACACTCAGAATTTGGTTCCTGGGCGTGCGCTTCCTGTGGTCCAACATGCTGCCTAGGCGCGTCTGGCACAGTGCCCGCAGTGTGCGCAGGATAGACGTTGCCCGCAAAAGAGTCAACCATTACCTGGGCAGGGTGGTAGTGTGTCAGCGGGGTGCTGTCATCTGGCACCCTGGCATAGTACATTCGATGCCGACCCTTTATTGGGGTGATGGGGTACACCTTTCGCCGTCCGGCAATGACATCTTCCTCAGGGACTTGCAACAAGGGCTGTGTGCTTTTGTATTGGGGATGGGAGGAGGAAGGACAAACGCCAGGTAGTCCTCCCTAATGGCATGAAAGGTGCGGGGTAAGGGCAAGCAACATCAGGCAGCTCACGGTGTCCATGCCAGGGCAGCAAGGTCATGGGGGGATCTCGGCAGCTCCAGTGATGCCAGCTCGGCTCTTGGAGAGGCCGGGAGAAGCCCACTGACTGGCACGGAGGTGCCAGCTGCCTTGGTCCCTGAAGGGGCAACTAGGACGGTCAGCCAGCTTAAGAGCTGGGACTGACCGGAGTTGTTTGGTTCGCCCAATGAGGTTACAGCGGGGGGATGACCGATAGGGTTATCGCCCCCAGATAGCACTCCGTACCTAAAGGGGCGAAGGAGGGTGGGGTCACATTCACCCCCTCCTTTCGCCCCCTTGCCTCCCGTGTTATTGTTGGGCAGTCCTTGTTGCCAGTCTATGTTTGTTATTCAATAAAGTGGCCCTCTTCTACTCCAACAACGGTCTGCTGTCTTTATTGGGAGTGTGGGGGTAATGGCCGTTGGTGCCTTCACGCACTAAGGGTCCCCTTGGCCCCGCCTCCCAGGGGACCAGCGGGCCGTGGCAAGCAGCCATTGGCTGGAAGGGGCCACCGGGAGGGTGGCAAGTGTGCAGCATGAGCGTCTCGAGAGCGTCCCTGCTCCCTTTCCTTCCTTCCTATTATCTCTTCCATCCTCTTGCCAGTCCCCTTGTTTCTGGTGCTTTTTTTTTTAGTAACTGGAGAGTGCCACCACTCTACTCCTCCCCATTCCTGCTGGTCTGCAGAGGAAGAGCAGTAGGAAAAATGAATTGCTGGGAGGAGGATGGATGGTCACCCTCCTGTTGCACTGTAGCCATGATGGCCCTGGTGCCACTGCTCTTCTGAGAGAAGTGGCAGTGGCTGCATGAACAGCTACTTGATTAATAATGGCGTAAATGGTGGAGCTGGCTGAGAAGAGGAGGACCACCGTGCCCTGATAGGTGACAGTGGCTACCTTGGCCGCTGCTGCTCTTTCCAAGAGGATCAGCAATGGCAGCAATCACTGCTGCTAGGCAATTGGGCTGGGGGCAGTGGAGGCATAGTTAGGCAGTCACAAAGGCAGCGAGTAGGTGCAGGTGCTACCTCCTCCAATCTGCTGCTTCAACGTCATTAACAGGTTGGCTCTGATCAGGAGTGACAACATGATCCAATCACACCAACTGCAGAGAGAGCACACAGTTTTGCAACTACTGTTCTAAATAATATTTGTTATATTCAGTGTGAGGAAAAATCAGCATATTGCTTGAGGCATTGTTACTATGGTGAAATTAATTTGCTAAATGATGCTCAATGTTTCATTTTCACTAACAGAAAATGGTCTAATAAAAGATCCACTGCCTAGAATGAGTACTAGAATGAAAATAAAGGTAAAGGTTTCCCCACGACTGAATGGTCTAGTCATGACCGACTGTAGGGGGCAGTGCTCATCTCCGTTTCAAAGCCTGTAGAGCCGGCGTTTTGTCTGAGGACAAGCTTCTGTGGTCATGTGGCCGGCATGACTCTACGCCGTAGCGCACGGAACGCTGTTACCTTCCCACCAAAGTGGTCCCTATTTATCTACTTGCATTTACGTGCTTTGAACTGCTAGGTTGGCAGGAGCTGGGACAAGCAACGGGAGCTCACTCCATCGCTCAGTCTTGAACTCCCAACCTTCCGGTCAGAAACCCCAGCAGCAGCGGTTTAACCCGCTAGTCAGTGGGATATCTTCTTCCTCAGTGTGAACCTGACTCCCCCACCACCTTTCACAATGCCTTTGACAGACATACCTTCTAGTAATTCCCCCACTGATTTAAGCATCTGCAACATCCCTCCTCTGCCATGCTTCAGGTGGGCTCCCTGCCTTTTTCTTTAAATGTATTTTCAAATTACATCTGTACATTTAAGTAATCAAAAGTTCTTTTAGTACTTTATGCTTTAGGAAGTAATTTTAAAATGTTGGAAAACGGGTCCTGGAAGAGATGGGTATACGGCATCAGAGCCACCTGCCAATCAGTGCCACCTGCCAATCAGTGCCATGCTCAGCAAGTTTTAGTTCTAAATCAGAACTGATTTTCTCAGAGGTGAAAACTAAGAAGCATTACTCCATGTAGAAAGTGCACTTCTAATGTGCATCAGCTCCCCTTTTGATGTACATTGGAATGGACTCCTAGGGCCCAATCCTATCCAACTTTCCAGCGCTAATACAGCCACAATGCAGCCCTGAGGTAAGGGAACAAACATTCCTTTACCATGAGGAGGCTCCTGTGACTGCCCCACCATCACAGGCTGAAGCCAATACAGCTGCTTCAGTGCTGGAAAGCTGGGTAGGATTTTACAACCTGATGATGACAAATCTATATTAATTGGCTCTGTTACAAAATACAGTAATATTTTAGATGAATTAAACATCTTCTATTCTCTTGTTCCTATATGTCCATCTCTGCCATCTCCATACCTCAACAACCACATCAAAATAACTTGGTAATGTCATTTGAGATCCCATGCCCTATTCTAAGTCTTATGTGCTCATACCTCAAAGTTCAGAACTGGCCTATTATGACATGAAATAAACAACACAACTGCCACATACAACTAATAGTTTGCTGATAACACACTGTACATCTTGAAAGTGCTTTTAAAACAGTAGAAAGAAACTAACTCACCCTTCCTGAAATGGTTTTATTCTCTTTGGAACTGAGAGGTTCAAAATCCACTCCAATATAACCTTCTAGAGCTTTGAGAAAGTTTTTACTGAGACAGTGTGATGAATTAAGCTTTGGAATAACTTCTTTCCACCAGTAACTCTGATACCACCCCGGAATGATCCACTGGTACTTACTGCCATACATGTCTTCATCATATGCCTACAATGAAAATATAAAAAAGGGGGAAGGCAATTTTATAGGTGGAAAGCAACTTTGAAAGCACATATCAAAAACAATTCTGTTGAGGCATTGCGTTCTTAGCTACAATAGCATTTTTAAAAAAAATCTTATATTGAAAAAACAAACACCAGAGATTCAGTTTATCAAAGGAAATCCATTTTTTCTATGAACATAACATTCAGAAGTACCCAAATACAATCCATTGATGGTTGCTGTAACACAATCACCTTCACAATCTAAGGGTTGGATGTAGAAGCAAAGCTCTGATAATCTCTGATAATAAGCCTAATGCCCCCCCCCAAAAAAAATCATAAAAGACTGAGGCCTTAAAGAAACAGGAAGCACAATAAATTTCAGCTCCTTCTCTACCATGCGTATAAAGCAGTGGTTCCCAACCTTTTTTTGCACAACATTTAGTTGTGTAAAGTTGGCCTCTGGTTTTTCGTCAGCTACTGATTTGTTGGGAGACCTTTATTGTTATATATTAAAATAAATAAATAAACCCTCGTGATGCCACTGCATTTAGGTTGGTAATTTATTATGTATGGTCTGGCATGGAAGCAACTCAATCTTGGAAATGATGTGCTGACCTCCCGCACTGGGCGATGCAAACTCTAGTGACACCCCTGGCATTGGGACCCACTTTTTAGAATGGCACTCATGTTGGGACCCACTGTTAAGTGATGTCATTAACCTGAAAGGGATGTCATGGCCTGAACTGCTATCATCAAACAGGAAATGCTATCATAGTGACGTAATCAAATAACACTCCTGAAATTCAAATTGGCATTCTTGGACTGCAGCAATTGCTCAACCATGAAACATGCCCGACAGAAAGCAAAATTAGGACAAAATATTACATTAAAAAAAAAACTAAGCTAATTTTTTTTGGGGGGGGGAACCAAAAAAATACCTCACTTGAAAATTTGAACTATTAACAGGTTACAAAAGGATTACGGCCTGAGTAAGGCCTGCAACTTCGAAGATGGGGACTCCCAGCTTTCCACGCTACCAAGTGAGTCCTGACCCACAGTTTGAGAAACACTGCTCTACAACATTCATACTAAGGGTTTTCATGGGCGTTTGCCTCTTCTACACACTATACCAATTTATTTAAATTAGGTTGTCAGTATACATCATGCTACATGTTTGCTGAAAATGTGGGGTCAAATCCTATCCAATTTTCCAGCCCTGATGTAGCCATCCCAATGGGGGTGTGCGCTGCATTTGTGGTAGTGGGGAAGTCATGGAGGCCTCCTCAAAGTAAAGAAACATTTTTCCAGTTACTTCAAGGCTGCACTGCAACCGCATCAGTGCTGAAAAGTTGGATAGGATTGGGCCCTAAGCAGCGATGGAATCTGTTAAGCAGGAGCTGGAACACTGGGTGGGACTTACGTGTGATTGGCAGCCCGCCTGTTCCATTCTGCCGCCTGCCTGCCTGCCCGCCGCGCGGGCTGCCCTGGCCTCGGAGGGGGCGCCTGCTCACCGGGGGGCAGGTGGGGGTCGTGCCAGGTGCCTGGGCGAGCAGCGGTGGGGCGCGCCAACCAGAGGTAGCCCACGTGGCGGGCGGGCTGCCAATCACACGTAAGTCCCCCCAGCGTTCCAGCTCCTGCTTAACAGATTCCATCGCTGGCCCTAAGGCGGCAATCCTATACACACTTTCCTGAAAGTAAGCTTCAATGAAGACATGGAACTTACTTCTGAGTAGACAAGCATAGGACTGTGCTCTAGCACATCCATTGCCAAAACCATAAGACAAAATTAAAACAAAACGCAATTTCCTGCCAAAAGATTAAAACTCAATTTCCTGCCAAAAGACAACCACAAAAATCAACAGATGTCCAAGACGGAAGAACCAATTACTGCAGTTATTCTTCTCCACTGGGGTACATTAATTAAAAGTCTCTGTGACTAAGACTGAAACATTATATACACTTAGTTGGGAGTAAAGTCCTAATGAGTTTCTCCATAATGAAAAGATCTGCAGAAGAGAGGGTATAGTGATTTAAGTCATCAGGTGGGAAGACTCAGTGTAAATATGTTTTACAGTTATGTAATGCTTACTGTAATAATGTTAAATAAATTATTCAAATGAATTTTTGTTTCAGTGATTTTTATTTCATAGTTTTTTGTTTGTTTTTTAATTATTTTCTATAGAAATGCACCCCCAATAACTGATGCAATCACTAAAAACATTGAATTACAGAAAATTAGAAATGCTGTATCAAATTGCATACATGCATTTATAAAGACACTTATTTTATTTATTTTTACTTATAAAGACATGCGTGGGCATTGGTTCACTCCCCAGCTGATGGGATGGGATCAGGGAGGTACAGCTCAAAGCTGGACACCATGGTGTGCAGTGGTGACATTATCACAAAGCGCATAAGTGACATCATCACCGAAGCATCATCACCATAGCCAGCTGGAAGGTGGAGGAGGAAGATGAGAAGCTGGCAGATTTCCACTTGCCAGCAATTGGAGTGATGAGGGGGCTCAAGTACTGGTACTGGCCCATAAAAGGACATTATCTCCTGTCTACCTGCCTTCTTTGTCCCTGAGCATCTCAATGAACAACCCCTTCATCAACCCCAATTAACAACCAAACTACCCCACCCTTGGGAAGAAGAGGAGGACACCGCCATAATCACACTCTCCATTAACTTTTCTATGTTTCAGATAAGTTTCAAAATAATGAAAATGTGCAGCTATCAGGTCAGGCTTAATACAGCGATACCTTGGATAGTGCAAGAGTTACAGCCTAGTGCAGAAGGGGGTTAGGATTAGGCCATCAGACTGGTAACAGTGCCCCAGAACGTCTGCACATGGAAAGTGGACTGGGTGTGTAGCTCTACTTTTTCTTACTTACACAGCAGAATACTTTTGCTGCCATTTCCTCATCAAACTGGCCAACGATAATTCGAACATCATTTCCCTGCAGAATGAAAGATGGCATATTAATAAAATCACAACAAACCTGAAACAGGTTTCCAAAACTCTTCCTCTTTCAGATCACTGGCATGCAAATCAATCACACACCCTTACTGTAAATTTTATGTGATGCTTTATATTCCTCAAATACTCTTGCAACAGTAAGCTCTCTAGTGCTTTACACTAGAACTATGAAGGTCTATTGCCAATGTACTGTAGATGTTGTGCCTGACTAACACCCCAATCCTATCCTCGAGGTATGTCAGTGTATCGCCATATATGCTGGCGCAACAACTGCCCCAACAACATAGAAGTTTCATCTGACATTTGGATTATGTTTGCTCCCTGTGCCTCTGGGAAAGTGCTGTAGAGCTTGACAGCTCCCAAGGACAATTTGCTCCTGCCCCCATGGTCTGACAAGATGTGTTGGGTTTCACCCTGTTTTAAAGTGGAATAGATTGCAAAGGGAGGTGATAGATTCTCCCTCACTGAAGGTCTTCAAGCAGAGGATTGACGGCACCTGCTGGAGATGCTCTAGGAGAATTTCCTGCTACGGGCAGGGGGTTGGACTAGATGACTTTGTAGGTCCCTTCCAATTCTATGATTCTATGAAATCTTGCAAGTATGTGTGTTTAATGTTAAACTTAATATTTTAATGCTTTTGTTTTTTTTTATTGTTGTATTACATTGTACTTTTATTATGAAGCTTCATAAGTTGCTTTTGGGCATTTGAGAGAGAGAGAGAGAGAGAGAGAGAGAGAGAGAGGTCTGCTTGCCTACCAACTGATGCATCACATACTGGTTAAATTTTATAAAAACATCACAATGATGTAGTTTCGATCTCACGCAGATGCTGGTGGAGAGGCCCGAACAGGGAGGAGATAGGATATTATGTGGGAGAGACAGGGAGGAGTCGATATTCACCACATCCCAAACACCAACACTTGAAAAAATGACAAACATGCCCCCAACACTGGAAAAATGCTCCGACTCCAGCAGCTGACAAAGGTAAGAATAGCCCCATAGGGAACAATGCAGAAAAGAAAAACAGTAGAAAAGTACTACTCATACACAGTTTCTTAGAGCATAGGATACAGACTATATCTGGCAGAACCCAACAACACATTAACCCCGGTATATAAGGCAACGCAAGCCCTAATCCTGCAATTGTGGCTTGATTACCGTCAAAACTTATTGTAGAAGGGGAAAAAGAAGTTTGCTGCAGATAAAGTTCAGTCTATTATTTTCTTAATTCCTACATGAAGCATCTTGCTCCATTCCCATACAAGAAAATGATGTGGTAAAATGGATTGCACTAGATCTTGAACTATTTCTGTTATAGTCAATTTCACTCTTAAAAAGAAAAGAAAATTTAGAGAGAGAAATCAAAATATTTTAGGGAGAGGTGGATCTTGCACTGTTTTTTTCTTGAAAAGCAACATCAGTGCTCATGTGGATAATGTACACGCATCTTTTCTTGTACTAGAAATATTAATTGCAAAACCTCAAAACAGTTCCAAAACTGGCTCCATACTGGTGTGTGCGTTATTTAACATGGACACAATGGGTATCCCCAATGCTCAATTCAAAATGTTTATGTATGTATTTTAATCAGAGCTGGTCATGTTTCTGGGTACTAATTTTGGTTTTTCCAGGGTATAGCCTGAAACACTATGGGTTTCAGGACACTAGGACCTTCTGTGGACCTTCTGTGTCCACAGAACCCTCTGAACACTAGGACCTTCTGTGAGTAGAAAAACATGCTGTATGTTTGTGAATGAGTATCCTTCTACCCTTGAAAATCTGCTCCTCAGAATTGGGGGAACCTCTGATTTTTCAGAGTGGGCAACAGAGACTGCAGGGGGGAAGACAAAAATTCCTGTAATCTTTTGCATGAATGGAAGAAGTTCTTAGAATATAACCCTATGAAAACTTGAAAAAGTTAGCAGAGCCCAAGGTAGCACACAAATATTAAATGTGTATACTGTGAGCACTGATAGCTCCACAATACTGTGTCCAAATTTATGAAAATCCTCAGGTACGCAAATGGGAAGAGGCAAGCACACTTTATTTTCATACTGTGAAATATCCCCATCTACTGAAGTAACATGTTCCTTGGCAAATTATTAAATCCAGATTAGTTTACCAGAAATTGAAACTATCAGGAACTGAATTTCTGAAGTTTTTTAATTTTTATTTTAAAAAATTCATTCTATATATACAGTGAGAAACTTGCATCATTTTATATTTTTTTTTAAAAAATACACCCTGCACTTATTACATTAATGTCTAGTTTTGCTGAGGATCCAGAAAACCAGAAAGATAGATTTACAGTATTAAGAGTGTATATGCCCTACTTTTTATCTCAGGGAATTTGCACAGAATAGAGGAAGTGCCAGTCAACTCGAGTAGCTTCCACATCCCAGCAGGGAGCCTTTATCTCCTACTTCTTTTGGTCAGTCCTTAAGGCTAATGTAATAAACATGAAAATTATAATCCACCATTGAGCATTCAGGCAGCTCATGCATAGAGAAAGATAACATCAGTGATGTGGGAAAAACAGGCAACAGACTGAGAAGCCAGTATTTACATGGGGGGGTCTTAATAAAATTAACATAAAAACGCTATCACCTTTTGTGGATATCGTGTGGAAAGTGAGATTTGTTGCTATTGTTGTTACTATTGCTTGGTGTTGAAAGGAAAAGAGCTTTCACATAGTCCTATTTCATTGCAATTGATAGTTTTTCTATTGCTCAATTTGCTTTTTACGCTCCCTTAACAGCTGACCCTACCTTAAGCTTTTTGACACTTGTGCAGGGATTGTTAGAGAAACTCTCTGTGTCTGAGATTTCAATATCTTCACCATACAGGACTCCAGTCAGATCATTCCGTACCTGTTGCAGAATGAAAGAAAGGCATAATAAATTTGCTAAACTCACCACTGAAAATGTCACTGTTCTACATCTCTGTAACAAGACACAAACAGACATAGAATGAGTTATCATTCAATACATGTGTTAGAAAATAGTAAGAGTGCAGGTGAAGGGTTTCTAGTCCATTCCCAAACATGTTAATGAGAGTCCACTTGTAGAAATATTTGTGTAGCAGCAAGCATTTGCAAGATAAAAAGGCATTTGCAATTTGCAAGCTAAAAAAAACATTGGAAGCAACGTTTATAAATTAAAAAAAGACCAGGTTCCTCTTTTTGATTGTTTCTGCTTTTCACCACTACTCCAGTCCTTAACCTGTCAAGTGAGCAGGGAACAACCAGACAGTACATTTTTTACTTACCTACTCTGTTGCACCATTGTCCCCAATAGGTCACCCCAGATCTGTGCCAGCTCTTTGGCTAGCACAGGTCCAAGTGGATCCAAAGGGGTTTTGGTGGCCAGTCAGAGGGGCATAGGATATTAGCATTATCACTCCTGCCAATATCTGTATCATGCCCACACACCTTGGTAGCCCCTATCCTCACTGCCCACCCTCTGTGCCAATTTAGTGCTGCTGCTGCTGCTGCTGCTAGAACACAAGTTCTTGCCAGGCAGTGCATAGATAGGATTGTGCAGAGTTTCTTCAATCTGCAGTATACCAGTTTATTCCTAAAATCTATTAAAATGCAAATCCTAAGCCATTAAACACACTAAGAAAGCTATGAATGTTCTTTCTACAGATAAGAAATTTTTTTCTAGAATTTCAGCTTCTCTAATTTCACTTTTTTAATACAACTAAACTCACGCCAATATTTCCCTTATCATATACGCAAAGCACCATGAACAACCTACTTAAACATTTTTAAAATGTTTTTAAAATAAATTTAACAGCAGCAAAAATAATTTTGCAGCTAAATAATATTGCAGCTAAATGGAAACCAGCACAAAAACCAACCATAATAGTTAGGTACAAATGAATACTGTAGTATTCATATTGTCTCATGCAGCATGCACTCTGTTGGTATGGCTACATGCTATAATGTGGCAAGTAAAGGGATAGAATTGGGCTGTTAGTTCAATAAGGCCAACAGCCATTTTCTGAGCACAAGACAACTCTAAAGGACTTCGACTCAGGGAAAAGGCAGAAATGATGCTCGAAAGCTCCCAGGGAGTCACCATAAAGCAGTAGTTCCCAAACGGCAGATTGTGACTCAATTTCTAGTTGGTCACGAAACTGACAAGCTGATAGCTGAGAAGTAAAATGTATTGAGCCCTATACATTTACTATAGGTACATTCACTCATGAATAGGTGATTGTGCCTCAGTCCACTTCAAAGGACAGACTGAGGGAAGTGCAAAGCCACCAGAATGGTCCCAATTTGAAGAATACAGGCCCCAACAAATTCTTGAGTAGGAAGTGTTGTCCCTCACAAGCTGACAAGGAAAATATACTGAGCCCTATGGGAAGTGAAACTGAGCCACGTATGTACATTTACTCATTAGCAGGCAAACATGGCTCTGCTCTTATCAAAGGACAGGAAAACGGAAACGTGATTCATGCACAAGTCCTAGCAGGTGCCCTTTGCTGACTCGCCCAGAGCCCTGACTCAAGTTTTTTTGACTTGAGTCAAGAGTCTTTTGGATCAGGCATGGACAAAAAGGGGCTGGGCAAGGTAGGAGGTAATGGGCTGAGAGCAGGGACAGATGCTGTAAGCAAGAGCAGAGTTGCACAAGGTTGTTAGGAGCAGTACTACCCAATCCCTTGCAGCGCTAATCAGAAATAATCTCATTGCACTGAACCTTCTCCCAGGTAACATAGCCCAGAGCCTGCCGGAGCCATGAGGCTGTAGGAAGCCATGATCATGAAGAACCACCTCCTCCCCCACCCTGGGCTTCTCAGATTCCAGCCAATCCTAAAGCAAGATCCATTTGGGCTCCTCCTTCTGCCCTCCTTCATCCAATGATCATTGATTCCTTCAGAGGTGGACAAGAGAAGCTGTTCCTGGCTCACTCACTCCTGCCCACCTCCTGTTCGATGCAGAACATTAACACTTCCCTGTCTCCTGACTGGAACAGCCGGCTTCTAGGTGGCCCCATGAGAGCTTTCACTCCACACACAAAAGTAAGGAAGAAAACTCAGACTCGCAGATTTTCAGATTCAGGTTTTTCAGGTTCATACTCAAGACAATGTCTGAGTCCTTTTCATATGTTATTCAAGTCTGCATGAGTCAGAAATAAAATGTGTTTTTTGCGACATGACTCAAGTTCCCATCCATGCTGACAAGGTGCAAAAATTGAAAAAGCACACTATCAGTTTTTAGACAATTGATAAGGCACACCATGCTGTTGGTAGAGGATGCACATCCCCCAATGACCCTCCCCCAAACTCCCACAAAGTGAGACCAAAGTGCATGGTACACTGGTTGAAAATTACTGTGATCAAGTATTTGTAGTATCTGGAGATACCGCCACACCACCATGGAAGATGCAGACCCCTTACAGGGAACTCTTTCATGACCTCAGTTTAATGATATGCAAAATAGGAATGATAGTTAGCTCTAATTTATTGGATGTTTATGTGGATGTCTTTTAAAGCAGATCCCCATGCTAAAAAGTGTGGGAATCACTGCCATAGAAGCAGGAATAGGCAACCATTGGATTTATGTGAGGGTGCAATCCTACCCAGCGCTAGGGTAGGAGAGCCGGCCAGCCAGCGCCCTATCCAGTGCTGGGTGTGGGGAGGCTGGAGCCTCCTGTGGCAAGGGAACTTGCCGCTTCCTTACCGTAGGGGAGGCTCCAACCTCCCCTATGTGCTCCTCAGATCTGTGCCCATTAAGGAACAGGTGAAGACCAGAGGAGACCGTGCAGCCCGAATCAGGGCCTTGCGGCCTCGCTGACGGGCTTAGGATGTAGCCATACGGCCACCTCCCAAGCCCGCCCAGGTCCTGCCCTAGTTCCACCTCCCACCCCCACCAATCCCCTTCCCGAGACGACCGTGTTCGATCGGCGCAAGGGAGGCTTTCCATCAGCGCTCTGATGCGAGCAGCGTTGGCTTTGGAGCGTTAGTGCTGATGTGGGGGTGCTGTTCAGCACCCGCACGTTGGCGCTCTGCCCCTCGCATCGACACTATAACGTAGCGTCGGCATGGCGGGCGCACTAAGTTTGCGCTGCCTGCTACTTAACAAAATGACTAACTACTGAAAAGCTACTGAGATCCCCCCCCATTTAACTGTAGAAAAAAAACTGCCAGTGTAAGATAGCAGGGAAGGTCACTAGGGCATGCTTTGGAGGACAGAGGAACTTCTAAGAAAGTCCCCCACCCATGATGCTCTGGGGAGGAGAGGGAGCCATCTTTCACTCCCCTTCCTTTCCTGCTCTGCACTTTGCCTGCTCTGCCTTTCATCATTGTGGAGAAGCTACTTCCCCAGCCGCCCCCATCTGGCTGCTGTCACCAGTCCTGCTTCGAGAAGCCACCTTGTGAAAGTACACGCCAGCCAGGAGCTCATGAGCTCCAGGGTGGCAGCTAGAAAGGGCAGGGCTGGCTGGTTCTGTGCTCTTGCCCTATCCTTTCTGGTTGCTTGGCGGTGGCAGTTGCAGCAGCAGCAGCAGCAGCAGCTCCAAGTCAAAAAGGGCCATGAGCTATTGGTAGCTTGCGAGGCCCATGTTGCCTACCCCCACCACAGTGGAGCTCTCAGTTTAGTTGGGATCTTAGGCTAACTAAGCATAATCGTAAATCAATGTGTCCTCTTAAATGCTATTTAGTTTTTCTCTTAATCACAATTATTTAACTTGAGTGCTTTAGAATACTTTTCTTTGAAACTCAGCATAACAGTGAGAGCTAGGTTAAACTGGTAACTTCGTGGCTAAATGGAGATTTGAATTTGGATCTAACACATCCATGTCTCATCCACCCGTCCATGTGATCACAATGTAATGTAATATTATTACATAAATATAATGAATGGTAATAAAATGGCTCACTTACAGAAAATTTGCCTGCATTAATACCAATCACGAATCCACGTAAAAGTTAAACAAATACAAAAGCTTATGCTGCAAGTTCTGAGGCTAAGATTCTCAATTGCGGTTACATTTTTGTTTTCCCAAATATTACCAGTGCGTTTTTCTTCAGTGAATTAAAGCTGCATGTAAGTACCGATGGATAAAGCCTTTGTTGTTGGAGGCAGGAGGAGGGAAACTATAATCCCACCAGATGTTGATCATCAGAGATTCGTAATGAATGAGAACTGGACAGAACAGATGGTTCATACAATCAGAATTTTGTTGGGGTTTCCTCCAGTAATGATTTCTATGTAAGTTCATTTTGTGTTTGTTTTGGGGGGGGGGGAAATCAGATAGTTCTTCTAGATTTCTCAGTTAAGTATAAATAGGAAAGCATCAAGAAATAAACATACAAAATGTTGCTTTAAAAAAATTGCTATAATGCATACACATATGAGAGGAAGGGATTACAGTGCTGGGATTAATAAAGAGAAGTATGTCAGCAAAAAGGTTGTTTCAAATCTAAAATTGTAGCAAACAAATTTGTATTTTTATGAAAGTGGCTTTTTATAGTCACATCACATGATAAAGACCTAGTACTGTGTTACAAGCATTGGCTGCTTCCTTATGGCAAAGAGTTAGGATATAAAAATGGAAATGCTGGATCTGTATTTTGTTACAACCAGAAAGAAGGCATCAATGTCAACCGGGTTGCAAAAGAGAAGCTAGACACACAGGAGGGCACAGAACGTAGGAGAGCCTGAAATGGACAGAACAGAGGAAGTAACAAAAAAAACCCCAATCATACAAGGGATGTGAAACACATAATTAGGAGATGAAGAAGTCTTAAAAGGAAGAATTAAAAAAAACTAGATACAGCAACATATTTCTTCACACGAGATACAACTATAAGTTAAATGCTGCACAGGATAAAGAAATATGACAGTTTGCAACAGCTATGTCCTCCATCATGTATAATGAAATAGCTTGAACTGACACTATAAAAATATCTTTGTCCATCAGTGTCAATGCTACGCTACAGACACACAAGTTCTAAGTACTAGAATCAGTGATGAGCTTTGTATTTTTTTTTATCAGACAGGAACTGTCTTTGAAGTTTTATCTGATGGCATTTTTGAAATTGTTTAAACAACAACCTGCAAATTAGGCAGATACGCAAAGACACAGCATTAAACTTATTTGAAATAGTAGGCCAGGCATTTTGAAATTCAATGAACAGAATCCACATTTAAACTATATGCCATGCAATCCACTGTCTACAGCAGTGGGACTCTAAACTCTGGCACATGGGCTGGATCTGGTGCCTTCCTGTTCCTTCCCCAGCATGAGCAGCAGTTTGTGTTCCACCAGGAAAGCTGCGAAAGACCCTGACTACAGCTCCCAGGGGTCTTCACAACCAGCTGCTTCCGGGGTCCACCACTCCAACAAGTAGCATTTCTGGCGTTTTGCACAGAGACAGCTGGCCACAAAGACCCCTGGAAGCTGTACTTGGACTATTTTGCGGCTTCCCTGGCAGAATGCAAAGTGCTGTCTGCGCATGGGGAAGATTTTCCCCGCTGCAGCGGTCTCCAGCCAAACCCTAAAATTTGATGGCATTTGTGCTATTCCACAGAAAATAATGCACACCAGAAGAACTTAACAAAGAGCATTCTTGAACCTCCAAAACACCCCATGCAAAGTAGGGAAGGGAACAGACTGTAGAGGCTAGAGCAGTGGTTCCCAAACTGGTGGGTCGCAACCCATCAAGAGAACTCAAAAGGGTGATTCCCCTTTAAGGGGAATGGCTCAGCAATCAGCAGCAGCAGCACATCTCCACAACCGTGCTGCTGCTGGGTAGGGAGGGGATTTTTTTAGCTTACCTGGGGGTACCTACGGCTCTCTGAAGGGTCTGGGGAGCCTAATACCTCCTCTATAGCCCTCCCAGAGGCTTGAAAATCTTGTAAAAAGTTTTTTTAAAAATCACTTCCAGTTTTCTGGTGGTGAAAACCAGAAGGGATTGTGAAAACCTCCAGAAGGATCTCTCCAAACTGGGGGAATGGGCAGCAAAATAGCAGATGTGTTTCAATGTAGACAAATGTGATGCACATTCAGGCAGAAAATCAAAACTTCACATGTACTGTAGGCTAATGGGTTCTGAGCTGTCTGGAGCCCTGCAGAGGGCTGGCACTGCCACAGGTGAATTAAAAAAGACCCTTTTGCCCATAGCAGCCGCAGTTGTAGCAATCATGTCAATGGCTTTGCCCCTCCCCCTCAGGAACTTACAGCAGTTCCCAAACGTCCAAGTAGTTTGGGAACCACTGAGCTAGTGTATTCCATTTGAATATGGGAAGTGATAATTCAAATATACATCCAATCACAAGGCTGGAGATCTTGGGCTTGTATTTTCATGGCATGCTGTACAGAGACCTCCAACCCCACTGAATCTGCCTGCCCTACAGTTCTTTCTCTCTGGCTGCTTCTTTCCAGGCAAGCTGGAATTGTTACCAGTACTCCTCACAAAATCCAGGAGGAGGCCTTATGAGGATGGGGCACTCTGTACTTTCCAGGGTCTCAAGAGAAAAACGGCAACAACCCAAGGAAGTTCATCTGAACGACGTCCTCAACCTCACAGGCTTCTGCGTGGAAGGTTCACATCACATATTACTTTACCTGTGTAGTGGGGAGGAGGAACATGAATGTTCTATTGCAGGAAAGGATTGTTTAATTATTTAATTAATTGATAATAATCAGGGTCCTGTGCTCCTGAAGCTGCTAGAGACATTACCTACAACATGTGTGTATAGACATTTGCTAGAGAACCTCCCTAGAAACGGAGTTCAAGGACTGTTCCCCCAAACCGTTACAGTCATTTCAAGAAACCCAGAAGGCTGAACTGGAGAGAAAGATGTGTAGTTAGAAAATCAGAAAATGTGACATTTTAATTTGAGGGTATGAAGATTATTTTGCACATCAATTTACAACTTTTTTGAAATCTGTTTTTCTGGATTTTTTTGTTGTTATTCACTGTTACAATAAACCTACCATTACAATTATGGACTGATCATTTCTTTGTCAGTGGGCAAACGTACAAAATCAGCAGGGGATAAAATAGTTTTTTTCCTTACTGTATATCCCATGGGTTAGAATTTAACATTTTTTTCTGCAAACCGAGCAAGGGAGCGAGCGAGCGAGCGAGCGAGCGAGCGAGAGTAATGTTTCAAAAACTTTTCATGACCCACCAAAAATCAGCTTGTGGGTCCTAACCCACACTTTGGGCAACACTGTTCTACTTCCATATTCATGGCTCATAAAAGAATAGCCATGATTTAGCTAACTGAAATATGGGAACTAATGCAACATATTTATTATAAATTATTATAATATCTGCAACTTCTGCAAATTAAATATAAACATTCCCAGTATCTCTTCTTTATCCCAAGGCAAGCAATATGCTGTGATCAGACTAAAGTTTTTTTTTGTTATTTAAATATATGTATATTATGTTTAAGTTTATAATTTGTATCTTTTTTGTGCTGTTTTCCGTTACTCTATTTTACTCTGTTGGCCACTGAACTTTTTTAAGAAGTGGGGTAGAAATGAATACATAAATGAAATGAAAATAAAAGATTCACCCCTGGCTACTCTTCCTGCAAAGCTGAGAGGAAAGGTTTAGGTTAAAAAAAAAAATGGGGAACATTTTGTAGAATGTGAAGTTTATAAAAGAACAATGTGTTCCATACAAATGAATAAGCTGGGATGCTGACACACAAGAATTAAAAATGGTTCAAAGAAAATTTTATGTCAAGCACTGGAGGGAAGCCAAGCAAGCAGCAAAGACAAAGATGCTCCGGGAATGAGGTAATAAAGAACACTTCATAAATGTAAAACTATAATTAAGCACCTAAAAAAAGGGAACTTGAGGAGCAGCTTTCTAGACAATAAGAAAAAAAGAGGTAACATACCTAAGAAGCAGGAAGTCTGCAGATTTAAGGCTGATTCATACATTACCAGAGCAATATGATGCCCAAACCAAACATGCAGAAACCCACATGGCAATGGGCATTTCCCATGGAATAAGTACGTGATAGGAAGCAATACTCGCGCAAATTATCCCATGGATTTTGCGCCACAGAATATTCAAGTATCTCATCTCCCTCTTAACTCGTGAGGTCACAGCCTTCCACATGGGTTCAGTTCAGGAAACCTTTATTGGCATTACTATAAAACAGCATCTATATTTGAAATCCGACAACATACACAGGGAGATGTCGGGATTAAAACAGGGGGGAATAAGAGCAGATAGAGGGGGTTAAAGAAAGGGTTCCCTTTTTAAAATTGCAGCTAAAAAATCCACAACGGCTTTTGTGACATCCTCTATAGTATCATTCAAGAGGGCAGAAAGATCTTCAGTGGAATTGCCGGTCGGAGGGGGCACAAAGGATTTCAGGAGGATATCACGAAGTGATTGAAAGGATGGGCAACATAGTAAGATATGTGCCAGGGTATCTGGTTCCTGAGAACAAGAGCGACATAGTCTATCAGCATGAGGGGTATTCGAAAATCTGCCAAAATGAACTGCAGATGGAAAAATGTTAAGTCTAGCTAACATAAAGGCTCTTCTTTTGAAAGGATTAATCAGAGAATTAAAATAAGTGGGGGGGGGTGACCAAAGGAGGGAGGAAGGCCGAAGAAAAGTGGAGAACAAGTGGGGTTAAGATTAGAGGATAATAGATTTAATTCGGCTTCCCATAGTTTGAGTTTGATAATAGAGTGGGCTCTATGTAGACTAGTATCAGCAAGAATTTCCGGGGTCAAATCTAATGACAGGAGCTTGGAATCTATGAGTTTGAACCATTTGGAAGTATAAGAGTCTTCCAGTAAATCTTTCAGGAGAGAATCAGGAGGGGTATTGAGATGAAGGCAAAGCCAGAACTTAAATGTGAGGGACCAAGCAACAGTAGTAGGGAAGTGAGTACCAAGTTCCAGTGCAAGTGTACAAAGTCTTATAAGGTTGGGGACTCCTAGAATCCGCCTGAAGAAAGAGGCAGCCACTTGGTCCAGGTCTTGGTTTGCTGCCTCAATCCAGACGGCAACACCGTACAAAAGATGGGAAAGAATTTTAGTTTTAAAGATCTGAAGAGCCGCTGGTATGTATCGATTGCCGCCAGAGTAGTGAAAGCGGGCAATCGCGTTTAACTGTGGAAGGGATGAGGAGATGGCAAATTTCCTATGGTGACTCCAATTATGGCGAAAATGAAAGGTTATGCCTAGATATTTAAAGGTTGAAACCTGTTGAAAAGACAGGCCATCAATCTTCCAAAGGGCTGGAGACCAAGATTTGGCAAAGACTAAGATTTTGGTTTTATCCGCATTAATTGTTAGATCGTTTGTTGCACAGTAATTTTGAAAAGAAATTGAGTTAAGTAAACCTAGTCTAGTCACTGATAAAAGGACTGCATCGTCTGCATAGAGGAGGATAGAAAGAGGGGAACCATTAAGAGAAGGGGGTGAGTTATGAGAGTTTGACAGAAAAGATGGAAGATCAGCAAGGAACAGATTGAATAGTAGGGGAGCGAGGATGCAGCCTTGAAGGACACCTTTGTCAATGTAAATTTTTTCAGATGTAAAGCCCGATCAGGCAGACTGTACAGGAATTAGAGGTATGTAGACGATGGATTAGGAAAAGAAGGCGTGGGTCTATGCCCCAGTTAGAAAGTTTGTCCCACAACAGGGATCTATTGATTGAATCGAAAGCCCCTCGGAGGTCAATGAATGCTGTAAAAAGTTTGACCCCGTAATAGACTGTATATTTTTCAGCAAGAAAAGAAAGAAGGAGGGCATGATCAGAGGTGGAGGAGCCAGGACGAAAAGCAATTTGCTCTCATCCAGGGAGAGCTTTAGAAAGGGCCCAGGATGAGAGACGGGTAAGAAGATGTTTGGAGTAAAGCTTCCCTATAATTGACAAAAGGCTGATTGGCCTATAATTATTGGGGAGTGAGGGATCACCTTTTTTATAGATTGGGACAATAGTGGAGGAGAGCCAGGAATCGGGGATTTTACCCGATTTATTTATTTGGGTAAAGAGGTTAGATAGGGGAACCGACCACAAGGAAGGATTGCTAGTCAGTATTTCCGCCAATACACGGTCCGGACCAGGGGCTTTTCCTGATTTCAGTGAATTAATCAGATTTAATACCTCCTCCAAGGTCACTGGCGGCCACTCAGGACAATTGGGGAAGTTAGGGATTGAAGGCTCACGTGGTTCGGGTGAGGTAAAAATATTCGAAAAGTGGGATACCCAGTCAGAGGGTAGGATAGGGGGCGGGGAGTAACTGATTGGGAGTTGATTGGGACAAGAGACTAAGGACCAGAATAGTTTGTGATTTTTGGATATGATAGCAGTATAGAGTAGTGACCATTTGTTCTGGGCAAAAAGGTGTCTTTTGTAATCTAGAAAGTTCTGACAGCTTTTCTTCAAATAGAAGTACAATTTAAGGAGATCGGGTAAAGGATTTTGGCAGGAAGTTAGCTTCCTGCTCGATCTAGTTTTACCAAGAATTCAGGCTGCAGCAGCCTGCTCATGTCAAGCTATAAGCTTGAATACTTATAGCAACCTGTTAAAGCAAGAAACACTTCGCTAGTAAGCTTTTAAACAATGCTAATGGGCGCAGTGGCACACTGTTAGCACAGACGCCCTCTGTATCCATGGTTTCTGTATCTGCAGGGGGTCCCTGGAACAAGTCCTCCACGGATACAGGGGTACGCCTGTATATAAAAACAGCACTCACACTGTTGCTGAAAATTTCCAATACTCATCTGTCTTCACTGGAGAACACATTGCAAAGTTACCAACACTTGATTTGTTATTTGAGGTGGAAAATCTGCAACAAATTAAGCATCAAAAATTTGTCTGGCTTCAGGGAGAAATGAAATGTACATGCTAAATGTGGACTAAAAGAAGAAAAGACAAATGTGGTGTTCCTAAACACCAGTGTTTCTCAAATTGTGGGTTGGAACCCACCAGGTGGGTTACAAGCCAATTTCAGGTGAGTCAGACAGCACCTAGGGCAGCCATCATTGAAAGTATGGGAAGATGGAACACTGGAAAAGGGGAGGGCTGTGTGGTTATTTTGCTTGTGTCAAGGTTGTAAATACTGTAGGGCTTTTTCACTTTCTGATTCACTTGTATTGAAAAATGACTGAGAAATAATCCAATTTATTGCTGTATTCTCAGGAAAGCGGCAGGCTCTGGTGTCCCAATGATGGCACTTCTGGCCATGACATCACTTCTGGTGGGTCCCAGACAGACTATCATTCTAAAAAGTGGATCCCGGTGCTAAGAAGTTTGAGAACCACTGCTATATACAATATGCTAACAATCTAACAATGCAAAATGTTAAATTACTCCCACTGAAACCATATAGAAATCAAGTCTCCGATTTGTACTTATAATACTGAGATGTCGTGGGCAGCCCAATCCTAACCTGGGCTGGAGTAGGCAGTCTATCTGGCCTGTGCCAAATCCAGCCCCAGTTAGGAGGAATATCCCAAGTAATGCCCTAGCCAACCCAATAGGACTACTCAGATCTGCCCCAGCAAAAATTTTGTTTTTCACTTAACTCTGTTCCTCTGATTCAATGAACAAACTAAAACGTTACTAAGAGCATTTGCAAATGCTTTTGCACCAGGGCAGTGACACAAGTAGTAACGTTGCACAACTGCACAAAATTACCCAGGTTATTTCACCAGCAATTTCAGGTGGTGCAACTGCACTGTGCAAAACCTTCCATGAATCAAATATGAGCACAGAAGAGCCATAACAGAAAGTAGCAACAATAAACGCAATCTCATTCCAGGGATTTCCTGTGCACTGAGTACAATACTGTGTTAATTTTTGTATTAATATAAAAGATAATAGTCAGTAGTTCAAGCAGGAAGCTGACTGCCTCATACAGATGCATGTGCTGATGCACAGACAGCAGCAATTCTTTGTAAGCATTTGATGGGCTGATCTGAAAAAGTTGCGTCCTTTTTCAAAAGCATGTATACAAACATTGTAAACTTTTGTGCCTAAACGTTTGAGGGAGGAAAAATATGAAAGAAAAAATACTTTGATTGAATCAAAGTTTTGGAAAAAGTTGGCTGGATCGTGTATCCCTAGGTTGAGGTTGAAAGAAAAAGCTCTCTGCAGATGATTCCTCCAAGCATGTGCAAAGAGTAAGGCACATCTACCTTTCCCAGATGTATTAAAAAGTAACATTAACCATTACTGAACTGAGAAATAAACATCTTCTCCAGTCCTGCACATTCCCCTTTAGGCTTTATCAAGCCTGTCTTGACCTACTCTCAGGGCAATTAAGCCAGAGGAAGCTGCCTTTCTCAATCTGCCATTGTCTTGTGACAGTCAAGTTGTCCTGAAGTGTCTACCAAAATGAAACTGCTGATGTTGATGGAATTCACCAGAGGGAAGGAACTGTAACATGTAACAAACAACACCTCTGCACATTTTAGTATGCTTTTTAAAAAATGCCGCAATAGCTAGCAGGTCAATGTCTGGACTGCTAAAGGATAGGTACCAACCATCATTTTTTCCAGTCTGCACTTTTTAAATCTGCTAAAGGTTAAACAATTATTTTTTAACTTTTAATGTTTTAATTTTTCATTTTTGTAAGAGGAAAAATTTATTTAATAAGTATAATACAAATAAAACAGAACAAACACACTAACAGCCCAATACTAAGTAAGATTGACATAGTAAGGCCGACATAGCAGGGCTGTATCCTAAAGCCCATTAGGAGGCAGCAACAGCAATGTGCAGGACAAGGGAAGGTTTTCCTCTTGCACCCGCATAAGCCCCAGTCATCCCTATGGGCCTGATCGGATCTGCGGCTGCTGTTTTGCAGGCACAGGTCAACGTGCACAGGAGCGGCTCAAATTGGGGCCACCCTAGCCGAGGACAGGCGTTAGGATTTGGCACTATGGCCGCCCATTTACGCCCCCAGCACGCCCTTGTGGAGGCCCCCTGCCGACTGAGTGCGGCCGGCATTTGACCAGTGGAAGGCTGGCGCTGCTGACAGTTGCAGCGGTGCCTGAGCATCGGCACTGCTGCTTGCGCTGGTCCAGCGCCATGCCGTTGACACTAATGTGCTTGACGGTATGTTTGCGACAATGCTGGACCGGCGCAAGAGTGTAGCACCGGCGCAACGCAGGTATAGGATTGCACTCTAGGATATATTTGTTTTCAAGACCATTACAAGGAGTAACTAAAATGTATGTTTTTAACCAAAAAGGAGCGGGAGAAAGAAAAAATATAAAAAATGTTTAAGCAATCTTTAGTACTGCATAATTCACATGCTATAGGTATGTATCTAAGAAAGACTTCCAAATATCCACAAGCATAGCCGGTTGTAGTTGTCGCCTGTAAGCCATATGAAATTTTTATCTTGCAGGCAAATTAATAGTTGTTTCATAGTATCTCAGAAGAACAACATGAAAATGAAAATTAGTCCCCCAAACTCATATAAAGGAAGCAATGAGAGAGCTCCAGGACTAAAGACTACATCATGATTAGATATTAAATCAAGTCTTATTGCACCCCAGAGTATCTACTGGTTCCAAGTAAGGATAAAATGGAGTGCACTAAGTGCAATGCTCATGCCGCTTTGTCTTGTAAAAGTACCACACTGGAACCAATGGTTGAAATAAGTTAACGTTCTGCTATTCAGGGAACCCTGATGATTAGGTCCTGTACTTTGTGAGGACTTCCCGTAAGAGATCTTGGTTGGTAGCAAGAAAATGTATTTAGAGGAAATGAGTCCTTACAGATCATAAAGGGTTTAAAAATCTGCAACAGCAGGTTGACAAGTATATCAACAGGCAACATATTTCAGCCAAAGGGGAGAAAACAAACACCTCTGCTAATTTGCAGTGATAACTGCTAATCTGCCATGATAAAGAATAGATTTGGAAGCAGTGCCACTCACCATTTTGAGTTCTAACAAAAAGTTATTTTTTCAAATGGTCAGGGTTTTTTTTCCAAATAGCAATTTCTTTTGATGGCCAACTTAAAGGAAACATGGTATGGGATAATGGTATCCCATTGGTATGGGATAACTGCAAAACAGAAAAAGGAATGACTATCCTCCATGTGGCAAGACCACAAGAAGAAAACTTGGAGCTGCTCTTTCAAGCAGTATGTATCTGCTTAAAGCAGTGCTTCCCAAACTTTTTAGCATCAGGGCCCACTTTTAAAAACAACAAATCAATTGCAACCCACTAGACCAGCTTTTTTCAACCACTGTGCTGTGGCACATAAGGTTGCCACGAATAGTCTACGGGTGTTCCACAGGAGTTTGGGGGATGGTAATATATTAATGGGGGCCATTCGTGAAGTGAGCCTCTGGCTGGCATCATGGTGTGCCTTGAGAGTTTCAGTGCTTTCTCTAAAATATTATGTATTTTACATAAATATTTAATAAAAAGACTATCAAAGACATTAAAAAGTATTTCACTCAGGCCTCTGCTTTTATTCTTTTTTCTATGGTAGGGGACCTGACTTCTGGAGCATTTGTTGAGTTCCATATTCATCGGATCATGATTGTTCTGCTAAAGTCATAATATAAAGGTTGCTGGGCTGCCTGATTTATGAGCAAGACAGGCAGGTTAACAGCTCCAGCAAATAACTCACACTAAGCAGCTTCTCCTTCCACTTTCCACACTACAGAGGCATCTAGCCAGTATCTAAATACTGCTCTCCACCTATCAGGGCAGTGCTGGATCATTGTTCTGGTGTCCGTGCTCTGAAGCATGTACACCAGTGGTGTCATCCAAATGATTTAGGAACAGGTACTCACTTTTAATTGGCACTTGTCGGGGTCTGCCCACCGGAAGTGATGTCATAAGCCAGAAGTTATGTCGTGGCAGGAAGTGAGGTCATAGCCTGAAGTGATGTCATGATTGTTGCCATGGATGTGATCATGTTTGTAATAATTTCAGCTTGTGGTTAGTGTTGATTTAACTTCTATTGTTTTGCTTTCTAGAGATGTGTATATACATATTTTGCTTCAACTGTTCCCTGGTTAAATAGCAGGCTAGACTGTACTAGATTGTGAGCCCTTTTGGGACAGGGAGCCATTTAACTTTAATGTTAAATGAAAGGAGCCGGCAAGGAGCAGGAGGGGGAACGGGCGACCAAAAAAAGACCGCGTGGGGGCTGGGGTGAGGCTGCAGGAGGAACCGGGACGCTGGATCTGCGCGGCTGGAGGGAGCTGGAGCCCCAGGCAGCCTACCTTCTCACGCTTGCTGCCTTATTCCCGGGTCTCCCTCGCTGCTGCTGCTGCTGCCGCCTCCAGTCCTCTCGCTCCACTGCTGCCGCCACCACCACCACGCTGCCTGCCTGCCTCCTCACAGAAAGTGCAGGCAACGGCTGCAGGCGTGCAGTACGCATGCACAGCCGCTGAGCCAACCAGCTGACGGGGCCAGCTTCGAGTGGGTGGGGCCAGTTCAACTTCTAGGAACCAGTACTCGCGTAGTGGTGCGTAGTGGGTGCATGACATCACTGATGTACACCTCACACACAGGTGCTCAGCGTTTGCCCTCATTGTGGTACTTCAGCTCTGCAGTTCCCCAGGTTCAAAAGTACCTCGGGCCTGGCCTCATAGTTGCAAGTATGGACCCACTGGACTCTTGTGGGGCTGTTGCATTAGTGGGTCCCAAACTGCTGAGGTAGATAATTTTAGGCATGCTTATTAATAGTAATAATAAAAATAAAATAAATGTTTATAATTAAACAAATATTCATAATAAAAGTATCTATAGCAGTGGTTCCCCAACTGGTGGATGGCAACCCATCACAGGAAAACGGTGATTCCCCTTTAAGGGGAATGGCCCAGAAATCAGCAGCAGCACAACGTCCATGATTGTTTTACTCGGACAGAGAAGGGGTTTTTCAATTATGGCTCTCTGGAGGGCAGTGGCGTTTCTACAGGGATGGCAAATCTCTAAGTTCTGCAAGAAGCCTTACCTTGCAGTGGAAATCACTCCTCTCCTGCACCGTTTTAGCCAATCCTCACAGGGAAAAGCAACATCTTGGCGTTGCTTACTGGCTACAGCAGCAAGGGAGAGGAGGGATTTACCTGACAGGGTAAGGCTTCCTGCAAAACTTAGAGCCTCTGCTGGAGGGTCTGAGGAGCCTGCAACCTCTCTGCACCTCTCTTGGCAGTTTCAAATTGCTGCAAAAAAGGAAAAACCCAGTTCCAGTTTCATGATGAAAACAGAAAAGGGTTTTTTTTCCCCCATTTTAACTGCAATTTGAAGCTGCTGGGAGGGCTGCAGAAAGGTTGCAGGCTCCCAAGATTATCTGGAGAGTCATGGAAAGACCATGGAGATCGTGCTGCTACCCTCCCGCCCCCCAGCCCACATAAAAACTTTCAGGATTCCCAAGATCCAAGTAGAACTGATCTATAGCACTTAAAAATATTGTTCTTGGCGCAAATGTTTATCCTATTTTTCCCAGGTTATCTTTTCCCATGCTGTCCAACATTCCTTTGCATCTTCCCTGTGCCTCCACTGATCTTTCCACATGTTCCCTTCCACCCCTCCTTCACATCACCTCCCCAGTCTCGGCCATGTTACCACCTACTGCCCACCCCATAAGAACATAACATAAAAAGAACCTCAGGCCAAGGGCCCATCCAGTCCAGATCCTTGTATCTCACAGTGGCCCACAAGATGCCTCAGGGAGCACACAAGACAACAAGATACCTGTATTCTGTTGCCACTTCCTCGCATCTGGCTTTCCAGCAACAGGGCCGTTCAGGAGACTGGTGGTGCATGGCTGCACAGAATGTCAGGTTGCACATTATAACAATAGCAAAGCATGCTGCGCCATCAGAATGTGAGCTCTGGTGGGGCAGCAGGTTCCTAGGATTTAGCCTTTAGTGTGTTTGAAGAAGAAAAGGACTGACCTTGCCCCGTCTATGCCTTCTGTTTCTGTTGTGGTTCATTGTAGATGGGCCCACGCTTCTCAAAAAAAGGCAGAGAGCAGCTCTAACAACAATTCAAACAGGTGGTCATTGCATGACTGTACCACTGTTCTCCAAATAGTCAGATTTTTGGCATTAATAAATGTAAGCATTTAAATGCAGGAAAAATACAATATACAACAAGGTCTTGTGTACTCCCTACACAGAGTGAATTACCAATGGGGCAATCCTAGACCAAACAGTCTGTCTAGAAGAGCCCTTATAGTGAGGCACTTTCTTGGGAAACTTTCTGCAGCAAATGCGCTGAAGTGGTGTTTTGCTTTGCTTTGTTTTTTGCACCCAACTATTTCCAATTACTGGCCCTGCTACAAATCAGCTTGGGGTCTAAGTCAAGTCTCATTTTCCTCCTTCAGAAAGATTATCAGTGGGAATAACAATTCTGCGGCCTAAATTAAGCCCTCAGTGAGACTCGTGAGTTTTCCCACTCTCTTCAAATTAAGCTCTTGGGAGGGCACAGGAAGGCCAATTAAACCCTGCAAAAATGTACAGGATAGAACCCTAGCTGACTAAAACTTCGTAAACAAGCTCACAAGTGTGCACAGAGATACAGAACTATACTGGCGAAGCAGATACAACATGATCAATTATTTTTGTCACAGCAACAACCCCAGTTTTGCCATTTGACAAAAAGCCAGAAGCACATCTCAGAAGCATCTCTGAGATGCCTTCCAAGATGCACAGATGCTGCACAGATGCTGTCCATGATTGTTTTACTCGGACAGAGAAGGGGTTTTTCAACTATGGCTCTCTGGAGGGCAGTGGCGTTTCTACAGGGATGGCAAATCTCTAAGTTTTGCAAGAAGCCTTACCTTGCAGTGGAAATCACTCCTCTCCTGCACCGTTTTAGCCAATCCTCACCGGGAAAAGCAACATCTTGGCGTTGCTGTGCCTCAGCATGTGGATGTCGGTGTGCCTCAGAACATCTCCTAACACAATTGGAAGGCACTTCCAGTCACATCCACAGGGACACCCTCCCTGCCCTAGATATTGAAATTCCATGGGTTTTTGTGGTGGTGGTGGTGAAGGAACAGATCCCCCACAGATAACAAGGTCCAACCAGTACTACTCTCTTGCTGCCTTCACATCTGCAAATGGACTGTGAATGAGGAAATTGCGATGATGCAGGGGCCTCAAGAAAGCCTAATCACAAATGCAAAACATGGCATAAAGCCAGCTATTTGTCCTTCAGTGCTACCACGGAGCCGAGAAAAGAGGATGCAACCATTCCCAATGTCTTTCTTACAGAGGGCTTGTACAGGTGCATGCAACTATGCTAACCCTGAGGGGATTGGGGGCCTGCACAGGACGGTGCCCCAGGGCCTCCTAGAATGTGGCACCAGCCTGGCTTGCACAGTCTTCCTACACTACAGGGCTGCTGCATATCCTGAATCTCTGACCTCAAAGATGTCAGTACAGGTGAAGATTCACATATGCACTATCATGCATTTCTGGCCACAGGGGAAGCTGTAGAAATATAAGTTCACCAACAAGGAAGCCTCTTAACAACACAAGGTCATAATGCTCTTTGGCAGCTTGAAAGGAAGATCTGACAGGGATCAGAAGAACAACAAGGGCAGGAAGGACAAAAGATAATTAAAGCCCCATCCAAGACTTCACAGGGGTCCCCATTTATCTGAATTGATCCATTGTTTCCCCTTGAAGAAGAAATTTCCCAGGGTACAGCTAAATGTAGGACTGTTACAAATGCTTTGTTGAAATCCAGACTAAACTGAATGGGAAATCCCTTGTTGGGAAAATAAAACTGCACTGAACTTTTTGTTCGAAAAATCAGTCATTCTCACAAAACAGAGAAGAGATGGGGTGAAAAAAGATTCATTTGTTTACAGGTAAAGAACCAAGAGACTACTATTATAGATTCCATATAGATATGGTTACCAGATCCAAGCTGGGACAAAGTGCCTATATTTTAACCATTGAACAGAAGAGGAAATTTCGGCAGGTGCAGCTCACCATGGAAGGGTTTCAAAAGCTGCACCTGCCCAAATTTCCTCTTCTATACAATGGTTATAGGCACTTTGTCGCAGTTTGGATCTGGTAACCCTACATATAGGTATAGGGTAGAGGCAAGGCACAGTTACAGACAAGCTTTCTATTCAGGCTGGAAAAACCAGACAATAGATGGGCCCTCAAGGATGTCAAGATAATGGATTCAGGACAAAAAATGAATGACCTCAGGAATGATGCTTTCATTCTGTGGTTGCCTCTACTGTGCAGGATTAAAAAAGGAAATGGAGCACATGCTCCCCATGGAGGAAAAAAACTCATAAACGTCCTCTTATCTAGAGTTGTAGGAAGACACTAAAGTGCAAAAATGAGCCTTGGAGGAATTTGTCTGGGCTTATGTTTGGGAAAAAAAAACTAAAAAAGGGAATGAGATAAATCCTCTGTGTGTGTTGGAAAAGGAAGCATGATTAGGTTGTGTTGTGAGGAAGAAGTCCTGGGCTCACTTGGGGCTCATTCACTTCCTGCACCATATTTTCACTTTTTCTCTCCCCCTCCACCCCTTTAATAATGTCCTTCCTTAAAGATGAGCGAGCATCTGACAGAAAACTACACAGCCATTTATACAATTAGTCAGGCATGCTTTGCATTGTCTTTATTAATCAAAGTTTCTGTTGTTTCTTCTGTGTCCCAAAACCTATTTTTGCAGACTCACTACGAGAAGGGAGAAGGGCATAAAGGAAGCCATTCCACTCTCTCATTATTCCTTAATAACAG
This sequence comes from Lerista edwardsae, assembly GCA_029204185.1. NCBI lineage: Eukaryota > Metazoa > Chordata > Lepidosauria > Squamata > Scincidae > Lerista > Lerista edwardsae. The sequence continues at coordinate 7,317,890 of JAJKFI010000037.1, forward strand.
AAACATCAGGTGAAGAACAAGGGAACAGAAAGTGTGCTGAGGCAGTCATCTAGAATTAGCACATTCAATCCTGCCCCCACAAGGGAAGGATATGTGGATTTGTTGGAGGTTTTATTAAACACATTTTGCCCAATTTTAGTCCCTAGCTAAGATCCATTTAAAAATATTTTGAGAACATTTTATAATTTCTGTCACTTGTTTCCAAATAAAATTGTTAAATTGTGTCTTAGAGCAAAGACTTTATATAAATAAAAGACTTGTTCATTTCTGAATATCATAACGTTGTTATCTGTTTTATGCTGAATAAAAAAAAATCCCTCAATTTAAAATTGTATACTGAAAATGCCCAGCCGCCTTGGGCATTTGCTTTGGTATGGGAAAGAATGGGGTATAAAATCTTCAAAAAAATAAAAATAAAAATAAGAAGGTGGCTTGCCAGTTATCAACAACAGACTGAAGCAAGATATCTGGAGGTTCTTCACAACTACAAGAGTTTCCAGTGACTAATATGTTTATATATTAATTGCGTTATATTCTTGGCTGAAGAATTTCAACCTCAAATGCCAAAAGTGACCAAACTAGCAAGACGAATTAGAGCCCAATCTAAGGCTGCCTGCAGGGCACAGCAATACTGGCTCAGGCCCCACTGCGTCCTGTGGGCAGCTGGAGACCACATGGGATGGACATTTTGTTTACTTATCTTACTTCACTCCTGCAGAATCCCCTATGACTTTGGTTCCCAAACATTTCAGCACCGGGACCCGCTTTTTAAAACAACACTCTGTTGAGACCCACCAAGCTATAGAAGACTAAAAAAAATAGTGTCACATTAGCAGCTGCTCAAGCCTCTTTACCCTTTTTTTTTTTTACTTGGCAGGGCAGGGGGCTGTGACAGAGTCTGGATTCAAAATTACAATTTATCCTGGTCTTGTCAATAACTACTCAATAACAAGCCAGTTATCCAGCAGGCTACTCCTTCCCAGAATGCTATTTTCTACTCAGAACCAAACCTCAATATTTCAAAATAAAGAGAATTTTACTTAACAAACTTCACAAGGATCAAAGAACTTTACACTCAAAGAACGGCAAGTTCAAAGACAAGGATTTCACTCATAGTTTAACAAACCCAACTCTAACCTGTGTTTTCCTAACACGGAACAGGAAATTGGCAACAGCAGGCAAAGGGCAATAACCGACTCTCAAATGCCTGTTCTTATAGCCCAGCCCTCCACAGGCTAAAAGGAATGCGACACATCTGCACCTTATCCTGATAAAGGGACAAGTTTCCTTCCTTTTCCAAAAAGCCTTGTCATTATTTAATCACCAAGTGGAGCTTTTCCAACCCTGATGCAATATGAACAGTAGTCAGAATCAAATTACATAATATCCCCCAAAAACCACTTCTCATGACAGCAACCACCTTCAGGAGCATTTGTTGAGCTCTACATTCATCCGAACGGGACCATTCTGGTGGCCTTGCATTCCCCTTCGCATGGCCTTCAACAAGAGTCAAGGCACAGTTGACTACCTGTGAGTAAACACACTTGTGTGGCTCAGTTTTACTTTCTATAGGGCTCAATAAATTGTCCTTGTCTGCTTGGAGAGGGGGGAACTTCCTTCTTTTGTGTGTGTGTGTGTGTGTGTGTGTGTGTGTGTGTGTGTTTAGGCCTGCATTCACCAGATTGAGACAATTTTGGTGGTGTTGCATTCCTCTTGGTCTGTCTTTTGAACATCCTTTGAAGTGAACTGAGGCACAGTCACCTACTCATGAGTAATAATGCACTTGCTGCTCAGTTTCATTTTCCAGTGGGCTCAATTCATTTTTCTCTTCAGGTATCAGCTTGTCAGTTTCAGTTTCCCAACCCATCAACTAGGGCTGTATTAACCTATACCCAGGCCCCTAGCATTTCAGGTATTCCTCTCCAAAATGTTTCAGAAAAAGGAGGGCACACCTCTAGCCCTTGTTACTGTCCCTTGTTATTGCTCCTCTCCTCACATATGTCCCTCTGCTCCTCCTTCGTCTTCCCCTGACTCCCAAGCCGTGGGCAGCTCGTGCTGTGGTCCAGCTGACACTGCGGGGAACCTGGCCAGCCAGAGAGGAAGGAAGGGTGTGTTGGTGTTGCGCTGCCTACCTCTGGGAGCTGGTTTGGCGGGCAATCAAGTGTGCAGGTGCCACTCAGCTCCAGTGCACTGAACACTTTGTTCCTATGATGTCCACTCTGCCCACCCCTGGAGGCAGGGCTGGGCATCTAGGCACACAAGAGCCACTCAGCCCTGGCTTGCTTATTGCCCTTGGGTGCTGCGGGCTGGGTCAGGCTCTTGTGGGAGTTCCCCTGACTCCCTGCAATCAGGGTGGACTGCTTGCAGCTGTCTGCTGTGAGCAACAGGGCCTGGCTCATGACAAAGCAACCATGCTACCACCCATTATCTTGACCTATCTATAGTGCAATGCAACGTGACATCACCAGCAGTGATAGGGTTACAGGTAATTCAAGACCGAGTGCAGGTGGAGAAACACCTTAGGTAGAAATGGGGGGAAATGGTGTTGTTGTTGTTTTGTTTGTGGATTTTGGTGTTTTCCAAAGGGAGAAGTCCAGAAAGTTGTGTTACGTGTTTTTATTCAAAATTATATATTATAATTGCTTTAAAAGTGTACTAGGTAGGTGATATAGGTGGTATAGTGACAGTAGATGCCGCCACAATCATCATTCATGCACCTCCCCATTAAATAATAAATACCGTAAAAACTAAATAAAATGGCTTCTTTTTTATAGATTTAGGGTTGTGTTCTTTTTACAAAAAAAGCGGTGATGTGCGTTTTTATTTTGTTACCACCCTTTTCTCTCATGGCTACAGCTCAGAAGCAGATGAACAGCATGGGGCTATTATCGCTGGTCTCTCAAAAGTGAAAGAGCACTTGACTTATAAGGGCCACTTTACACAAATAACCTCATGACCCTCACAACATGCAGGGCAAGCTGTTATGTTAACACTAGTCTTCTCAGAATTCTTGTTGTAGTTATTCTGCCTAGGAGGACTTCATGCACAAACACGCAACAGGTACCTCTACAGAAGTACAATGCACATTATACAGGTATGCAAAGGATGGGAAGGAATTCCATGCCACTATGTTGCTGAAAAAGGTACCATAAAGCTTTAAACTAGTAAAAGCTATTTTAGCTCAATTGTTAAGAACCTGAGCAGGAATGGGACACCCTCCTGGTACCTAAAAAGATACACTAGATGTCCCTTTACCTAGTGGTGCTCTAGTCCAGTGGCCTTCAACCTTTTTCATTACCATAAGTCACAAAAAATGAAGAACACTCCTAACCAACTTTTCGGCACTTGTCTTGCCAAAGCCCCTGCTCCAAACTTTCCTCCCAAATGCTATGCCCGCTTAGGCTACTTAGTCACCCAGATACAGACAGTCCTGGAAATATCTACAAACTACCAGACCCCAGCACCAACAGAGAGCTCACCCCACCCAGTGGCTTGCCTGTAGGCCACAGGTCTCCTCCTGGAGCTTCAGAGCAGTCCTTCAATAATGGCCAGTCCTCAGTCCAATAGTCCTTAGTCATTTGTCAATCAGTCAAGCCATGTATCAGTTCAACAGTCCAGTCCAGTCAGTCAGTCAAGCCAGTAGTTCAGTCTGATATGTCAGCAAAATCTCCACTCCTTCCACCACTCTCTCCACAACTACAACCCACAGCTTCTCCTTCCTCCAGGTTCTCCTTATATCCTGCTACAAGCTCCTAAGTGGCTGCAGCTGTGCAGCCCAGCCTCTGCTACTTCCCTGGTGTTAATCCTGCACTTTCCTGCACCAAGGGCCACTGTCGGCACCATCCACTGCCTCCTCGGGGTAATCTTCCGCATTTTCCCATACAGCACTGGGGTAAGGGAACAAATATTCCTTTACCTTGAGGAGGCCTATGTGACTCCCCTCCCCCAACAGGATGTCGCACATGCCCATTGGCACAATTAGTGCTGGAAAGTCGGTTAGGATTTGGGCCTAAACCACTGTACAGAACACTAATTTTTTGTTTCCATGTTTAGTTTTCCTAAATATATCTTTTGCATAACCATCCTTTGTTTTGCCTTAGGTGTTCAGAAGCTCTTGCTCAATCCCCATGGGCTTCCAGCTACTTGAAACAAATTAACTCTTGATACAGTGAAAGAAGAGATAAGTGCTCAGCTGAAATTCAGCCTCAGTTAATTTTTTAAAAGGCATGCACAGACCTATATCAGTTTTACTCCCGACTACTAGGTCCTGTGATTTTTTTAAATTACTGTTTCATAATGATTACTACTGAACAGTGCCAAAACTTTAAGCAGTCCTGAAATAGGTGTCAAGGAAGTTCCTATCTGCCTCTGTTTAAGAAAAGAATGTAATGGATAGTACTGAAAACCTGAGTGTGGTGCCAGTGTGAAATATGGTTATAGTCTCTTATCTGTTATGTGCTACAAGTGTGCACACTTTGTCTGTGGGTGTAAGAAAGAGACTGACTAACCATACAAGGGCTGGCCTTAAAGTGAGCTGTCTAAATAGACAGTGAATAAACAGAACATTACGGAAGTCTTTGATTATGTATACAAGTTCACCACCATAATAAGAGGAACATATATGTGGGTTAGACAAGACAGTCTCCAGGACCATTTATTACACAGTCTCCACTTATTACACAGTAAAGTAATTTACTAGCAATCCTTCTACAAATGGAGTGTCCCAGGCTTTTAAATTTAGGACCAATCCTAACCAACTTTCCAATACCAGTGTAAGGCAATGCAGCTCTGAGGTAAGGGAACGGACATTCCTTTACCTTGCGGAGGCCGTTGTGACTACTACTCCACTGCAGGATGCAGCACATGTCCCATTGGCACTGCTATGCCGGTGCTGGAAAATTGGTTAGGACTGAGCCCTTAGTTACATATTTTATTGCTGAATGTATACATGACTGTAGGAACAGTGATGTCATCTGGTAATGAAGAACGGGAATGCTGGGTGGGACTTACGCGTGATTGGCAGCCCGTCCGTTCTGTTCCGTGGCTGCCCTGGCCTCGGGGGGGGGGCTGCCCCCGGTTGGTGCGCTCCACCACTGCTCACCCAGTGGTCACCCGGCGTGCCCCCCACCCGTCCCCCCTGGCGAGCAGGCGCCCCCCCCGAGGCCAGAGCAGCCACGGAACGGAACGGATGGGCAGCCAATCACGCGTAAATCCCGCCCAGCATTCCGGTTCTTCATTACCAGATGACATCACTGCATAGGAACCTTTGGAGGGGTGCATGGAGAAGCAAAAGAGTACACTTACTCCAATAATTCTATACACACTTACCAAGAGTAAGTCCCAATGAACTCATTAAGGCTTACTTGTAGAATATTGGATAACACAAAAACAGCTGCTTATGTTTAAGGTATACCTAGTTAACAGCTTGCATTTGTTTTCTATACACCCCCAAACATTTACAAACATTTTTAATTACTGGGAAATCATGCTAATTATGCACATAAATAGCTCTATATACATGTGCCTATATCAGGTTTTTGGGTCATATGCTTTATCCTTAGAATTTCACTCGAGAGGAAAAAAAAAAGTCAATAAAAACACATTCCAGAGCTGCTCTGCACAGTATTGTAAGATCATGGGATGATAGCCTATGGGCAGATGAAAAACAACATATATCCTTCCTAAAATTTCTCAGGGTGCAATCCTAACTGGCACCAGAAAGGAAAAGCCTGTGGGCCTGCACCGTATCCAGCGCACGTTAGGAGGTCCGCCCCGATGGGCTTGCTTGGATTTGTGTCTGCTGTTTAGCAGGCACAGTTCTGAGTAAGTCATGTGGCCCAAATCAGGGCTGCGTGGTCTGGGGACGGAGGCTTGTTCTCCCCCCTCCCTGGGCCGGCATGCCTCCTGATGGTACAGGAGCAGCACAGTGTGGCCTTGGGCCGGTGTTCTTGGTCCAATGGAACCAGCACCGACGCAAAGGTGCTGTCTGCACTTTTGCATCGGCGCTGCAGATGTCTGGCTGATGCTAGCAGCTAGCATTGACCAAACAAGGTGTGCAGGATTGTACTCTCAGTCACATACTTCACATGATCACACATGTTATCCTAGGACAGTGTTGGCGAACCTATGACATGCGTGTCAAAGGTGACACATCACAACATTTGGGGTGGCACACCAGTGTTCACCAAAGCCTGACAAAAACTGAATTTTTTTTCACTCATTTTTCATGTTTGTAATTATTTGGTGTTTCTTTATATAATACAAAGCACCACACATGATTGGACTGTAGTTTCAGTTTAAATAAATAAATATAAAGAATTATTTGTCATTTGTTTGGTGGGGGGTTGACACACCAGCAGAGTCAAGTTAAGTATTTCCCGAAGTTTTGACCCAAAAGGTTTGACATCACTGTCCTAGGACTAGGAATGCCCAAAACTACATTTATCAGGGACAGTTTACAAAGTACAATGCTATTTCCTCCTGTGCAAACTCCTCTTGGAGTTCTTCTATGGTGAATTCATACAAGCCCACAGTCAAGAACAAATAGGAAAATTCTTCTGATTGCAGAGGAAAAGTCTTCCTCTACTAATTTCAAGGCACCAGTATAAAAGAATCGATATCCTTGCCTAGAATAGCAAGAACACTTGGGAATTTACTAATGGCCTGCCACTCCAGAACATTCCCAGGGGAGAATTTGTTCAGAAACAAGCAGAATCGAAGAACCAGAACTCAAAGACTGACTTCCACTTGCTCCTGAATTCATATTCAGTTCTTCTCACTCACATCCTGACCAAATCAGATAGGTTCTTTCATAACAATATTGCTTGTTTCCAATTATGCCTCTTCATCTGCTCAGTACTGCTGTTGCCCTGACCTTTGGATGACCAAGACGTGTTTGTATGAACTTTAGCTTGCTTGTACTGCCCACACCCTAGTATTTGACAGCAAGCACTAAGTATAGTAAATCTCTTCTGGTAATTTGTCAGCAAAAATAGTATCCCTTCTCAGGCCTAATTCAACAAGCAGAAAATAGCAAGCAATAGAATGCTTCTTGGACTGTACTGCTTTGCAATCCAAGCCTGCAGCCTGAATATTCCTCCATTAAAAAGAAAAACTCCTCCATTGCGTATATAGATATTTGGCATTCCGTGGAGAATGGATGGTTAAAATGCTTCTCTTTAGTTAGCCATCTTATTCTCCATGAGTATAAGTGTACTGCTTTTATGTGTACAAAACAAAAATGGTAAAATGAGATGCCCCTACTGCATTCTGAAGTGATTGGCCAAGTAAAGATTGTACCATGTATTATTTCTGCAAATCTGAATTAGCCTACACTGAAAAGCATTTTGAGATAAATGTGTCGCTACCACCAACATCATGTGTAACGAATACAGATCTTTTGCAACCTCCATCTGATGAAATAGTTAAGCATATCTTACCTCAGAAAATCTTCGTATATCTTGAGTCAGAGTTCCCACCCTTTTCCATTTATAATGTTTGAGCAACTTCAAAATTGCAGGGTTCACAGCATTATCGGATGGCACTGTCCGGAAGAAATAAGGATACTTTTTATCATCAGCTAACTCTGGTGTCGTTGCAGCGAATGAGAGCTGGAAAACAAAAAAGTACATTTAAAAATCTTGGTTAGCTTATTCTAACAGTGGGCTTAAAAAAAAACTAGTGTTTCGTTAAATGACAAAAAATAGACTAACCAAAGAACTAAAAGCAAAAAGAGCAACTGTTTGTGTCATGTCATTTCTCCTTGCTACAAACACAGTCGAAGGTGAAAGTCATGCTATTGGGATACTGGGTAAGAATGCCTACCACTAAAAACAGCCCCATCAAGGGAAAAAGTCAGGCACTTAGAGGAGACAAAGCTGCTTGCAATTACTGATAAGCTTATCACTGACTGGGTAAATTCATCTTCAGGGGTAAGAGTCGTACTCCCATAACAAGAAACCATTCTGTGAAAAACAATATATCTGTGTGTTTGCTGTTTAACACAATACAACCAAGTATTATATGAAGAACATGCTTCTGCACAGTGTCTGGTCATGAGTTACCTCTTCAGAGTACATAACATGGCTCATCCTGGAAGTCAATATGACGACTAAGGAGAGTTCCTGGCATCTGAGTGGGAGATTAATAATCTGATAACATGTACTAATTGCACATGCCAGTGGCTGATTACGGGGGTTATGGGATAAATCCGTGCCATGGGCCTCTGATGCCACAGGGTGGTACCTGGCCACCAAGAAAATCTGAAAGGGCAGCAGACAGATGCTTTTTCTTCAGGGCCATAGCAGGGAGCATTCAATGGTATCTAGGAAACCTAGAGAGAGAGAGAGAGAGAGCATCCACTACTATCCCCTGAGCCTTGGCTTACCAACTGATGGTGGGCACTGTCAGGACTAGATGGTACTCTTCTCAATGGTGTTGCCATTTTAAATTGTCCATGTCCTGCTACTCTGCATCAGAAAGGCCACAGCATGGAAGATTTCACATGGTGCCACCACTGAGACTATCTGCAACTAAAACCACACCAACACTGCACACTAAGTTAGTATGGCAGCTCCCAGATTGGCCACCTTGCCAAGGTTCCTGCTGGGAACATTCCTTCCTCCCAGGCAGCCCAGGGGTCCTGCTCCACTGAGGGGCAGGCATACAAATCCCAATGAGAAAGCAGGCATACAAATCCCAGGGAGACAACTATTCCTCTTCAACCCAGCATGGAGTCTTTTCCAGTAACATTGCTGGTGTCTCTTCTGCATCTCTCTTTAGACTGTGAGCACATTGGGGATAGGGAACTATTCACTGATTTATTTAATTTTGTGAACTACTTTTTGTGGGAAAGTGGTATACAAGTATTAGTAATAAATTACTACTACTACTACTACTACTACTACTACTACTACTACTACTACTA
>JAJKFI010000037.1:7326825-7378961 GCA_029204185.1 Lerista edwardsae
TACTACTACTACTACTACTACTACTACTACTACTACTACTACTACTACTACTACTACTACTTGTAATTTATTTATTCATTCATTTTTATTTTTATTTTTATAGGACTCTATAATCTTAAATCTGCCCAACCCTGTCCAAATACAACAGAACACCTGTGATTTAAACTGTAGTTATAAACTGTGATTTAAACTGTAGACTATATTATATAGCCAAACTTAAACAAACCTATGCAGGTAACATTTTCCTTAATCTAGATACTTGATTACCCCAAACCTTTCTCCCAGGCCATTTGGCTAAATGGTTCTGTACTGTTATTAAATCAAAATATTTCTCAGATGTAAGTGTCCCTTTGTTTATACAACCACTTCACAGAGCAGCAGGGCACTCACCACTTCACACATTATTTAAATAGCACAGAGAGATTAAGTAGAGCGCTGCTGCATGGCTTCCCATCTAATGCAAGTGCATGTGGCTGCAAAAGCCAGCCACTCCAAAGAGTTCCAAAGAGATTTGTGATAATGACAAAGAATTCACATGAGGCCATTCCAAATAACTGACACAGTTTAGAAGACTCCAGACAGAAAGAGCATTCTCTTTCTCAAACATTACACATCACTAAAGGCAAGCATGTTGCACAGCATGTCTACACATCCCAGTCATGCCTGCTCAGAAATTTCACTGTTTTAGTGGGAGTGTCTTCCAGGTAGGAAGTGTGGCTAGGATTGCAGTCTAATTGCTCAATCCTATGTCCCTCCATTGGCATAGTGTGATGCAGGTGAGCTGGTGGAATATATGCTAGATCCAGTGGGAACAGAAGGCCTTTCAGAGGTATGTAAATATATTTTTATTTACTTCTTTGTAGGCCTCCTGGTGGCCTAAGGGTCTCCTCAGACCCATGTCAGTTATGTAGATGACATAAGTCCAAGAAGAGAAGGGGGGCAGGGTAGGCTAAAAAATGGGGAATGGGATCCAGCCTGTGCATTTACCACCAAGATCTACCCCCAGCCCATCCCCACCCCTGCCCTCCCCGTTCCTGTCAATTTACTGCTACCACACATGCCATGCTGTTCATCATTGGCATCAGAAGCCTGGCAGCACAAAACAACATCTTGGCTTCCACACCACCAGAAAATGCCCAGCATTGTTGGAACATGTGTTCTGGCCACACATGGTGACAACAGGATGCGAACTTAATGAACTAAGTACAGCTGATCTCTGTACAACATCTGTACAAGTTCATTCCACAATCTAGTGCAGACTTCCCCAAAATTGACGATCGCCAACCAGACTTTTTTCTGAATTACAGTTGGATGCACAATTACAGTTGGATACACTTAAAGTTATCACACACACAGAGAGAAGTGCATTTTCACGATTTTCACATCTCCACTCAGAGACTCCTGCCATCCATACGTGTAGTAGAACAGAGTCCCATTCTGAGCATGATTCTTGATTTGAATGAGGTTAGTCCACACAGTGGTGGAAAGCTCAATGTGTTGAGCTTTGACCCAGTGTTTTGACCCAATGAGTGGCAGCTATGAAGAAGGCAAATTTCATGCTAGGGGTCCTTAGGAAAGGGAACAAGAATAAGGGACCAATACTATTCAACTGTCCAGCACCAATGCAAGCCTGAATTAAGGGAAAACATATTCCCTTATCTTGAGTAGGCCTCCAAGACTCCCCCATCACAGCAGGATGAAGTGCATGCCCCATGGCATGACTGCATCAGCACTGCAAAGTTGGATACAATTGGGCCCTTAAACTTACAATATAATGACCTAATACAAATCTATGGTGCAGTCACATTTGGAATACACCAGCTCCTCACTTAAAGTTGTTGATAGGTTCTTGGAAACAGCAACTTTAATCAAAACAAGTCATAATTATTATACTGCCAGACCCCACAATCATGGTAGAGAATGCAAGCGGAGAAACATAGGTGAGAGCAATGGAGATATTATCTAGCCCAGTGAATGTCTCCCAGCTTGGCCAATGGTTGGCTGAACATGAGGACCAACTGATCAAAGATTTGCTTCAACAGCAGCAGGAGAGAGTCAGGCCAGATGACACAGGACAGAAAGAAATGGGGGGGCATTTCTTCCTGGGGGGCAGCCTCTGTTTCCTGTTCTGCATGAAGATGTGGAAGCCTTCCTTGTCATGGTTGAAAGGACTGAATAAATTATTAATTTGTTAGCAGACTTTCTGAGGTACTTTATCTGGTTGCTGAAGTAGCTCAAAAGTAAAATATTAGGGATATATTACAGAATGTGTTTTTAATATTGCATGATCAAGTATATGCCTCCATGAAAAATGCAGTTTAATTAACCACTGTCAATCCTCTGTCAGTCTGTTAACAATGTAATAATTTATTCAAGGGAGCGTTCAAAATTAATTTGTTTCATTTACAGACAAAAATTAAAGAAGCTGAATACAAAAATATGCCTACTGTACAACAACTTCCATTCTGCTCTAGGACAAAAGCTTCGACTTAAAATGTGAGAAAGTCCTGCTGCTTTACCCTGAGTGGCAGGTATTTCTGATGAAACGTTGGTAGCAATAATAAAAGTTGTCAAGAGAAAAGTCTATGGCTCTACGAAGGAAAATATTCCTATTCTGTGCATGTTTCTACCTTGCTTACATTTGCTGACTTAGACAGTTCTCTAAGCAATCATACCATACTACCTAATTAGCTCAATTTCCCACCCTAATCTTTATAACATAGTTCCTTCAGGCAAATATGGGTATCAATGAATGCCATTAGCAAATGGTACCCTTCTGTGATTTCCTGGGCTGATACTTTGGCTAGGTTCAAAAAGATGGGAAACAGCAACAATATAGAAGCACAGTACTAGGTTAGTTCAATTGTGACGTGGACAAATGCATCCCGGGACAATTGCATCTGGATGTGGTTTTTTTTGGCATCTCAGTCATTTGTGTCCCACTATAACTGGGCAACAAACCTCATGTTACATATCCTAAGCCTCCAATCCCAGCCCTAACCTGGACCCCTCCTTTGCATTTTAAACAGTACGTCTAATATATTTGTACATATATTGGGACACAAATATCTGGAACACAAAAAGAACAGATGCAAATGTCCAATGCCAGGATGCATTTGACTGGGACACAGCTGTCCAGGACTCAATAGTCCTGTCACTTAGAAGCACAACTATATAAGGAAATGTTAGCCCCAAACCCAAAAGACATATTAGGAATTTGGCAGTGTGTCATGAGTTACTGAGGGCAACTTGAAAAGGCTTTTTTAGGCTGTGGAGAAGAAAAAGCAAAACTTGAAGAAAGCCCTTTGTGAGTGTGTGCAGGTCTAAAATGTTTTCCACCAATCAGAACCTTCTCTGTGACCCTGTCCAGGCTGTGGAATCTGTGCCCAAGTGAGGTTCACATTACCCATTCTCTGGTCTGAGAATGTTTTCTCAGACCAGTCTGAGGTCTGAGGAAGAATTTCCTGTTCTTCCAAGCTTTAATGTTCAACTGATTGGTTTTTTGTATAGTGCTACCCCTAGCATGTTTTATCTGCTGGTATTTATATATTTATTCAAACTTTAATAATGATATGATCATTTGCATTTAATGACATACATTTGTTTCTGTTCAATCCTTTCACTATCTGTCATCCCCATTTGCATTTTTATTAATTGGAAAGGAACAATACATAAAATAATATATTGGATCCCACACAATGTATTGGAGGTTCCTACCCCCCCTACCCCCCCCCGATACATACCCATCATTTCCCCTTTCCTTCTCCATCCACTTGATCTTTCCACTCACATTTCTGGTGTCCCATATAGGCCATGGGTGTCAGACATAATCCTCAGGGGCCAGATGCAGCCCTCAGAAGATCCCAGCTGCTGAGCTGTGCTGAAGAATCACTGCTGAAAGGGCAGAACGCATAATAATTGGGCTCTCCCATATCTTGAAAATATGATCAAGATGTGTGTGTTTTCTCTTTACTTGTTATTTGCAGCTAATAAGTTGCTAAGTGAGAAAAAAAAAGTGCTTATTTCAGGTCATCACCCATTTATTGGCATCATTTCCAGCCTCAGCAGGCATCATGAATGCTATTTAACCGCTGTATGAAACCCCTGATATAGGCACTGTTTCTTAGTGAATGCATTTTTGTTCTCTGCTGCTGTTATAAGAAAATGAAAACTTTTTTTAATAGGATCGCACATTATAAAAAAGTAGAAGTTTAGAGAAAGGAAGCATCATAATTTTTTCCTCTACAATATTTTGCTTTGGCTGCAGATTAGTCTAACATTATGAAAAACAGAATGTTCAGATTGAAATGAAACCTCTGGTGTCATTAACTAAGTGGTTGCTACAGTTGTAAAACTATGACTTTTACAGCGCAATCCTCTACTGCGCTGGAACAGGCAAGCTGCAGGCCTGCGCAGTTAAGGGAGGCTGGAGCCTCCCGTATTATATGGATTCCTTGGATCTCTGGCTGCTAAACAGCAGGCGCAGTTCCTAGGAGACCAAACTCCAAATTGGGGCTGCGTGGCCTGGAGAACGGGCTTACAATTCGGCCTTATGGCTGACTCCTTGATCTTCAGTGCCAGTGGTAGCACCCAATATGCTATCAGATGTGCAGGGCCTTTGCCCTAGAGCCCTGAGCAACCTGGCATTGAAATTGGTACAATGTGTTTAGTTTTACCATTATCTTTCTAATGATGATCAGATGAAACCTGAAGGATGATTTGAACAGGGAATGTCAGAACATTTGTTTTTGCAAAATGGAAGATATTGCAGTCTGGAAAACCTAAACCTTTGTCCCATTGTAAACCCACACAATGCAATTCTGGTCACAACAGAATTAATACAGGAATTAACCAGCAAAATTCTTGTAATATAGTGTATTCAGCCTTCTATATTGCCATCCTATCTATACATAAATAATTGCCAGTCCAATCCTATGCATGTCTACCCAGATATTACTCCCAGGTAGTGTGGACAGGATTCCAGCCTGGGACTAAGCTAGAGTGAATAGTGAAGTATCTAAGTTTGTAGATGATGTTGTTGTTCAGTTGCTAAATCGTGTCCGACTCGTCGCAACCCCATGGACCACAGCATGCCAGGCCTCCCAGACCTCCACTAGCTTATGGAGTTCGCTCAATTTCATATTCATTCCTTCGGTGACACTATCTAACCATCTCATCCTCTGCCTCCCCCTTCTCCTTTTGCCTTCAATCTTTCCCAGTATGAGGGTCTTTTCTAAAGAGTCCTCTCTTCTCACAAGGTGGCCAAAGTACTTGAGCTTTAGCTTCAGGATTTGTCCTTCCAGGGAGCAATCAGGCTTGACTTCCTGGAGGATTGACCAATTGGATCTCCTTGCAGTCCAAGGGACTCTCAAGAGTCTTCTCCAACACCATAATTCAAAAGCATCTATTCTTCGGTGCTCTGCGTTTCTTATGGTCCAGCTCTCACAGCCATACATTGCTACTGGGAAAACCATAGCTTTGACTATGCCAGGGGTCGGCAACGCACCGTTTCAGAGCCGCATGAGGCTCTCTTGGCCGTCTGTTGCAGCTCCGGAGTCTGGGTGAAAGAGACAAAGGGGGTGAGAGCGGTGGATGCAGGGAGGAGGCGGAGGGCGCGCGCGTGCTGGAGGACTTTGAATCTGCAGCAGCCCAGGCAAGAGACAGACCTGCTCAGCCCGGCCAGCCGCGGGGGAAAGGGAAAGCGCCTTCCCTAACCTGCTCTCTCATTAGCATCTGGTTCCCTCCTTTGGCTGCTGCAGGGCTCGGAGGAGGAGGAGGGCCTGGATCACACATTATTATTATTATTAACAACACGATCTGTGTTAGTATTTCTCTCGGGCGGGCAGGGAGGTGATTCCCCGGTTCCTTGGCTCCTTCGCCTCATCACTAGCAGCCTCTTCTCCTGCCGCCGCCACCGCTTGCCCCCCACGCCCGCCGGGGACTGCTCGCCTGCTCCCCGCCCGCCCCTGCAGAGGCTGCTGCTGTCGGAGGGGAGGCGGGGGAAGGTGGAGGGCTTTTGCCCAGGCTGAGCCATGCCGGGGGGGGCAGCTGCGGCTGCTGGAGACAGGGATGGGGCAAGACGCTGACGCTGCAGATCCCAGCATCTCCCCATCGGGGACCTGGGAGGCAGCCGCCGCTGCTGCTGAAAGACAACAGGTGATGGGTGAGCGCGAGGCGCCCCGCCTCCTGCCGTCCCCCATCCCCCGCCTCCCCCACTCCGGGGTTCCCGGCTGTCCCAGGTCCTCTTCGCCGCCCTCTGGTCTGACCTCTCCTCCCCATTTGCCTCCTGTCGCCCCCTCCCCATGCCAACCATCCTCCCTTTCCCCCGATTTAGGGTATCCTTTTCTGCAAACACATCCCTCGTCTTCCCCTTTTTCCAGGCGTCTTTGTGCTTGATCAGTAAGGGGGGGGGAGGAAGAGAAGTTCTTTTGGGAAAGGACTGGGATGCAGCATGACTTAGGACTGTCGCAGGTCACTCTCGCGGGCCAGTGTGGTGACTTTAAGAAGCAACCCTGGACCACCCATGGCTAGTGAGGAAAGCCAAACGTGCTCTCCCCCTCTCACTTACCTCTGAGACTTTCAAATGTTTTTGTTGCATGCTGAAGTAAAATTTTGTTTTCTCTGTAGCAGTTCATTCATTTCAAAAATGCAAAACACTATAGTTTTTTTTTATACATAGCATAAAGGTAAAAAAAAAAAACTATGTATGCAATGTTATCTTCCTTTTAGATGTCAAAAGGTTTTTGTGGCTCCCAAGGTTTTCTTTTCTCTGGAAAATGGGTCCAAATGGCTCTTTGAGTGTTTAAGGTTGCCTACCCCTGGACTATGCAAACCTTTGTTGGCAGGGTGATAACATCAACAGTTTGTAGATAACATCACATTATTCAGGATAATAAAATCCCAAACAGACTAAAAAGAGTTCCAAAAAGATCTCTCTTCCAACTAAATAACTGAGTGTGAGAATAACAGATGAGATTCACTGTAAAGTTAAGTACTACAAAGTGATGCATATTAGGACACAAATTCCTACCTCCATAGGCATAGTGATAAGGAATAAATTGGACATAACTACCCAGGAAAGACATCTCACACAGTAGAAAGCTCATTAAAAAAATATCAGCTCGGTATGTTGCAGCGGTGAAAAATACAAATTCACGGTTAGAAATTATTAGAACAGAAACTGAAAATAAATCTGAAGTATAATAAGGCCATTGTAAACCCACACAATGCAATTCTGGTCACACCCTTTCAGAGTGCAATCCTGTACTGCACTGGCTTGGCATGGCTGGCCAGACTGTGCCAAATCCAATGCAGTATTGGAGAGGCTGGAGCCCCCCCCCCCCACGGCAAAGTCACATTCGTGCCCTTACCATAGGGGAGACTCCAGCCTCCCCTATGCACTCCTCGGATCTGTGTCAGCTAAACAGCAGGTACAGATCCGAGGAGACCATGCAGCCCAAATTGGGGCCGTGCAGACTCTCAATCGAGTTTAGGATTCAGCCTTATGGCCAAATCCTAAGCCTGCCCACGTCCCATCCCCAACCTTCTTTCTTCCCCCCCCCCCCGCCAATCCCATGTCCGGATGGACAAGGAGCTTCCCTTGCGCCGGCCAGCCAGCTTCGGCCAACGTGAGGGAGGCTTGGTACGGGCGCAACAGAACCAGTGCTGCAGGCAGCGCCAGTTCTGTTGCTTGAGCGCCAACACATCGACACTATGACATAGCGTCGACGCAACAGAAGAGATAGGATTGTGCTGTCAAAAAGAATACTGCAGAACAGATGAAAGTGAAAGGACTGAAAAAAGACAACTGAAATGATCATGTTATAGGATTTTGCTTCCAATGAAGAAAAGTTTGAAGGCCATGACAGACTTTTTAGATTAAGAAGAAAAATGGCAACATATATCTGTATCTATCTATATAAATTCTACACATCTGATACTAAATGACCAAGAACACAAAGAACCATCTAGGGAAGCCCAAGTACTTTTAAGCCCTATTAAATTCAAAAAAAAGACTTCAGTCAGGCTGTGCTTCACTTTCCCATTGAAACTGGGATTTTAAAGTACTTCACCTGGATTGTGCAGACTCTTAGAAGGCATAATTTTGCTGCCTTGGTGTTACCAAGGGAGCTTACATGGGTATTATTCATAGATAGTTCCCTCAAAAAATACACAAGATTATCAGTCCTGCCTCTACCCTAAGAGCTACTTAAGGCAAAATAAACAGCTCCATTGACCAGGGATCAGACAAGGTGCTAATCCACCTTTAGCAGAAAACAACCCTCTTAATAGAAGAGACTGACAGCTCAATCCTAACATTGGCCTGACTACTTTTGTGATTACTTGTGGGGCTGGCACCTCTGGCTCAAAGGCCTGCACTACCCCCTTGTGCTGCACTCAGGAGCAACACTGGCTAGAGCTGGTATGCTTGGACAGGGTGACAGGCATTTCTGAGTGGGGATAGCCTAATGAGGGATGGATTGGTGGAAACATCTACCGCCATATCCTAATCCTCCCCCTGGCCCTCCCAGTGTTACACCACATTTGCATTAGCTAAATAGCTGGTACGGATCCAAGAAGTCCCATAGGGAATGCTGCGCATCAACATGGGGTAAGAGGGGAAATATCCTCCAGTTTCCTCTTAACCTGCACCAGATACAGCACAGGCTATGAGGTCTGGCTATGCCGGCCTAGGCTAGAATGAGCTGCCTGGGATCGCAATCCTAAACTGGAGTTAAAAGGTAAAGGTTTCCCCACGACCGAATGGTCTAGTCGTGACCGACTGTAGGGGGCGGTGTTCATCTCCGTTTCAAAGCCTGTAGAGCCGGCATTTTTGTCCGAGGACAAGCTTCCGTGGTCATGTGGCCGGCATGACTCTACGCCGTAGCGCACGGAATGCCGTTCCCTTCCCACCAAAGTGGTCCCTATGTATCTACTTGCATTTAGGTGCTTTTGTACTGCTAGGCTGGCAGGAGCTGGGACAAGCAACAGGAGCTCACTCCATCGCACAGTCTTGAACTCCCAACCTTGCAGTCGAAAGCCCAGCAACAGCAGATTAGCTCGCTGTGCCACCACGTCCCATAAACTGGAGTTAGGCTGGCATAAATTAAGCCAGCAAAGTTCAGCCAGCACAAGGGCCACCATAAAGCATGTTTGGACCACACTCCGAGTCAGGGAGGATGGCACACTTCTGTGTGCTGGACTCTCTGATTCTGAGAGTGGTTTAAACATACTTTATGGTGTCCCTTGTGCTGGCCAAACTGCTGGCTTAGCTTATGCCAGCCTAACTCACTTTAGGATTGTGCCCTGATTCAGCTTCCCAAAGAATACTGTTTTAGACCAAAAGAAAGATGAAGACATTAGCTGTGCATCCCCCAAA
This sequence comes from Lerista edwardsae, assembly GCA_029204185.1. NCBI lineage: Eukaryota > Metazoa > Chordata > Lepidosauria > Squamata > Scincidae > Lerista > Lerista edwardsae. Next base: position 7,336,205 of record JAJKFI010000037.1, read on the forward strand.
TAACCACATGAGACAATTAGATATGGATGAACTGGCCACTTGATTACACCTGATACAGAGGAAGGGTAGCCAGAAACCAACAGCTATTAAGCTAAGGCAGGGAATGGTGACAAGGGCTTGCTGAAGGTGGGGGGTCCGCCACCAGCAAACCCCAAGGCGCGCAGAACATCCTGACTCAAGGCCTGCGCCTTGCGGCATGACCTTTCATAGTCAACCTCCACAGGGCAGCACACCCACAGGTCCGCCTTCCACGTGCCAAAGCAGAATGACCACTTGGGTAGTCTTCAGCCCCCAGGTGCACAGGGTGTCACCCCATCTGGCCAATAGCCTAATTGGGCAGCAATTGCCTCACGTGCAGTAGGTGGTGCCCAGCTAAAAACAAGAACCCAGCTATGTGCTGCAGCTCAGGAATACATAAAAATACCCTTTCTAATAATAAAATAATCAACCCTAACGGTGTGTGCCAACTTTCCTAAGCATATAGTAGATATATGTTAGCTGTATTTGGTGCAGTCAAAGAAATGAAGTAAAGAGAGTAACCAGGAAAGGTTTAGGGAAACCTTAGTCCTTTGCCCTAGTCCCTAAGATAGATGGGGAAAATGGGAAGGATTTGAAGAGCAATTTGGAGAGAGAAAACAAGAAAGAAATGCAGCAGTGCAATAATAGTTACTGTTCCATATGTCAGCCTGCTGAGCCTTGCTGGGCTAGGCTGCTGATCCAATAAAAGAGAAAATGGGAAGGGATGCAGGTGCTACTCCCCTTGGTCAGCTGGGCTTTTCCTACAAGTCCCTTCCCCTTACAGATGCGCAATGGATCAAAGACAGTACAGATGAGTTCTACTGTGGCCGAACAACATTTGGTGACTCAAACCCTTGTTGATGGCAAGAAAAGGAACCACATTTAAAACACACTAAGTACAAAGCTCTGTTTAATACATGAACATATACAATCAATCTACTCCTGTGAGGTGATAAAAGTGGAGGGTTTAATTATTCTTATAGCTGCTTTCTCTCACTCAGTTGCTCTTAACACTTGTACTTAATGTTACACATGGCTATCAGCTGACATCTTTAGAGCTGAGTGCTTGCAAGTGTGAAAACAGCTGTGACAGTAACTGCTTTTTAATCACAACAATTGCATTGTCATGTCAGTTCTCTACCTCTAATTTGTCTTAAAAGTGTAGAGAGTGAGGATAATAAGACTGCATTCAGAAAATGAGTAATCAAATGCAGGATTACAGTATTTCATAAAACAATCAAGGAAAACAATCTTCCTTTGAAATTCATATCACAGTTTTATTTAATGTATTTGTCAAATTATTATTAATACCACCTGCTTGGTATAGAAAGATTTTAGTAGTGTGTGTATGTGTGCGCATTTTATTGTCATTTTGGCATTTTATTGTCACAGAAATGCGTAGGCTGTGCTGTTCATAATCGCTTTACAAGAGAAAAAGCATATAAGAAAAAAACTTTTAGATTTTAATAGCAATTCTGTGTACCTGGCAGAAATTTCCCTCTACTTCATCTCTGTGCTGGTAAAAAGATGAATGGAGGGGAAAAGATCAAGTCTTGATTTCTTCCAGTTATTCAGATATTAAATAGAACGTCTGCCAAGAAAAAAAGCCACAGTATCTCCACCAAGAACTAGAAATAAATAGAGGTGGGAGAAAACAGTTTTTTTAAACAGATTTCAGTGTTTTCAAAAAGAAGTACAAAAAGGGGTGCTATGTGTTTTTATACAAATTTTACATTACAGTTATAAATCATAATAGTTTTAAACGTGTACTAGGTATAGTGTCAGTAGATGAAGCCATCTAACCCATACACCCCCCATTAAATTATAAATAAATACCAATTAAAAGCATTTTACTTTTTCACAGATTTTAGGGTTTTTTGTTTAAAAAAACGAAAAGTGCAAAAAGTGATGTTATGTGTTTATTTTATTATCATCATTTTCTCCAACCTCTAGAAATATCTAAATACAAGTGGGATCTTTTTATCTGCAAGGATAAAAAAAATATGTGGGTAGTTAAGCCTTAGGATGTTCCCTTGCTGTGGGGGGTGGTGGCTGGCTCTAGGCTCTCCTATGCAACATTGGATATGGCGCTGCCAAGCCAGCCTCGCCATTTAGGCGCTACATAGGATTGTACCCTCAGAGTCAGAGAGGCCAGCATACAGACATGCACCCTCCTCCCTGGCTCCGAGAGTGGTCCAAACCTGCTCTACGGTGGCCCTTGTGCCACCCAAACTTTGCTGGCCTAACTGTAGCGGCCTAATGCCAGGTTAGGATTGTGCTCTGAATGGCTTACAGTGGTATGGTAGCAAATTTTGAAGAGCCGGACCTTGTCATGACAGCCCTATGGCGCCATTCCCAATGCCTTGTCCCACAAAGTCTACACCCAAGGAAGTCACTAAATTTCTTCTTTAAAGAAGAAGTATATACTTCTCCTGATATCTGTTTCTACTTTGAAACATATTAACTTTCATTTAAAGACCTAGCTCATTCAATCCCAAACTCTTGGAATGGGTCACAATCACTGTGTATGCTGTGCATCTGCACAGCTTGGAACTCAGCTGAACGTATGATGCCATTGCCAAATGGCAAAAGATGCCCTGCCATGCAGCAAATGAAGAGTCCACACAATGGTGCACACCCCTTACAGGGAATACTGATCCCAATAGTTTTAAAATAAATGTATAAAAACAGAAAGACGGGATTTCAAAATATTCCAAATAAGCTGAAAAGTTTTAGGAGTGGTAGCCTATGCATGTTTACCCATAAGCATGATTACTCATTTCACTGTATTCAATAGGACTTATACCCAGGTAAATTTGCATAGGATCGGAATTTTAATGTAATACGGGCTATATAGTGTCTCTCAGGCAGCCCTTGGGAATTACAATGATCCAGCCCAGTGTTTCTCTCTTTAAAAAAAAAAAAAAACCATTTTATTTATTTAATTAACAATAACAGAACAATTCTAATCAATAGAAACTAAACAACAATAACTATAAACTAAAAAAATACTTAAACATATACTGATTACCTATAAATTGCTGCAAGCATACAGCAGGCTATTATTTTTTCTGATCTCTTCTTAACAACTATAATTACTTTTATTTGTCAAACCCACAAATTATGTCATTTTTTCCTCACTCTTTTAAGTAAGCAATACATGGATTCCAATTGTTCATGAATGCATTTACTGACTACTCTTATGTAGAATTGTGAGTTTGCCCATTTCTGCTAATTCCAAAGCTTTTGTCCACCGATCTTCAACTGATTATATTTCGGTGCCTTTCCAATGTTGTGCATAAAGTATTCATGCTGCTGTTGTCATAGATCAAAATAGTATCTCAAAATTCTTTCCAACACAATCATCTAACATACCCAACAAAAAAGCTTCTGGTTTCATTTGTATAGTTACTTTTAAATTAACTGCATCTGTGTATCTGTCTCCCAATATTTTCTTGCTTTATTACAATCTACCACATATGATAAAAGGAACCTTCATGCACCATGAAGATACTTCCAACATCAACTTGACACCTGTTTGTACATTTCTGCTAGTCTGAATGGAGTCATGCGCCACTTATATATCATTTTATAAACATTTTCTTTCAAAGTAAATTTCTTTTGTTTAGACCACAGTTTTTCCCAGGAAGCTGGGAGGGGGGGTCACAGCTTCTCTCAGCCATGGCTTGGGCAATTCTGCCGGAGTGGTGGTCAGGAGGCTCCCCAGTGCAGGAAGCCAGGGGGGCACGGTTTCTCTCAGCCACGGCTCCAGCAATTTTGCCTGAGAAGCAGCCAGGATAAACCACACGCCTCTCTGGCTCCCCAGCTCAGGAAGCCGGGGGAAGCCCAGCTTGGAAAGCCAGGAATCAAATTTGCCTGAGCCGTGGCTGGGCAAAGTGGCAAGACACTTCACGCTCCTTGGTTTCCTAAGCCAGGGGGTTGTGCGGGCCCTCCTGCCTGGGACAGGACCATGCCCCCTGCTTCTGTAATCACTCCATTTCACAGCAATTCAGAGGCAAGGGTAGGTGAGATGGCCGAACCGGGCTGCAGGCAGTTTTTGCACCCATCTACATATGGCATCCAACCTCAGAGGCAGCGATTCCTTGGGGGGCGCTATGCTACAAACGGCACCCTTGGGAAACAGCACCCATTGCGCTTCCCCCCCCCATGCAGCATCCAAGATACACCTCTGCTCCTGCTGATTACATCAATGCTCCTGCTGTAGCAGAAGTCTCAAAGCAGTGCAGCCCCACTCTTCCTTAACTACACTCATGGCCCAATCCTGAAAGCCTATACCACCGGCAAAAATGTCACTAACATGCTGTTAAGCACATCCATGACATGTGTTCACCCCTGCTGGGGCAGCACCCATTCAGCACCAGGCCCCAATGTAAGCTGCCGCAAGGGGGTGGGACTCAGCCCAACATGGGGTTGCTCAATTCACCACCAGCAAAACAGATGGCGGCAAGCCAAGAAGTCACATTGAGGGCAACAGGGTTTTCCCCGGGGGAAGGGCATGAACATCCCCTTCTCCCAGGGAGACTCCAGCAGCTGCCTTGTTGTTGCTGGATGCAGTGGCCACCTTTTGGCTACCACTATGCCTGCGGCAGTTAGGAAGTTCAGGATTGGGCTGTCATGGTGGCATGTTACAAAACTGGTAAATATTATCATGGACTATTACAATTCAAGCACAAGAACAAATGGACATAATCATTACACAAGCTAATGTCATTTCTAAACACACTGGAGTAATGGCAGCAGAAATTACTTGGAATAGAGCCTTCATTACATTTATAAAAAATAAAGCTCTCTTATAAAATGTTAATCCTTTGAAATGTAACTATGTACCATCAAAGAATACAAATAAACACACTCTACACTAGTTACTAGGTACGTGGTGGCGCAGCAGGTTAAACTGCTGAGCTGCGAACTTGCTGACCAGAAGGTTGGCAATTCGAGACTGCGCAACAGAGGGACCTCCCATTGCTTGTCCCAGCTCCTACCAACCTAGCAGTTTGAAAGCACATAACAATGTGAGTAGATAAATAGGTACCACTTTGGTGGAAGGTAACGGTGTTCCATGCGCTACAGCTTATAGACATGCCGGCCACATGACCACGGAAGCTTGTCCTAGGACAAACACTGGCTCTTCTGCTTAGAAACGGAGATGAGCACCGCCCCCTACAGTCGGTCATGACTAGACCATTTGGTCGTGGGGAAACCTTTACCTTTACCTTACACTAGTTACTAAAGATTGTATTATGAATTTATAACGTATGTTCCAGACATACTGTACAGTCTTAATGTTTCTCACCACAAAATTGATGACATCCAAGAATTTACTATATCTTACAGGACAAGTATAGCATTTATATTATTGTGAATCAGAGTCCAGACACACAGTGCAAATGTACTGGAGAAAATATTCAGTGCTGAAGGGCTACAGTGCACTACCACTCTCCAGCCACACTACTATGGATCTCTAATTGAACTGTACTTACCTTGCTATAAGCCAGGGGTGTCAAACATAAGGCCCATGGGCCAGATGCAACCCCCAGAAGCAATTTCTTCAGCCTCTGTTATAATTGACCTCTCCCAGCATGATAAAAGGGCTCTCTCATATTTTCAAATTATGAACACAATTTTCACATGTTTTTCTTCTTCTGTCATCTGCAGCTAATGAGTTTCTATGTGAGAACAAAGTGCTTATTTCTGGCCATCATCTGCTCATTGATGTCACTTCCTGCTTACTTACATCACTTCAGGCCCTTAGCAGGCACCATGAATACTATTCGGCCCACTATATGAAATGTGTTTGATACCCCTGCTTTAAGTTTTTTGCTTACAGCTAGGGGTGTTTTTAATATGACCTACACAGAACACTAAATAATTATAATTTCTACTCAGAACACTATATAAAACTATTGGTGACGCTGTTGGGCAAGGGGTGCCTGCCCCCGCGGTAACCTACAGTAGGGCGTTGTGAGCAGTAGCAACTGGACCTAACAACAGGTGTGTCTGGGCTCCCTCAAGCCTCCAAGTCCGTTGAGGGATCCAGTAACCTCAGAGATAGGCAGGAGAACATAAAAACATAAGAAGAGCCCTGCTGGATCAGGCCAAAGGCCCATCTAGTCCAGCTTCCTGTATCTCACAGCGGCCCACCAGGCACCCCAGGGAGGCATGAAACAACAAGATGCTTGCATCCTGTTGCCACTCCCTTGCACCCGGTACCAGTAGCCCACCACCTTTGTAAGGAGGTTGCACAATCCATCATTGCCTATAGCCCACGATGGACCTTTCCTCCAGAAATCTGTCCAATCCCCTCTTAAAGGCATCAAGACCAGATGCCATCACCACCTCCTGTGGCAAGGAGTTCCACAGATTAACTACCCGCTGGGTAAAAAAGTACTTCCTTTTATCTGTTTTAACTCTCCCAACCCTCAGCTTTAGTGGATGCCCCCTGGTTCTGGTGTTTTGAGAGAGGGAAAAGAACATCCCTCTATCGACTTTATCCCTTCCATGCATAATTTTGTATGTCTCAATTATGTCCCCCCTCAGGCGCCTTTTTTCTAGACTGAAGAGCCCCAAACGCTGCAGTCTTTCTTCATAAGGGAGGTGCCCCAGCCCCGTAATCATTTTTGTCGCTCTCTTCTGCACCTTTTCCAACTCCACTATGTCCTTTTTGAGATGCGGCGACCAGAACTGGACACAATATTCCAGGTGTGGCCTTACCATCGATTTGTACAATGGCATGATAATATTGGCTGTTTTATTCTCAACCCCTTTTTTAATGACCCCAAGCATGGAATTGGCCTTCTTAATTGCTGCTGAGCTGCGAACTTGCTGACCAGAAGGTTGGCAATTCGAGACTGCGCAGGAGGAGGGGGTTCTTTCACCCACTGGTCCGCCTCCCTTCCAGTAACCTGCTTGGGTTCACTGGCTGCCTAGCATCCTACCTGCTGGCCAGCCTCCTCCAGACTACCATAATCACTGGCTTGCCTGGGGTTATATAGAGCTTTCCTGTCCCCTTGCTCCACTCCTTCCTCAAAACGAGGCGGCATGAGCCCAGGCTGACAGCCCTCCAGGTCCCTGAGCCTGCAAGTACTCACCACCCTCCCTTCTCTGGCAGTTGCTGACAGGGGCTTCCTTTCTCCTGCTCCAGGCAGTAGTCTGGGCAGACTTCTCCCTTGATCGCACCCAGACTGACCCCACTGTGATTGAGAGGGAGGACATGAGCCAATCGTATTTTATCTGCATTTGCATTACCATGAAACATTTTATGGCAGTTTTACAGTACAGGTAGAGGCTTTTTATCTGTGAGCGTTGTTCCAGGAACTCTTGTGGATGCCAAAAAACAGTTAAATGAAATCCGTTTCAGAAAACAAAACACGTGCCATTAGCAGTTTTTAAAAAGCTTCTCTTATCATGGCAATGTGGCTACAGCCATTGCCCAGGAGATTAGAGCAGATTAGTATCCATTAGCCCTGTATCCTCCTTTGCTCTGGAGTTAGGCAAACTCCGGTTTGAGAGAGGAGATCTTATCTCAGAGGTACTAATTTTGCTCTAAGCCCCAAGAGAATCATTGCAGCTGCATTGTCATGGTAAGAGAAGCTTTTTTAAAACACTGAGTGCTAATTAATGGCATGTGTTTGTTTAACAATGAGCCCTACTCTTCTCTTCGGTAGTGGCTCTGCTCTGAGTCAAATAGCGGATGGCAAAACCATAAATGAGAAGGCTCCAACTATACATGTAAGGGAAGGGAGAAGGCTAAGCCCTCAGTGCTTAGTGCTTAGTGACAGTACCCTTCTCCCTTGCTCTCTGCTTCAACCTTAATGGTTAAACTGGGAAAAGGTAGGTCACTGCTACCACCCAAAGTTACAGACCAGGAAGAAGGAGAATGCCTTGTATTGTTGAAGTATCCCTCCCAGATAAACAGAGTTCAAAAATATGAAGGATAGCTTCAGCTTTGCCAGGCACATAATATGATGCTCTGAGAAATGTGGCAACCTGCTCCCTCAAGAGAACTGAGGCCACACAGGAAGAAAGCAAAAACAAAGTAAGTTTGTTACAAGATTGAAAAATAATCATAATAGTAGAAAAGATGCATGGGATACTCAAGTGGCTAAACTGAGTCTGGGAGAAAGTGAGATCTTTGGGTTTCTCTCAGGAGGCCTTAATTATGCTTCCAGAGTCAGAAGCTGTGTAGCTTCTAATCCAAAGCTATAGACAGCTAATCAAAAGGCTCCTTGACCTCAACTTCCAAACCCTCCTTTCTGTTGTCTATAAAGTCTGTTTCCCCTTGCATTTTCATACTCCATTATCTTTTGAATGATTTTCACCTTACCTGTCCTTTTTAATGGACCCAAGGGAGCCTTGGGAGCAGTGGTGTCATCTAAATGATTTAAGAACAGGCACTCACTTTTGATTGGCACATGTTGGGACCCGCCCACCGGAAGTGACGTCATAAGCCAGAAGTGATGTCATGGCAGGAAGTGACATGAAAAAAGCCCTTTTTGAGGCCTCAGATGATTTTAAACTGACCCAACAGTTACAACAGTATTCCACAGCACCCCCAGAACATGTTAAGGAGGCCTGGCATCATGTTAAAACACCAGAGCAACTCATTTTTCAGTGGCAAGGAAAGGAAAGGCTCCGCTCGCTGCCTGCCTGCCTGCCTGGCTCTGAGAACATGCAGGCAACTCAAACATGCAGGAAATTCAAACATTGCAGAGGGCGGAGTCGACGAGTGGGCGGGCGAATGGGCACGGCCAGCTGTAATCCTAGAAACCGGTACTCGCGTACCCCCGCGTACCCCCTGCATGACATCACTGCTTGGGAGGCATCTAGAGCTAGATTTAATGTCAGCCATTCCCAAGTGTCTTTGGGAAGAGACTGCAAGGTTCCATTCCCCGATCACTGCTGCCCTTGTGACCTGGGTACGGCGGAGACACTACCTCTCTTCCACAGCACAACCCATGAGGCAGTTTGATTCCTCAATTTGGATCTACGATGGGGAAAGTAGAGAGGTCCCTATTGGTTCTGGAGCAGAGGTTCTTCACCAGATGATGCGAAGTTGATGACAATGATTAGAACTTGCCTATTTGTGTGTATTCGTATGCTCAACACCTTCCTTGTGGGAATAGCTTGTATATATGCTTTTTTAAAAGCCAATAAAGGTAGGTAGGTAGGTAGGTAGGTAGGTAGGTAGGTTGCTTGCTTGCTTGCTTGCTTGTTTGCTTGCTTGGGATACAAGCAAGACGTTGATCAAAAAATAGCAAAAGAGAACATAAGAGAAAGGTGGCAAAAATTGCTAGAGGTTAAAATGCAAGCAGCCAATAAAACAAAAGGCCTGACACATTAACTAGGTATAATCTCCACCCAATTACTCATATGGTTCCAGGATCCTGGCCCGTACATTCACACTTGGTGCAAGATGGGCAGGCAAATGCCTGTGAAGCATCTGATGCTTCCAACATTGACTTGGGCCACTTAGGTGTAAAGTTATGTGTGTGCCTCCATTTTGTATAGCCAGTCGGTATTAGCATTTTTACTTCAGGAATTGGGCACTTGGGATCACCAGAGCAACTTCTCATTCCTGGAAATCAGGTGACTTTCTAAGTCCTATAAACTGGACTTGATTGAAAAGTCAGTTGGGGAAGAAAAAGATCAAACAAATAAACAACAACAAAAGAATAATAGCTACTTGATCTGGATAATTCAGCAGACTTTTCAAAATGCTGAGGCATCATGGAATTTCTGATGTGATGAGAAAGTGGAAAGGTAGAAAAAAAGACAAAAATAGGGGGGAATAAGGGATTGTCACCACAGTCTACTATTATGACCATATAAAACGTAGGATATAAGATTAAAAACAGAAACATTCTGTTTATTAATAACTTTCCTTTTGTAGCTACCAGAACATAAAATCCTGCAGTACAACAAAAGATACATTATAGCCAGAAATTTTAATAAAGTAAGAATGAAAAGGGTTCACAGCATGACAAGTAAGTGTCTCCGTCTCCCATAGGATTTTATTGCTAATAAGCTAATTTATAGGGTCATCCAACAGTTCTAGTTTTCTATATGCAGAAACATTTTCACTGACAAGTATAACTATGCCACATGTTCCCAACAGGGCAAAACTGGAGAATTTGCTAATTTGGAACTTCAATCATCTAAAGAATGGATGGGAAGCCATGTGATAATATAGAATAAGAATGCTAGACAATGAGAGGAGGACAACTATCAACCATCACAATTTGTTTGGGACTTGAGATAATAGTTGGCATTTTTCCTAACAGCCCAATACTAGCCCAATACTATTCCCCACTGTGCTACAGCATGCAGCCGCACCAAAAAGGCGCACACTGCATGCTATGCTGGAGGGGCAATCGGACAGCCAGATAATATTATAATTATTTTTTTTAATTATAATTTTTTTATATTTTTTAATTATAAATTAAAAATTAATTTAATTTTTAACTTTTCCACTGGTAGGCTCTCTGGTGGCCTATGGATCTCCTCAGACTGAAGGCAGCCATTCCCCTGGCATAAGTCAAGGAGAGAAAGGGGATAGGATCCGGTAGATGCTGGTTTTCATGTCTGTTGCATGGAATGATGCATCACATTAGTCTTCTGGGTGCCATATTGAAAAGTGACCACTGCTATTAGGCAGAAGTATACCCAACAACATTATAAGCAATCTTAGATATAAAATTGCCACCAAATGTCATACTCCTACCACAAAAGGAGCAACCCATTACAAACTGTTAAATAGATAGCAGGGCTATCTTGAAAATGAATGGCACTAATCAGCTCTGATTGGGTATCACATCTGAAACTGTTCAGGATATATAAAAAAAATATGTTACCCATTTTATGCTTCTGTCACAAAAGAAACAATCCTGATTGTAAAAGCTGTCTTATCTTCTGCACTTACAATACAGGTGCAGGGACCATATTTTATCCACCACAGTTACAACAGGGAAATCTAGAGAATATGATCTGCATTTTTGTTTGAGCCGATGATTAGTTGACCGATAGACCAATCTTATGGGCTGAAAGCTCTGCCAGCCAGATCCTTCCTGCATGCATCGCCACACTGGCAAAGGTCCACCAAGGAAAGTAAGATGGCAGGGGGGCTGGAGGTAGTGTGCAAGGACAGAATGGGGGCAAAGAGGGTGTGAAACTGGGCAGGGAGGGGTGTAACAAGGCAGCTCATGACCTGTTAAAACTATTCCTGAACTGTGCCACTTCAGACTGCACGTTAAAAAACCTATCCATGAAAAAGAAATGTTTGTGAACATGAAATTAGGAAATCATGCTGAATATATGGCTAGCACACTTGTCTCCATTATCTACTTTATGCATGGGCAGTTTTTGGTATGAACGAGCATTCAGCCATACTTCCTTTTTTGTTCAGTGTAAAACAGTACAATCCAAAAACAATTTTATCACTGCAGATGGTGACTGCAGCCATGAAATTAAAAGACGTTTACTTCTTGGGAGGAAAGCTATGGCGAACCTAGACAACTTCATAAAAAGCTGAGACATCACCCTGCCAATAAAGGTTCGCATAGTCAAAGCTATGGTTTTCCCAGAAAACCATATGTATGGCTGTGAGAGCTGAACCATAAGAAAGGCAGAGTGCCGAAGAATAGATACTTTTGAATTATGGTGTTGGAGAAGACTCTTGAGAGTCCCCTGGACTGCAAGGAGATCCAATCGGTCAATCCTACAGGAAGTCAAGCCTGATTGCTCCCTGGAAGGACAAAAACTGAAGCTAAAGCTCAAATACTTTGGCCACCTCATGAGAAGAGAGGATTCTTTAGAAAAGACCCTCACACTGGGAAAGATTGAAGGCAAAAGGAGAAGGGGGAGGCAGAGGATGAGATGGTTAGATAATGTCACCAAAGCAATGAACATGAAATTGGGTGAACTCCAGAAGCTAGTGGAAGATAGGGAGGCCTGGTGTGCTGTGGTCCATGGGTCACGAAGAGTCGGACAGGACTTAGCGACTGAACAACAACAATAGCTGAAGTGAATTTCATAGTCTACACCTAAACACATCAAACAGGGAACCTATTAGACTTATTTAATGTAAATACATTCAAGACTGAAAAATGACATTATGATATATGTCTATATGCAAGGAAAAGCATTTCCTTAAAATATTACTTCCAAGCTCTCTCTTTCTATCTGTGTATTTAATGCATGTTGTAAAGATGAGGTGCCACAAGTACTATTCCTAGTTTTTAATGGATAGTTAATGGATTAAACAAGAAACATTTTCTATCTTGGCAGTTAAATCTTTAAAGCGAGGACACAAAATAATGCTAATCTTCTATCTGTGGCAACAAAGCATTTGGTGTTTCTTGTAAAGGTCTTATGGGTAATCAATATAATCTCTTAAAAAGCAGTTTGAAAAAGCTCCCTTAATTGGAATCCTTTAAAAATGTATCCTTCCTTTATTTGGTCTGTTGATCAGATATGATAAATTTCACCTAATTTTACCTGAGATTTTAGAAGAGGATAATAACAATATTGAGAATATCATTGGCTACAAGACACCCTCAACCCAACACTAGCACTGTTCAATAGTAATACTGCACTTGAAGTTGAAAGAGTTCAAGGGGTGAAGACTAAAAATGAGGGGTATAAGAGCATTTGCGGATGATATCGTATTAATGTTAGAACAACCTATGAAAGATATTGAATTAAGGATGATTGGCCAAGTATTCAGCAATATGTGAATCAAGAACTACCAGCTGTACAAGCTGGTTTCCGAAGAGGCAGAGGAACTAGAGATCAAATTGCCAACATTCTCTGGATCATGGAGAAAGCAAGAGAGTTTCAGAAAAACATCTACCTCTGCTTCATTGACTATGCCAAAGCCTTTGATTGTGTGGATCACAACAAACTGTGGCAAGTTCTTGAAGAGATGGGAGTACCAGACCACCTTATGTCTTCGGAGAAACCTGTATTCAGGCCAGGAAGCAACAGTTAGAACTGGACATGGAACAACTGATTGGTTTAAAATTGGGAAAGGAGTACGACAAGGCTGTATACTGTCACCTCGCTTATTTAACTTATATGCAGAGTACATCATGAGAAAGGCTGGGCTGGATGATTCACAAGCTGGAATCAAGATTGCTGGGAGAAATATCAACAACCTCAGATATGCAGACGATACTACTCTAATGGCAGAAAGTGAGGAAGACCTAAAGAACCTTCTGATGAGGGTGAAAGAGGAAAGTGCAGAAAATGGCTTGAAGCTCAACATTAAAAAAACTAAGATCATGGCAACCACTCCCATCACGTCCTGGCAAATAGAAGGGGAAGAAATGGAAGCAGTGACAGACTTTATTTCCTGGGCTCCAAGATCACCGCAGATGGTGACTGCAGCCATGAACTCAAAAGACATTTACTTCTTGGGAGGAAAGCTATGGCGAACCTAGACAACTTCATAAAAAGCCAAGATATCACACTGCCAACAAAGGTTCGCACAGTCAAAGCTATGGTTTTCTCAGTAGCAATGTGAGAGCTGGACCATAAGAAAGGCAGAGCGCCAAAGCATAGATACTTTTGAATTATGGTGTTGGAGAAGAATCTTGAGAGTCCCCTGGACTGCAAGGAGATCCAATCAGTCAATCCTACAGGAAGTCAAGCCTGATTGCTCCCTGGAAGGACAAATCTTGAAGCTGAAGCTCCAATACTTTGGCCACCTCATGAGAAGAGAGGACTCTTTAGAAAAGACCGTCATGCTGGGAAAGATTGAAGGCAAAAGGAGAAGGGGGCGGCAGAGGATGAGATGGTTAGATAGTGTCACCAAAGCAATGAACATGAAATTGGGCGAACTCCGTAAGCTAGTGGAGGACAGGGAGGCCTAGCGTGCTGTGGTCCATGGGGTCGCAAAGAGTCGGGCACGACTTAGCAACTGAACAACAACAACAAGGGCCGAATCCAGAAGTGTTTGACCGCCCAGGAATGCAGCAGTAGCCAGGTGGCTATCACTGCATCCCACAGCATCCCACAGAATGAGAGCACAGGTGCCTTTGACTTTTCAGGGCCAGGTATATTGGCAATATCATGGGCTACAATGTATCATTACTGAACACATGAAAAGCTATTAAAACCTCATAAATGCCTATGACATAAGAACTTTTAAACATATCCAATGAAATAGAAATTGTACATGAAAATAACAGTGTGCTCTGTTGACACTGATGTTGCAGTCTTGGCTTTGTGCAAGTTGAAGAAGCTAAATATTTTAATAACATTTGTGTGTCCACACTAAAGCAAAAATGTCAATAATGAAAGGAAACAGCTGTTTACAAATAAGGAAAAGGGCAGTGATGATTTTCCATCCACCCAAACAACACTACTTCAGCATTTGAAAGAGGCAACATATCTAACTAGACATATCTGGAGCAAGCACTAGACACATGTCCACACTTGAACAGTGGTTGCTGGCAACCTGATGAACATCTTTCTTAAAAGTAACAGCCTCCTGTGTTGAGGTCGTACGATGTGATTGCAAGAAGTTCTCTTGATGTGATCAAGAGGAAGAGGACAAGTTAATGAAATGTGATTGTGGCAAAAGTGGATTACTACTACTATGTACTGGCTTACGTTGCTATAAAAAGGTAAAGGTTTCCCCACGACCGAATGGTCTAGTCGTGACCGACTGTAGGGGGCGGTGCTCATCTCCGTTTCAAAGCCTGTAGAGCCAGAGTTTTTGTCCGATCATGTGGCCAGCATGACTCTACGCTGTAGCACACGGAATGCCATTACCTTCTCACCGAAGTGGTCCCTATTTATCTACTTGCATTTTTTAGGTGCTTTCGAACTGCTAGGTTGGCAGGAGCTGGGACAAGCACTCCGTCACACAGTCTCGAACTCCCAACCTTGCGGTTGAAAGCCCAGCAACAGCAGATTAACTCGCTGTGCCACCACGTCCCTTTATGTTGCTATACTGGTGACTATAATTACTTCCATTTATTATTCTTAAGTGACAAAACCTTCAATAAGGTTGCAGAATTTTGCAGCATTTCCAGCTTAGCTACTCGAAAGCATATTTTGAACAAGCAGCAAAATTTATGCCCATGTTGTACACATTCTGTAGTGAATAAGCCACTCCCTTGCTTAGAATTTGTTCCTTGTGTATTATATCTATGTACAAGCTTGTCAATTTTAGTACACATAATTTCAATGCCTAGTGCATGAGATATATTCAAAGCATATGTAAAGTTTAGTTTTACATAAGTCAAGGCCCCCATAAATTAGGCACCTGCTGATTGGGCAACCCAATCCCAAACTGCCCTGAACTAGGCAAGTCAACTGGCCAGTGCCATATCGCAGGTTAGGGAGTAGCTGGAGCTCAATTGGAATATTTATCCCTTTACTGGATATTTGGCTAGATATTTATCCCATTACCCCATGTCATGCACGATCTGCTTTAGAGAAATTGCTAATGCAAATCCGACCAGCCCAGCGTAATGCTAGGCTAGCCGGGGTGGGTGGGTGGAGTTAGGATCTGGCCTAAGTTGGCCAAGGCGGTCTTATCTCCCTCCTGGGCCAGGTCCCTTTTTCCAACATCCTTTCTAGAAGTATGTATTCCAAGAAGCAATATTTCTCAAGTTCGCAATTACTTAGTTCATAGTATGAATTTGTCTAAGTTACCATGCTCAAAAGCAGTATTAGTATTAATATTATTTATTAGATTTATATCCCGCCTTTCTGCCCGAAGGCACCCAAGGTGGCATTACAACAAAACACAATAAAATACAGAGTTTAACATTAAAAAACAATTTAAAAACAATATTAAAACAATACAATTTAAAATTTAAAAAACAACAAGCCCCGTGGATCATAAGATATAATCAAGATATAAAAGTGTAAAAACCAGCCAGCCTGTCAACAGTTAAAAGCTTTTTGAAATAAAAAGGTCTTCAGCCCCCGCCAAAATGTTAACAAGGAGGGAGCAGTTCTCAATTCTAAGGGGAGGGTATTCCAAAGTTGGGGGGCCACCACCGAGAAGGCCCTCTTCCTGGCCGCCGCCCCTCTCACTTCTCCTGGTGGCGGCACAGTCAAAAGCCCCCCCCCCCGATGATCTAAGAGTACGGGTAGGATTATATGGAAGGAGGCGGTCCGTCAGATACCCTGGACCCGAGCCATAAAGGGCTTTAAAAGTCAAAACTAGCACTTTGAATTGGGCCCAGAACAGAACTAGCAGCCAGTGTAGTCGCCAAAGCAACGGCTCGACAGAGTCAAACCAATGTGCCCCAGCAACCACCCAAGCCGCCACATTCTGTACTAGTTGTAATTTCCGGACCATCTTCAAAGGCAGCCCCATGTAGAGCACATTGCAATAATCTAATCTAGATGTCACTATGGCATGGGTCACTGTGGCCAGGTCCGCACAGCTCAGGTAAGGTCGCAGCTGGCAAATCAGCCAAAGCTGAGCAAAGGCTCCCCTGGCCACCGCCGCCACCTGGGACTCCAGGTGTAGCTGTGGATTCAGAACCCCCAAGCTGCGAACCTGCTCCAGTATGAAAACATCTTTTCCTTCACAGTTCTTCTATAGCTCAGAATAGAAAAATAATATTCTGCACGTGAACAATATTCTGCACGTGCATTCATATTGCAGGGGAGAGTGTGAGAAGGCCAGCAGGCAAAAGAACGGACTATAATCTCGAAGACCTATCTAGGCTTGACTTAAAATTGCCTCCTGAAGCTCAATGGTATGCAGCCAGAGGAGAGAACCACACTGTGAAGGTGAGGATTCAGTGAATCACTGAATCACTGTATATTTGTAAAAAAAAAAAAAAAAAAAACCATTGAAAAATGGTGGTTCAGACAAGCCTGCCCATGTAAGCCACCTTGGACATTTGCTTTAGCATAGGAAAAGCAGGCTATAAATTCTTCAAATAAACAAATAAATAATCCCTGGAATCTTATAAAGCCTGGGATATTGGTCTAGGTCTTTTAGAACCAGGAATTTCTCACTCCTGGAAATCTGGTGAATTTTTAATGAATTTTCAAACCATTTTAGTATTGTGCAACCAAGATTATTGGTCAAATTTTGAACTCTCACAGAAAAGGCTAGTTCTCATCTAAAAATACTTGTAATTAGTGACTCAAAGTCAAATAAAACTGAAGGGAGTTTGCCCATCTCTAAAGTCACAGTATTCCAGCCCTAGTCTCTTAATAGCTTTTTGCTGATCAAACATTTCCATCCAAATGCAGACTTGTAGATGCCTAGAGGCAAATCCTAAAAACAGACTTTGGCTTGTAGATTACCATGGCCAGAAGGAATGCCCAAACAGTTCCTGATTCTGACATCTGATAATCCTAAACCAAATTATAATATTTGTTCTAAGAATCTTCTGTGAAAGCAAACAAACAAAACACCATGAATTACTATTGTACAGTGTACATTTGAGCAAATAGCGAACACCCTGACGAATGAAAAGATTATAAATTTCCATTAATATTGTAACATTTCTTTCTAATCATCCATTTGTAAAAAATAATCAGAATGACAATTTATTGTTTCCACACATCCTCAGCTAAGAATATCTCAAATTATACCATCTTTACATATTTGAGTAGCAGGTTTTTAGTATGTGTTATGATCGAAGTAATAACTTGATCTCGTCAGCCTCCACCTATAAAGAACCTGAAGCCATGCTGGTCATCATTCTCCCAGTGTGTCAAAACATCCTGATTATCTGTGCTACACATTTCTAGTATGTAGTTCACAATTTTGCTGCAGCTTAACATCTTTATGCTTTTGCTTCCATCTCACTACAGCACCAAATCTTCCTTACAGCTAGCTTTTTCTGAAAGGGTGAATCACAATGCATGCTTCCTGGAGTCCTTCCAGAGACAAGCTTACAATTCAAGGGAAAAAATGCAGGTGATTGAAGTGTAGGTCTGCAAACCAGGTCAACTGGAAAAAAACCCATGAAGCTTCTGATGCCTAGGGTACCAAGCTGGGGGTAGGGCAGAGGCTCTTCATATTCTCTCCATCACCCTAACACATGGGGCAAGGTCCAGAGCAGAATCACCTCGAAGTTATCATGACAGCCTGTAACTATCCTCAAGGTAGCCCTTAGAAGGACCACATACACCTCCATGAATCTATGCTTTTTCCTACTGTCTGATCAAATCAACACACATCCAACATACTCTGTCTACACCCACCTGGTATTTTTTTCCCCAATGCCACCAGCAACATGAATTGAGGAATACAAGCCTTCCACCCACAGTTTAGTCTGTCAGTTCACCAACAACCCTAATACTGGGCTACGTGAGTAGAGAAGTGATAAAAGGTTCTTTCTACTCCTCTTTCTCCTTGCACATACCCTCCATACCTTTTCAGGGTAGCACCTTGGCTGAGTAAGCTTGATTGCTCTTTAGGTAAAAGAGGCAAGCAGGTTCGTTTAATCAAAACAAGGGAAACTGAAGTAGCCAAGGAATAAAAATAGGAGAAAAGAAAAAGAAACACTCAATACTTGAGATTAAGAGGCAAAGTTCAAAAGAAAGCAAAAAAGATTCTAGCACTTCTCTGTCTCCTAACGTAGTGGTTCCCAAACTGTGGGTCCATACCCCACAGTGGGTCACGACCCCATTTTCAATAGACTTGACAAGGTAGATCAGGCTATGCATCAAGCGTTGAACAACCTGCTACATGTGGGATGGGGGGGCACTGCTGCCCAATCATTATTATAGCCTTGAGTGGCTTGAGCCACTCAGAGGCTTGAGCAGCTGGTATCCAACCTTTCCTTAGGTTGATCCTGATGCTAAAAGGTTTGGTAGCCATTATCCTAGAAACTTACAGAAACTCAGGATCCTGCTGTCTCCTTGACTAGAGAACAGCAGCTTAAGTAAATCAACTCTGTTCCTTTCTTCCTTCTCATTCCATCTAACCCAGCTGGTCAGCTCTCTTTTATCCAATTTTGGGAAGACTTGCCCCCTAAACTCTGATAAGCTGGTTGAAACTAATGAGCTGTCAAATGCCTCGCTTGCAAGTCAGATCAGTTGAATGGACCAAAGATTATGTATAAGCGAACCCCAGAAAGGGCCCAAGAAAGTTTTGGCCAAGGTTATTTTTTCTCTTGGAATACCAGACGGTGATGGAACTTTAGTGTACATTTGAGGTGGGAATGCTACTGTGATGTGTGATCCAGAGCTTTGGACAGCATGGAGGATTTGACAGGCTGAGTTTTAAGTCAGCCTCAGGGTACATATCATTTAGGGGGGGGGAGGAACCTTTCTGGAGTTGTTTGTGACACAGCTGCTGTCAGGGGACTGTAGCAAAGCTGCCTAGAAATCATAAACCCAATTCTCAATAAGAAGACACTTCTAAAATACCAGCTAGTAGGGTTAGGGAAGGATTCTATATGAATTGGGATGAGGCATTCGTTTTTTTTCCATGATCACAGACAGCACCCTCCCTGTCAAAGAGGTGGGAGTACTATCTTGGGGGTGAAAGCTGGAAGTTGAGAAATTTGTCATCTTTGTAAAAAGGGGAGTCTTGGTTACTGTAAGTGGTGTATTCTAAAGCATGACCCTTTTGTGAATGGAAGTCTAAACACTAAGGCTGGGTCGTTAAAAAGAACAGGGGACAATAGTTGGTGATTAGTCCTTCTGTGGATAAGTAAGACTAAAGAATACCACAGCTGGAAGTAAATTGAGAACTAGATGGGTAACCATGACTCAGTAAGGGTTTGTGCTATAAATGGGGAAAGTGTTTTTGGCTAGGGAGAGGAGAGTACTTGTAGGGGCATTTTGGTGCCTATAAGGGTTGTGCCTGGAAGTCAAATGCCACTCTATAAGGTAGAACCTAGATAGAGATTGCTATATTTTGCTGCCTTAATTGTGTAGTTTTGTAATTTAATTGCTTTTGAAGTCTTTCCTTGTATTGCCTTACCCCCTTTTGGGTGGAAGGTGGATGGGCTGTGATGTAAACTAAGCATTTTGAAATTTAAAAGAAATATTTCCATTTTATGAAATGCTGGAGTGCTGTCCTTTGTTTTGACCAGAGAGATACATGGTTCTGGGAACCTGACAGAGACCAACCCTAAACTTGGTTGGTAAATTATTCTTATTTCCCTTTGATGCCCACACCAGGACAGTAGAGTGAGTAGTAGGCCTTGGTAGAAACAGAAGGAGAAACAGTAGGGTCTTCAGGAGTGGGGACGGACAAAGTGGAGAGGAAGCTAGTAACTAGGAGTTGTATAGTGGAGATATTCACTCCCTGTGGCTCAGGTTCCCCTTTAGGATTAATAAGTTTGGGCTAGCAGGAAATAGTAGTGGTATAGAATGGGGGCTATGGTGGTAGTTCATCAATTCTATGGTATTGGCTAGCAACAGTATCCCCCCCCCAATTGACAATCCCAAAGCTATGTTGGGAGATATGATAACCGAGTCAAAAAAAGTCACAGGGACCATGAATGGTAACTGTTGTACAAGAAGTAAGTCCCTTCTTTTATGGGTCATAAAAGGATGTCATGGATATACAGTTTGTGCTTTTCCACTACCAAAAGCAAAGTGCTCACTGTTCAGAGGTCCAAAACAGGGAACAGGTTTGAGGATACAATTGCACATCTACAAAAAAAGGAATGTGGCTACTGGATGTGCAAATTAATATGCGATTAAACTGCATAGTACATTTCATTATACATAGGAGATGTGCTATAACAATTCCAACATGGAAAGAAAAAAATGAACTATCCAGTTTTGCAAAATGAATATGCTGTGCCAGTGGGAGAGAAGGTAAGAATAACTGCAGAAATAAAGAGAAACATTTCATAGTCTGGAGCAAAGCTCTTTGTCAGGGGCAGACTCTATATTATTCTCAGAAAGGCTACAAATAACTTCTCCAGCCATTGTGTGAGAATAAAAATATGGATTCCAACTGGATAAAAGCTTTGCTTGCAATGTGTAGGACATGTGCAAGTTTATTCAATATGAATGAATAAGTCATTCACATTTCCTGTGGTTTCTATGGGAAGTTTGTTGATATGCCTGGTGTGCTGCAAAAACAGGCCCTTCTAAGATACTTTTGTTTTGGGAAGAGAATGAGACAGTGGGAGATAGAGAAGTTAGACATCCCAGCTTGAAAGAGCAGAAATAGCAATGAAGCTTTAACATGGCAGAGGAGTTATAAAGCCAAGGCCCAGTCAGACAATCCCTCCTTTCACAAATAATTTACTGTTACTGTTATGAGCATTAGGACATATACACTGAACGAGCACCACATCTACAGTGGGCTCCAGATACTTTTGAGACCACCACATGTGATTTAGGGCAGACTCTTAAAGGACAGCCCAATCTTGCCAGCACCACAGTACAGCGGTGTATCCCTTGGCCACTGTATCCAACAGAGGGAGCCAGAGGTCATCTTGGGGTAAGGGAACATCAGTTCTCTATGGGGCTACTTGGATCTGCGCTAGCTCCATAGCTGATTAGATTTGAGTAGCCCATGTAAGGCACAGAAGAGGGACTAGGATTCAGCAGCAGCCTCTGCTGCCATCCCCACCCCCTCCCAGGCCTGAACTGCCCTTCGGGCTAGACCCAGCAGAAACCGTCAATAAATCCTGCCAGTTGTCCTGCCAGCGTGGAGGCCCAATACCAACTGGTGCTGGCCTCTCCAATTGTGCCATATGTCTCCTAGCTGCTGCAAAGTGCCTTATGGCACTTTTGCAAAAGCCACTAGCTGGGCAGCACATACAAGAGTGCTGTTGCCCAGGCATAGGATTAGGCTCTTACAGGAGCAGTGGTCTTGCTTTCTCTTGCTCCCCATGACTCCCTCCTACCCAGTGGCGGCATTCAGCCGGTACGCTGGGCAGGACTTACCTTTGAGCGGCAGTCCGCCCGTTGCGTCACGCCGCATTCTGCCGCTTGCCCACCCGCTGGGGCGGGCTCAAAGGTAAGTCCCGCCCAGCGTACCGGCTGAATGCCGCCGCTGCTCCTACCACAATCTGATTAAATAAGAATGCAGGAATCATGTGGGAGAAGAGAAATGGAAAAAAACATAGCTTCAAGAGATAAGTCTCCTAGCAAAAGAGCAAATACCTGAAGGAGGCCAAATACCTGAAGGCCAGGTAAGTCTCCTAGTTCTGCTACTTGAAAACCAGGGACTGAACCTGCGAATACATGTGCTCAATCTGTAGGACCTTTACTTATTCCATTAAGACTTAATGTATGAGAATTTCCTAGACTGTGGTGATCCTTATTCTGAATGCATAAATTTGAGATAAATGTATTAACTCATGCATGGCTCCTTTGATAAGCAAATGCAGAAATAGCACTCACAGCCAGCTGAAGGAAACACTGCCACAGGGTCTTTTGGTTACTTCTGATGTCAGCAGTGTGCCTGCAACAGCACTCATTATGACATACCTACCATGTAGTGACTGACAACCTTTCCTTTCAGTTTGCATCAGCCTTCAGGGATTGCACAAGATTTTGCATTAATCAGCAAGGTGGACTCACTGTGCCTGATTCTAGGCCAGCAATGGAAACAAACTCAGCAGAAATTGAATTATATGGAAAATCTTCTTCCCAATTAATTTGGAAAGAACTTGAACAGAATTATATTCTCATCTGCAGCTAATTCCTGTTGTATTCTGCAAAGTTTTTTTACAAGTAAGGAAGCAGAAGATGGCAGCGTTACTCCTAACTACAAAATCTGCTCCCCAGCCAGGATGTAGCTACATACATCATGATTGAAAGCTGTACAATTTATGCTGTTCTTGGCATCACCTGGATAATGTGACTTTGATTAAACTATACTCAAATTATTTTAAGATTTTCCTAGGGTGCAAACCCAAGATCACCTAATGAAGATGTTGAACACTTTAATGAATTTTAATTACCCTTTCGTATTCAGAATCAGAACACAAGGGTAGCATTTATTACATTCATTAACAACATGATTACTGTATGCAAGGTGTAGGGATTTTAAGCCGCATTGGATAGGAAACCTATATGTACTACATAACAACGTGAGAGAAATACATTATTATGGTATTATTTATTGCTTTCCAACAACAACAAAAAATCACACAGCACATTGCAAAATAAAATGTTTCCTTTTTCAAAAAGGCTAGCTTAAAACGTTCCAGAAGGAATAAGAGCTAACCGCTATTAGAAAAGACACACCATGGGGGCAAATCGGAACAGTTGCTCTCCTTCTGCTAAATAAGAGGAGCACTAACAAAGGGTGATGTAAAAAGTACTTCTTTGTTCAGTTATAAAGCAAGGAGGCAATAAAGAATTGTCTCTCATAACATAGTATGTGGAACACTATAATATTATGCATCTTTACATACTGTATACTAATACTATAGAGCTCCATATACTGTATACTATGAAAGACCATACATGGAGTTCTCTGCAGAATACAGAGAGTAGGTATTAACAAGAGTGTCCAGAATAAACATTAGGAAAATAAACTATGTATAAGAATTTCCCATTTTTAAAAACCTTTTGCATACAACTGATATGCTCTACCACTGAGCTACAATCCCATCCCCTAATCCAGTGATGGCGAACCTATGACCCACGTGTCAAAAGGTGACACACCACAACGTTTGGGGGTGACACACCTGCATTACCAACACCTGACAAAAACTGAGTTTATTTAACTCCTTTTTTCATTTTTGTAATATTTGAAGTTTCTTTATGTAATACATAAAGGAAGGGGAGGATTGGACACATGATTGGACTCTATTTCTTCTTTAAATAAATGATTATAAATAATTTTCTCTTTTGTTTGGGAGCAGGGGTTGACACACCAGCAGACTCAAGTTAAGCATTTTCCGGTTCTGACACGCCAAGCCCAAAAGGTTCGCCATCACTGCCCTAATCTACAACTCAGCAGCAGTGATACAAGGTATCACAGGTACCTACTGGTTTTGTGCACATGACATAACTAACTCAAGTGATGTAAGCTAAACTTTCCACCATGCCTGCATCATTTACATAGCTGAGCGCTTCCTTTCTGTATTACACAAGCAGGGGTGCACTCTTCTAGCTGTGAAAAAAAGGTGAAACACAAAGGTGCGATTTCAGATTTTGTTAGAAGATGAAGGTATTTTAGAACTAAACAGTGTTTCTCACACTGTGGGACAGTACCGACCAGGTGGGTAGTGAGCCTATTTCAGTCATATAGCACCTGTCGCAGCCATCATTAAAATATGGGAAGATGGGACACTGGAAATGGGGGAGCTGTGTGGTTGTTTTGCTTGTGCCAAGGTTGTAAATAGGCTTTTTTCCTTTCTAATTTACTTTGCTATTGGAAAATTGCTAAGAAATAAAACCAACTTATTGCTGCACTCTCAGGAAAGCAGAAGGCTCTGGCTTCACTTCTGGCCATAACATCACTTCTGTTTGATCCTAGACAGATTGTCATTCTAAAAAGTGGGTCCTTGTGCTAAAAGGTTTGACAACCGCTATTCCAGAAAACTGAGAAGAAAGTTAAGGCAGCAACATTCAGTTGAGCATATTCAAGATCAACGTGGAAAACAGCGCATTTTAGGAGCACTGGTTGTGGTTACTTTTTATAGTGTATAAAAATTACAACACTATTTATCAACATAAGTTACAAAGTGACCTTTATTTTGAAGCAAGGGAGCTTTTGCCTTTGGCATGTATAGCACACAGATCCAAATTTTGTTGCTTATAACAATAGTCATATCATGCCTAGAGGTATTGGTACTCCTGAGAAGTAATCATACTTACTCTGTATCACATGAGAGGAGCCCACCTCATGGCCTAAGGGGCATCCTCAAGCAAAGTCCTTCCCACTACAGAAGTGTCACAACTTTCCCAGTTTTTGACAGCAGCTGAAATTGACAGAAGTTATGCAGAAAGGCATTTGCTGCCCACCCCACTTCCAACACACACAAATAATTCAGATATAGCATTATGATGCTGTGTGAAAATCACGGATCCCCCCTTTCCCCCCCAAATATTTTGGACCGTGATGCCTTGAAATCGCACAGAGGCTGTGCCTGTTACCATTTTTGCCAGCCTTTCCCATTTCCCTCCCTTTTCCATTTTTTGTTGGTGAATTGGTGCCCTGTGTATCTGTACTTCCTTCAATTCCTTTGAAATTTTGCAGTTTTAAAATAAACCTTTGTGTTTTTACTGGTCTTTGTATTTTGCCTGACCTCAGTGGGTTTCCATAACTTCCCAATCACCAACATTCCATAACTGATTTCAAGGGGGCTCCCGGAGTTCTCAGGTTGCCTGTTAACTTGGAAAAAAAATTTTTCTCAAGGAATCTTCCTGTCTTTAGATTTCAGTGGTGTCAGCGAGAATTACTGTACCTTTTCCCATTTCTTTCCCAGTTCACCTAGTTGAATGATGAAGCCAGGAGAAGAGAACTGAGTGCTAGTCACTAACTGCTAAACTTTGTGCCCTACATCTTGGAAGTGGACTGAGCAATTCAGTTCACTCAAACTATGAATGTGCAGAGAAACAGATAAACTAAATACTATTAATTGCCTAAGAATGAATCACTTCATTTCTGAAAAGGATAGCATAATTTGAATTTGTTTTTACAGGTGAAACATGACTGAAACTATACTACTACCACTACTACTACTACTATTATAATTAATAAACATGAACATTCTTTCTCTGTGTGTATCTATTCCAGAAACAGCAGTACAGAACAACTTAAATACAAATTGGGATGCCTCCCATCAGGACATCTGCCTGCTGAAGCCTGACTGTAAAGAATAGAAGCAACATAAGAGCCCTACTGACTCAACTCTGCCACTTTAGGAAAGATTTTGGAGACCAACATTGCACCACATTTCTTTCAGTTCTCTGGGATTTGCACAGAGGATTTTCTGATAGACTATACAAAGCCTATCCTCACAATTTCACCAACAGCCCAATCCTAACTAGGGCTGGAATAGGCAAGCCAACTGAGCTGTGCCATATCCAGCCCTGGTTAGAAGGTAGCTGCGGCAAAACTCGAACATATGTCCCCTTACCCCGAGTAAAGCCCTAGCCACGCCATGGGACTACTCAAATCTGCACCAGTGAAATCTCCGGCACAGATCCAAGCAGCTCATGTAGGGCTGACCGGGCCACGGGACAGGGGTTAGGATCTGGCCTAAGTGCCTGATCCTGGCTCCAACACCCTCCCCAGGCCAGTCCATCCATAGGCCCCAGCTGTCCCCCCAAACCCCATGCCAGCCAAACTTGGCTGGCGTTTATCTGAGGCAGCACAAAGGCTGGATGTAGCCTCTGCTAGCTGGCAGGGCTCCTCACGCTGTCCCAGGCAACTCCCTGGTTGGCCAAAACGTGCCTTACAACATGTTTGCAACAGAACTGGACAAGCGTAAGATTCTTACACCAGCCCAGTGCAATCTTAGAATTGTGTCCCTAATGGCATACAGCCATTATGGCAACACCACCTTGATCTCCTGTTCCTTTGCATCATTGGTTCACAAACTGTGTGCCATGACAGAAACCAGCCAGGGGAGCCTTGGAATCTTTGTAAAAAAACCTAGCACCCTATACAATGTATAGGATGGAAGCTCGAATGTGAAGCTGCAGCTGACAACCCAATAGATCAGTGGTATTCAAACTTTTTAGACCGGGACCCACTTTTAAGAATGGCACTTGTGTTGGGACCCACCAGAAGTGATGTCATTAGCCTGGATGTGATGTTGTGGCAGGAAGCGACATCATCAAGCAGGAAGTGCTGTCATTGTAACATAGTAAAATGACACTCCTGAAATGCAAATTCGTATTCTTGGACTGCAGCAATTGCACAACCATGAAACATCCCTAACAGAAAGCAGGATTAGGACAAAATATGATGTAAAAGCAGAGAAATAAAAATAAAATAAAATAAACCCTCACTTGAAAATTTAAACTGTTAAAACTCACAAAAGAAATATAACAAGAGTAAGTTCCGCGGTTTCCAAGATGGCTGCTCCCAGCTTTCCGTGACCCACCTGACATCAGGTCGCAGCCCACCAAGTGGGTCCCAACTCACAGTTTGAATACCACTGCAATAGATCAAGGGAGCTGCCAGTTAAAAAGGTTTGATAACCACTGCTTTACACCACCAAACCCACAAGACTTAGAACAGCAAACTAATGGTCTCTAAGCATTTACCTTTCATAACATTCCTAATGACTTTATACAAGCACTGTTTTTTTTCCCAATGGCAATTCCGAAACTCTACGCACCTCAAAATAATACTATAATAGAAAAATGAGTAACAGATTCTTCAGAGAGCTCCTCTCCTGGAAACAATAAAGAGAAATCAAATTCAGTCTTGTCCAAAATTACTACTCTAAGATCCAGAGGAACAGAGGAAATGATGCAGTTGTCAGCAGCAAGCAGGAAAAGTGGACAGGCAATATTCACTGAGACCATGTTGTGTTCTCTTGTCAGTCAATTAGGATTCACTCTGCAAAACTGTCTCCTCTGCATGAAACTGAAATTCAAGCAAAGCTTAGCACCAGTGTAATATGATCAGAATTCACACAGGCAATACAGATTCTGCACAAGAAAAGCAGAACAATTGTGCGCTGTGTGTTAACTAATGTAGATTGACCAGTTTGCATCATTCATCATATTCCGTTAGTCAAAGGGAAGGAAGAGGTAGAACGATCCATCACCAACATCTCCCTTTCTTGTGAGATTTCTACCAGTGACATGTGGTGATGTCCAGGCTTGGGAAGGTACAGCCACATGATCACATGAATACTCTCTCTCTCTCCCCCTCCCTTAAATTCACAGCGCAATCCCAGCACACCCATTGTGCCAACACTATGTCATAGCATTGGTGCAATGTCGGTAGCGCTGATGTGGAGGTGCCAAGCAGCACCCCAGCATCAGCACTACAGCAACGGGACCATTGACCTCCCTTGGTTAAAGGGAGGCCAAAAACTGCTAGCGCAAGGGAGGTGCCATCGTGGACTGGGGGAGGGAGAGGGTGGGGGGAGGTAGGTTCTGGGCGGGATGTGGGTGGGATGTGGGTGGACCGGCAGGCGGGCCAGCCCATCCAGGAGGTGGGATTAGGCCATAAGGATTAGGCCAATTTGGGTCACATGGTCTACTCGGCTCTGCGCCTGCTGGTTGGCAGGCACAGACCTGAGGGGTGCATAGGGGAGGCTGGAGCCTACCCTACGGTAAGGGCATGAATATGCCCTTGCCATGGGGAGGCTCCAGCCTCTCCTATACTGCATTAGGATATGGCGCAGGCAGGCAGGCCTCACCATTCTGGCGCAGTATAGGATTGCGCCCTCAGTCTCAATGGATCTTACCTTCTTTAAAATCCACACACTCTCCCCTTCTAGAAAAATAACCTTCCCCCATTCAGAGCTAGGGAGACCTCAGCAACACACCCCCTAAGGCAACTGGATATATGCCTCTTCTGGGGCTATAGAGTCCCAGTCACTTTGGGCAGGCTCCCAGCTTTTTTATGGTTTTCTTAGAACAGATGCAACTCTGCTTACTGCCTCGCCAGTGGTTGCTTATGCAGGCACCCTGCACTCCAATTAGTGTATAATCACCAAGACCCAATGCAAGCAGTTATGGTACACAAGCCAAACACTGTTCCATTCTCTTTACCAATGAATTGCCTCTATCTATTATTTTAGGCATTTGCAATGTAATGAGATTGAAGAGGGGAAGCCTACAACAGGCTATATAAATACATCTATGGATTTGTCTTTTTCTGTGCTAAGAAATATTAAGGAATATTTGCTAAGGAAACATTATTGAATTTTATCTTTATTCAAAATTTTAAAACATCTTCTGATACCCAACGTGAATATACATGAAGGAAATATAACTGGCTGACAATGAAACGTTCAAGATGGTTAGCACCACATCAAGATTAAGGAGAAGGAATAGTTTCAATCAAAAGCAAAATCAATAAAGAATGAAAGAATTTTATCATCACTAACATTTATCAATATGGTTGACAAGTTAATCCAGTGGATAGAATGTTACCTGTTTGGTTGATAAAGCAGGTTGATATAATAGTCTCTGATTTTTACAGATCATTTGACTTACCACCACACAATACCATGATGCAAAAGTTAGCAACTCAAAATATTATTGTAGGGAGAATGTTAATGGACTTTTTTAATGAGCTAATTGATCAATAGGAATTATCTCAACTGAGAAATATTGATTAAGAATTCTCCTACTGGCACCTGGTGTTAAGTTAAAGCTATTAGTGTTGCCATTGAACCAAAGTGCAGCCATCTTGAGTCTTTTGCTTAGCCACTTGTCTAAAGTTGCTGAAGTATGTAACTGTTTCTCTCTTTGCTCTCATTGTTTTCACTCACTTGCCCCCGCCTGTAACCTTCTCCAATCCAGTGCTGCTAGCCCTCACAATAGATACAGAACTGGTTCAAGCCAGCAGAGCCTCCTCCCTTATCAAAATGGTCACAACATATTCTCAAGGCCCAATTAACACAGAGCTTCTCATGTCCTAGCCCCTGTGTAGTAATTTTCCACCAAGCAGCAGCTTGGGGGGGGGGGAGGGATATAAAAATGATTTGAAATGGTATGCCCTTGCTCTTTTTCCCTGCCTGCCGTGTGGGGCAGGGAGATTGGCCTGCCTGCACAGGTGTAATAAAAATGATCCTCATACTCTCTCGTTTGGTTGTTTGCCTTTTTAAATGCTTTCCCTGCGATGAAAACCATTTTGGGCCGATTTTCAGCAACATTAGGATACTTTTGACAAAGATAAAGCTTTTCACATCTACAGTATACCAGGAAAAGCTTCTCTGACTAAATTTTTCTGAAATTCTGCAGGCCTAGATATAAAGGTGGCAACCTTACTGAGAAAAGCCTGGCAAATGAAATATAAAATGGACAACTATGACAGGACTACTCGGGAAAAAAATTAAAGTGTTCAGTCGCCTATTATGTTATCATAAAAGTGTAACCCTGATTTTACTTTCTTACCACTGAATAATAGAATTTCAGGGCTGAAGCTCTAGGACAAAATCTGAAAGCACTTCAAGTCTAATAATCACTTAGGAATGCTGTAATTTGTGTCATT
This sequence comes from Lerista edwardsae, assembly GCA_029204185.1. Lineage (NCBI taxonomy): Eukaryota > Metazoa > Chordata > Lepidosauria > Squamata > Scincidae > Lerista > Lerista edwardsae. Next base: position 7,366,287 of record JAJKFI010000037.1, read on the forward strand.
TTGATGCAATTACCTGCAACTATAGAACCTCACAGAGTAAAAGGAAAATAACTCTTTTGTTGTGCCTAGAATTTCAACCTCTTTCCTAAAGTCATAATTTATATAATGGCCTTGTAGTCCACACATGCACCACCAGCGTTTTAGATTAGGGTACTACCAAGAACATTTGTTCTTCACATACTTTTAGCAGCATATTTAGGATTAAAGTGGCTTCCATTTATTTTCGTATTACACAACAAAACCCAAATGGGCTATCAGGAAAATGAAAAAGAGACAAAACGAGACAAAATGGGTTAAAATGGCGGGAGCTTTAGTATATGTGATACTATTACTGGGCGCGGGGGAAGCTTCAATTGAAAGCCAATTGAAGTTTTTCTCATTAAAAATAGCTCATAAGGGAGTACAACTGGGACAAAATCCCCCCCCAATTTTTCAGTCCATTTTTTACACCCTTGTGCACCATTTACTCAATATTTTAAAAACTAGAGGATTTACTTACATGAGATCAAATCTAACTTGACCGTTGGGTCACCCCCTGTCTTGTCATATGCATTTATTTACAGCTAGATACTTTAACAAGTTATAGTACACATGCAGAGGGGAATATGTTGGCAATGTGTTGGACATGAGGTACAAAAGCTGGTATCATCAACGTAAGTCAAAGGCCAACCCTGCCTGATTCACTGTTTAGCTGGGGTCAGTCTTAAAGTTCAATCTCAAAAAAAGCAAAGCCTTCAGGAAGGCCAGTCCATATATTCTGTTACAATAAGGTAATTAGAGTGGCTAGCATTCCTCTTTTAGAGGGGGGCACAGAATTTACAAGCACCTTACACAGGAAACTTCACGTAGATTCCAACACTACCACTATATGTGAAGCAATGAATTAACTTGTTTGCTGTATTATAGCTATTTTGGTGTATTATAGCTGACATTTATTTTTAAATGTCAATGGTATTTCCAACGTCTAATAATAAATTACTAAACAAAAGAAAGGCAGTAAGAAAGGTCACATTATGTCACTGAGGATGATGGAGGTGCAAGCACATACCCTGGACATCACCTTCCCATCCACCCTTGGGTCCTACAAGATGAAACTGAGACACAGCACGGTATCCCAACCTTCCTGCCATTGCAATGTCCCAGCTTAACCCCTGCCACCAGCAGTATCGCTGGCACAGGTCCACATGTATCTGTGAAGGTTGATCAAGCCTAGGAAAGGGGTGAGGATTCAACGGACAGTGCTGCAGCTAAACCCACTCTCTTCCCAGTCTCAATATGCCCTCTTTCCCACCCGGTTACCTCCCACCCTCACCCACCCTGTCTCCCTCCCACCCACCCCCTGCACAGCCCTACCTGAGGAAGTGGGCACCTTGTGTCCATTGCCATGTGGAGCTGGCCACTTATCACTTTCAGCAGTAGCCGGCCCACACCCTCCGATATGTCACCTTTCATGACAGCTAGAAAATGAACTACATCATTGGAATGCTCATTCCAGCAACATAATGCACCTTGAGTATTGGGCCGATGCAGATTTGAGTAGTTATGTATAAGATTGTTGAAAATTCAAGGAAGGGCCTGCAATACACCAGAGAAGGCAGATCCCTACAACACACGCATCCTTTCCCCATGCTAAAACCCTTGCTATGGCCATTCATAGGCGTAGCCTAAAATGGTAAAAATGAAATACCATGAAACGGAGCTTATAAAAACATAAAACCTGATATCCAGTTCAATTAGCGAAATACCACAAAATTTACCTATTGAGCTGACTGCGGAGTGTCTGTGGATCATTTCAAGCACTTCTGACTGTGTTTCCAAACCCCAGCACAGAGCTCTGCTGTTTTAATTGCCTGTAGAGTTCTAAGCATACTCAGAAGCTGCCAATGCAAATGCATGGAGCCCTATGGAAAGCAAAAGTGAGCCACATTGCACATTTACTCGCAAGTAGGTAACTATGCATTGGAAAGGGCAGGCAGGGAGGAATGCAACGCCACCAGAATGGTCCCTATCTGTGAATGCAGGCTTCAAAAACACTTGAGAAGGAAGTCCTCCCTAAAAGCTGATAAATATTTTTAAAACCATAAAAAATGAAACTGAGCTACATGGTCATGTTTACTCACAAGTAAGCAAACGTTTTAATGTCTCCTTGTTCTGTTGGTGTGTATTTTCCCTGCACTTTAAAACCTGTTTTCTCCCCATAGCAATTCAATGCTCGGTTCAATTCTATTGGTTCAAGTTGCTACCTTCTTAATGTTGTAATTTGGCAACATTTTAATTTGTTTGTGTTTGGCAGTATTAGGTCCATTGTAGTTGTTTATACACATAGTATGCAATCTTAAATAGCTCCCCTAAGTTTAATAGTTGTGCTGTTGGGGGAGATGGTGTTTCTTATCCTATTTTATTGCTGTGACTACGTCTGCTGACAGCCATAGGCACAAAAACACTTATATACCACATATACGACAGTGATTACACTTGATAAAAAATGCTTTAAAATTGATTAAAATATTGATTTGGAATAAAAACACATAACACCACTTTCAGCCCGTTTTTCGATAACACAGCCATACATACACAAAAAAACTGTTTTAGACCGCCTCTAGCCATTCACAATAAAGAATTTAAAAAGCTCAGCGAAGCATAAAATTCAAAGCTACTGTACATTCAGCAGTATAATGTCAGATGAAGTTGTCTAGTTAATGATTTTGCTGTGCTTGCCAACATCTCAGTAACACTTTATTGATATACTTTCAGAATGCCCATTTAACAATGGCTGATATTGTAGCCTCCTTTTAGCCCTTCTCCTGTTAATCAATATTTTTCCTAGCAAAACCTTGCATGAAGACACATTTCTTAGATGCATTCCATTTCTGGTTTTGTATGCTTAGATCTGCCAGTATGCTGTAATTTTAGTTTTGAATTTAAAGTATTAATGACATTGTAGTCTGGTAAGTAAGCAGGACTTATCAGCTACTTTGTATTGTTCACATGTAATTGTGCTGGTACACAATTAACAGCGCAATCCTAGCGTGCCCCTTGCATCAACGCAACATCATTGCGTTGATGGAAGGGGTGAAGCGCCGGCACGCAGGTGCCGAACAGCACCTCCGCATCGGCACTGAAGCTCTGAAACCGACACTGCTCGCAGCATCGGCTGCAGAGCACCAACAGAGAGCCTCCCTTGCGCCGACTGAAGACATTCAGCACAAGGGATTCCCTGTCCCATTTCGGGACGGGGACTGGTGGGAGGGGGGAGGCGGGACTTGGGTGGGCTTGGGAGGTGGCCGTTGGGCCGCGCTATCTCCTTGGATCTGCGCCCGCTCTTTAGCGGGCACAGATCCAAGGAGCACATAAGGGAGGTAAGGCTGGAGCCTCCCTTACAGTAAGGGAGTGCATGCTCCCTTGCTGCAGGGAGGCTCCAGCCCATCCTAAGCAGCGCTGGATTTGGCGCTGGCCAGCCGGCCTTGCTAATCCAGCACTGTTTAGGATAGCGCCTTGAATTACATTGCCATGAAAATATCACCATCACCTTGGCTCACATAAATTTAAGCTGTATACATTGTTGCCACTTCAACCACTAAACTTAAGAGGAATTCCCACCTCAAATGCCTTTTACAGTCATTCATAATGTAGTCTGACAGTATATAAATGACCTGGAATGGAAATCAGCTGCGTGAGGCTTTAAGCAAATGCCTCCAGGCTACTGTGCAAAAGGCAGCTTTATCTTCTTACATATTGAGAATACCTGATCAAAGTTTCAGCCAAGCTGCCCTGGATCTTTGAGGCAGCATGGGGTGGGCCTCCTCGAGATAAGGGAACATTTGGTTGCCACTGAAAGGACAATGAAGCTGCATGAACTTGCATGTCCGTTTTTCAGATGTAATGTTCGTTGGATTGAATGCTGGTTTCTGTTTGCAGAAAAATGCCCTATTTTCAGAATCAGGGCATCATGGCGGTGTCAAATTTCAGGTATTTGTTGTATACAAGCTCTGGAACATCATAATTTTGAAAACTTTGTTGGTGAGCAACTTACTCAGATCAAAGGTTCTTATGCACATCTACCCATTGGGACCAGACCTGAGCTTTGTGTACCTGAAATACTGTACAATACTCGTCTCATGAGATAAGCATTGTTAGTGCTAGAATACTTCTCCAGCTCGAAATAAACTCCGAGTTAGAGAATACGGTAATTCCCAGCGTACGTCACCTCCCTTAGTCATTTCCCTTCCAATTATCACACACTGAGTCCAGGTCAGCTGTGGCAGCAGTACTCCCACTACTGAAAAAAGAAAGGATGGAGATCTGATCTCTTCCTCCCTGGTGCATTGCTGAGCTCTTCAGAAGCCACCAGGGCCTTTTTCTCCTGTAACATACTAGCAATGTGCCAGAGAGGGAAGGGAAGGAAAGACTAGATCTTGGATTTTTATCTTTTCTAGTGGTAAAAGCATCACTGCTACTTCAGACCCAATAATGGGGGAGAGGCGTTGTGAGGAACTTATCTAACATCCTGAACCTAACCAACTTTCCTATACCAATGCAACCCCGAGGTAAGGGAATAAATGTTCCCTTACCTCAAGGAAGCCTCTATGACTGCCACCACACCATAGAACGCAGTCTACTCCCCCCATTGGCACAGTTTCATTGGCACTAGAAAGATGGTTAGGATTAGACTATAAATAAGTCAAGCCATTTCTGGGTTTCCTGCATTACCTTGCATAACATTTCCATGCAAATCCAAAGTAAAGGGGATGTGGGGGGAGATTCACCCATCATTACACACACATCACAGCACATTACTGAGATTCAGTAGATCGAGTTTTCAAGTGAATTGCTATGTGATAACACAACATTATCACCATCTTTTATTGAAGAAAAGTTAAGGACCAATTCAGTGGGGTGTAGAAATCACAACAGCAGCTTGCAGGTCAAGTAAAGCACAAGAGTGGAAATAAAGCAGATTAAATTGCCACACAATTCAGATAGCAAGTCCTACATTTGCACTTCAATCCACACTAGGGCTATTTTACAAAGACTGCTGTAGGATAGCATCCAGGTTTTCCCAACATGCCATTCTAATCTGCTCTCGCCACTACTCTGCTACACTTTCAACAGCCTATATGTTCCTTCAAACAGTCTACGTGCTCCTATAATTCACCATAGTGATGTCCTATTGTTCCATAGCCCCCTATCCAACTAACAACAATAAACAGGGCATTTCCCAACAACATTCTGCCCTAAATACAGTTTTGCTCCAGTGGGCTTTACTGTAGACAGAAGAAATCTAGGGTGATACAGAGGGCTCATATTTGATCAAGGGCTTAAAAGAAACACATATCCCTTACAAGCAGTTATGGTACCCTGCCTTGCTGTGTACACATGCGCTCTAGTGTGCAGACACTGTGAAGAACAACCCCTACAACCCCTAATTAAATTAACTAATTCTCATTGTTTTAATCCTAATCAAGTCAATCTAAGCACTTAGATTTTTTTATTATTATTACAATTCAGAAATGTAACTTTCCAAAGTGTTTCCTAACAGTTTTAAGACATTAGCCAATCCAAAATACATATATAGACCGTGCTTCCTTACCTGGACCAAATTCCATCCTGTTAGGGATTCAGCAATTATGGATGTTACAGTTGTACATACTCCACCAAAAACCATGAGGTGTGTAGGTCCATATTTTATTGCATCATAGAAGGCTTTGAGTCCCTTTGCATTGTCACACTGGAGAGAGAGAGAAAAAAAAACAAATCCTCACTAAATGCAATTTTATTGACCAGGTTTTAAAAAATGTAGTCAATGTTACCTATTCGTACAATTTACATTAGATATACAACAAAATAAACAACAAGCGATAAGCTTTAATGTATTTCTGTGGTAATTCGAATCATATTGATGCATAAAGGTAAGTGGAAAGCAAACAGGAGAGTTAAGCATTTGTACAATTAGAAGTATTAGTACTTATTTATTTAATTAAATAGCTGTAGTTTAAATAGGTGGGCCGCAAGGAAGCGCATTGAATGTCAGGAGCTAAAACCTAGATCCTAGGGCATTAATTCTGTAGAAAGTTATGGCTTTTCAGCAAAGCTAGCAGATAAAGCTTCACTGGTTGCAATAACACTCAACCAGAATACCAAATTAATTCCAAACTTGGAGAAGGTAAAGATATCAAACTAATGAGGGTCATGGGGATGTCACAGGCTTCAACCCTATGCCATCAACCCAGATGCAGCCACTCAATAGAGAGAGATAGAGAGATAGATACCTTTATTGGCATAACAAACACAAACAAACATACACAAGGTGCAAAATACAATTTTAGGAACGTCCCCTAAAGCACTAAAACTTTAAATTGGATTCTCGGGCTGTATTAATCTTAATTATATCCAACAAAAATTTGCCAAGAGCAGTCAAAGAAATCTCATCCGTCCACTGTAAAACAGAACTAAGGTAGGCTTCATCGAAAAGCCAGGGCTTTTGTTGTGGGAGAGAGGCAAAATATTTATCCCTCGCGGCCGAATGGAATGGGCAGTGGAAAAAGATATGGGGTAGCGTCTCTACAGCATTCATCGGGCAAGGACATAATCTGTCATTAAAGGGAATATTGTTGAATCGGCCCGTTAGCACCGCCGAGGGGATTGAATTACAGCGGGCCAAAGAAATCGCCCTTCTAACTTCAGGATTATACAATAGAGAAATGCAAACCGGTGGCCTGCCTACTACCAAAGGAAGATTCCAGAACAAAGGTGAGCAAGATCTATTAGTGGCTCTTAATAGGTCTTGTGAGTTGATGTCAGCCAGCCTTTGTCTAACAGTTCTTAGGGCAGCCTGGAACGGGAGAGTCCCTAGGATGTCCGGGTCTAGGCCGATCTGTTTGATCTTCTTAAGCCAACCATCAGCAGGGGGGCAGCAATCTTTTTTTAGGTAATATAGTAGGCTTGCTTGAGAGGTATCAAAATACACTCTTAGCCAGTATTTACAAGTTCTGTACCAAGCAACATTCTCGACTGGGAGTTGTCCCATCTCGAGACATAAAGCCTCATAGGGGACGCAGTTTGGCATGGCCATGATTCTTCTCAAAAAGACTGATTGAAAAATTTCTAATGATTTATGATATGCATTGATCTAGATAGGGATTCCGTAGAGGGCTTGGGAAATAGATTTGGAATTGAATATTTTGAGGGAAGCCGGAATTAGGCGGCCCCCTTTGTTATAGAAGAATCTGGAAATTGCCAATGAGGATATTTTGGCTGTCGTTTGTGCCATACGACGATGGCCAGCCCAAGAGCTCACTCAATAGCTCAACACTGAGGGCGCAATCCTAACCTGGAGTTAGGCTGGGACAGTTTAGGCCAGCAAAGTTTGGCTGGCACAGGTGCCACTATAAAGTGTGTTTGGACCATTCTTGGAAGCAGGGTGGATGGCATACCTCTGTGTGCTGGCCTCTCTGACTCCGAGAGTGGGCCAAACATACTTTACGGGGTCCCTTGTGCTGGCCTAACTGTGCCGGCCTAACTCCAGGTTAGGATTGTGCCCTGAATTCTATGATGAGGGGAGGGTGACCCAAAGGTAAACAAAATATTTTTTCACATGCTTCCCTAGATACATGGAGGTATCTAAAAAGAGGTATTATAGTAATTGGTGACTTCAATTACCCTCACAAAGACCATATTCAGGCCATGACAAAAATAACATTTATAAATACTCTAGATGCTTGTGCTCTGGAACAGTTGGGCTTGGAACCAACCAAAGAGGATTTAATCCTAAACGTAATCCTATGTAATGACCAGGCTCTACAATGCAAGATGTAAATGTTGTTGATCTGACAGGCAACAGTGAACATGGTGTTATCTACTACAATTATGAAATGCATGAGACATCTGAAAATTTTAGAGGAAGTTCAATACAGAAATATGACTTCAAAAGAGACTTCTCAAAAATTAAAGGACTTATAAAAAGGAAGCTGAAAGGAAAAGTCAGAAAATTCAAACCTCTCCAGAATGCATGGATATTAAATATTTTTTGTTTGTTTAAATAAAACAATATACACTACTAAATAAGAAAGGCACTCCCAAACCCAGAAGGATGCCACATGGACATGTCGATTAATGGAGTCAAGGACAAGGATAAAAGACAAAAACAGTTTGGAAGTACTGCCCAAATTAGAAGAACAAGAAGGAATGCAAGTTTACAATACACAATGTGAAGAAAGAGGAATGCATTGCCAAAAAACATAAGGCAATCAAAAACTTCTTCCAATACAGAAAACATGCCAGGGAGGTGGTTGTAACATGAGATAAAGATAAATAAAAGGAAACATTACATTAGGATAACATTAGATACATAAAAGGAAAACTTAAAAATGTTATTAACTTTGCAGAGAAGCTGAATTAATGCTTTGCATCTGTCTTCATTACAGAAGACATAACATAGATATGCATGCCTGAATTGACCTTCTCAGAGAGATGATGAGGTTCTAGAGCAACCCAGTGAATTAAAAATTAAGAAATCCCTGTGTCCAAATTGCACCAACCCAAGAGTCTTGAAGGAACTCAAATGTGAAACTTTTACCTTCTAACAAAAATATGTAAAACTTGTCCTTTAAATCATCCTCTATGCTGAGGACTGGAAGGTAGCTAATGTTATGTTTATACATATTTTAAAAGGGATTGGGAATACATTGTACCCTTTTTAACAGGGCACTAATCTCAATTCTGACACACAAGTATAATTATTCTGATCCTGAGATGAGTTCAGGCCAATTTATATCCACCTAACAGTGTGTCAAGCTGACAGATCTGGTGCAGCCAGTGTTCTTAATGCAGAAGGATCATCCAGCCACATTAACACTAATAAGAGCCACTACTTTGTGCTATATGCAATCAGAACATGGGCCTCTTCACACATCATGTTTTTAGGTGTACACCAAAGATTAAAGTGAAAATATAACCGCAAGACAAATTTGCATATCTTCAGATACATATCTGCATGTGCTTCAGGTACGTGCATCAGTACTAAAACTGGCCATAGTTTCCTGTTGAACCAGCAATCTTGGTTTGTCTTTTTGTTGTATGAGGTGACTCTATGGGCAAGGAAAAAGCAAACAAGCTCAAATAGAATGGCTATGAGCAGTCATGATCTATCTAGCAGAGGCGTACCAGGGCGAAACCACACCCATGGCACGCAATGTCGTGACATCACGATGTTGCAGGGTGTGGCTTCTGTCTGCCATGGTTCAGTCAACTTTGGCCAAGCCATGACGGGGAGAAGCCAAGCCCCACCTCCTTGTTTTGCCCGAGCGGCGGCCAGAAGACACCACGTGTCTCCCCGGTTCACAGAGCTGGGGAGGTGCACAGCTTCCCTCAGCTGCCGCTTGGGCAAAACTGCCCAAGTGGCGACCAGAAGACACTGCGCTCCTCCCCGGTTCGCAGAGCCGGGGGGGGGGGTGCGCGGCATCTCCTAAGCACTGCTCAGGAAGTTTTGCCCAAGCAGCGGCCAGAAGACACCACGCACCTTCACAGAGCCGGTGTGTGTGTGGTGTCTCCTGGCCACCACTTGGGCAGTTTTGTTCGAGCAGCAGCGGAGGGAAGCTGCGCGCCTCTCGGGTTCTGCAAGCTGGGGAGGGCGTGGCATATCATGGGCACCGCTCAGGAAAAACCCAAGCGGCGGCCGAGGGAAGCTGCGAGCCGGGGGGCACAACCTCCCCTCGGCCGCAGCTCACGTGTCTTCTTGGGCACTGCGTGGGGGGGGGGGGCTGAGGGCAATTGGCGCCCCCTGGCAAATGGCGCCCATGGTTCTTGCCACCCCACGCAATACCCTAGATACGCCTCTGCTATCTACCCAGCCTTGGTTAACTTAAGTTGGTATCAGCTAACCATTAAAATAACAACAAAAAATCACCTTCTTCCCATATAGCTGAAAGTGTATGAAAAGTCAGAAAGTATACGAACAGATCAGATCTGACTGTATGAAATGGAGCTTTTTTTCTAGATAAGAGTGCAATCCTAAACTGGAGTCAGACTGGCATAAACTAAGCCAGCAAAGTTTGGCCAGCACAAGGGCCATCATAAAGCATATTTGGACTACTCTCAGAGTCAGGAAGGATGGCTCACGTCTGTGTGCTGGCCTCTATGATTCCGAGAGTGGTCCACACATATTTTACGGTGGGCCTTGCGCTGGCCAAACTTTGCTGGTTCAGCTTATGTCGGCCTAACTCAGTTTAGGATTGCGCCCTAAGTGTGTGAAATGTTGCATCCTTAAACTTAATGGGCAAAACTGAATGGTATTTAGGAATACTTGGCCAAGTATGGAATATCTCTTGTTTTCAATGTACATAATTTTTATACCTACATCAATGTTGCATCTTCTGTGTTCATACAGTATTGGACTGTGGAATGGTATTGCTGATTAATAGACTGGTACCATTTCACAGTTTGTCCAATTTTATTTATGTTGCTATGTAAAATGCTTTGTGAACTACTTTTTGTTGAAAAGCAATATATAAATATCCTTAATTACAGCAATAATAATATTTGTTCCTCTTCATGCTGGAAAGAACTATGCTTCAACAGCCAGTTGCCCTGGGACAGGAGAAGTGAATGGAAACACAGTCTGGCTTCTACCGTGGAGCAGAGGAGTGAGAGGCTACTGGATTGGTTTGTATTATTATTGCAACACATCTTGGGGATCATCTTGATCAAAAGGCAGGGTATACATTGCTAAACAAATATGATTTCTATGCTGTTTTCATTTGAAGGCATGGCTAACCAACAAGTAAAAATCCCAATGCAATAAAATCAAATAATTCAAAACAGGAGGGCAACAATTAGGCAAATAAAAGTAATATTAGTCAGACGACAATAACCACAACCCAGGATTAAAAAACAACCACCATTAAGTACTATATATGCACAATGGAACAGGCCAAAAGCAAAGATACTTTTTTTTTAAATACAGTAGATTGATTTGAGCAAGTCAATTTAAATAATGACTTAGAGATCAAGAAGAGGATTCTTTTTTCATGTATTATTGAAATGTTTGGCAAGTAGTGTGTATTTATTAAAAGAAGTAAATACCATACATTCCCTTCACACAAGGGAGGAGCTCAAGGCATTAAAACAAGATAAAATTAATATAAAAACAAGAAACATAATCAGCAACAAAACAAGCAAAAAGAGCGCAACCCCACAAAAACAATAATAAAGACGATCATAAATCATAAAGATTATGCTTTATATCATAAATAATCAAATAGTATAAAAAAGTAATCAAAGAAATAACAATATAAAAAGGTCCTACCTGGCACCCAAATTGAGACAAAAATGGTGCCAACCTTTCCTCCTGGAGGAAGGGGCTCTACAACATGGATGCCACTACAGGGAAGGTCCTTTCCCATGGCATTGCCAGACAGACTTCCATTAGCAGTGGAACACACGGAAGAGCTCTCAGATTGCCTTATGAGACTTTAAAATATTCTGGTCCTAAGCCATCTGGCCCCCTAAAGAGTAAAACCAGCACCTTGATTTGCACTCAGAAACACAGTTGCTGCACTGGTGCGAGCAACAAATAGGACTGCATTCACAGTGGCAACCACAGCAGATGACAAAACATGGGTGTGATATGCTTCGTTGAGCAACGACAACTGAGCAACAGCGTTTTGCATGGGCTGCAGTTTCTGTATGAATGTCAAGGGCAGCGCTACATGGAGCCCATTACAGTAATCCAACATGTTATGCATGGATAACCATGATCAGATCTGACTTCATTCTTTCCTGGGCACCCTGGTACATCAGTCTAAGCTGTTCAAAAGCACTCCATGTCACAACTGACACCTCAGTATTAAGATGCAAAGCAGATCCAGAAAGACCCTCAAGTTGCAAATCCTCTTTCAAAGGGAATGCAATCCATTCCAGAAAAGTTTGATAGTCCAGTATCACAGATCTCCTTACCAATAGCATCACAGTCTAGTTCGGATATAATTTCAACTTGTTTGCCCTCATCCAATCCATTATCAACTCCAGACAGCAATTCTGGACCTCCAATGTCAAATGGAACTGAGATACAGAACTGGGTGTCATCCATATATTGATCGCACCCCACCCCACACACCCAGATGACCTCCCCAGTGGTTTCATGTAGGTGTTAAATAACATTAGCTGCTATAGTTACAGGGATGTAACTGAGATGCAAGGTCCACTGAGATGGACCTTAGATCTTATTATTGCACTGTTTACATTGGCCAAATTTTTGCTCAGCAAAACAATGTCTTTAATATATATTCCCAAACAGCATCACTTTTACAGCCCACAGCCAATACAGGCTTTTGTAGACATATGCTTGTTGCAATTAGAACATACTTCCTTTTTTCTGCATGTATTTCAGTTTTAGTTTACCCTTTATCATCGTAGGAGATATGCCCTGCCTACTACTACTCCACAAAGGAGTTCCTGGACAGATTATGTTCTCAATGGAATGAAAGGTTAATGTCCATAATCTTGGATTTTGTAGATAGTGTAATAAATGTTTACGATCAGTATACTGGCTAGGCCAGCCTGAGAGGGTAACCAGACATAAAACAGGTCACCCAGGTGGATCAATGGATGACCTATTTGATGACTTGCCAGTTCCTGGTTCCCAATAATCAATATATAAATTTATGAACAAGGACACTG